>VZRL01006906.1:906944-972945 GCA_013397895.1 Origma solitaria | reverse complement strand
GGTGCCTTGCCCGGGGCTTTGGGGGGACCTGGGGGCTGCGGGGCCCCGCCGGCACCACAGCCCGGCCGCACAGCCGGAGGGGTTTGAACGGGCTTGAGGGTCGTGCAGCAGCCGGGGGGACGGGGGAGGCTTCGTGATTGCCCGCGTTAGGCTGCAGTGCCTGACCTGCCTTCGCCCTGCGCTCGGTGCGGGGAGATGGCAGCTCCCGGGTCCTCCCGCGGGCAGGGGAGCCCCGCTTAGGGCACTGCCGAGTGCCGGCTCCGGGCTGGAGCACGGCAGAGCCCACAGCACCGCGGGCTGCTTGTCCTTCAGGTCTGCACCCTCACCTCCAGCTTAGACACCGGTGCTGGGGCTGAGCAGGGTTTTGTGCAGAGTTTCTCAAGCGTCTGCGAGCTTGCCGTTTAGAATCAGTTGGCTGGCTCTTGTCTTTGGGTCTTGAATATCCTAAGGCTGTTGGGGTCCCGGTGTCTCATCAAGACACCTGGATTTTGCTTCACGTCAGCTCAGCTGCAGTTGAAGCATCTCAGCCTCCAGGTCCTGGATGCAGGAGTCTTAGAGGATGGAAAAGCACAGTACTGCCAGCCTTTCCATTTGCTGAGTTTTCTCCTCTTCCTGCTCCTGAACATCCTGGGGTACATTCCCCCAAGCACTAGGAAACAACTGTTCAGGGTGATCATCTGTGGGCCTATTGGAGGAGATGGCATAATGTGAACGTTTGTTTGAAATGTCATACTGTTTCCTCTAAGCATTTTTTCAGCTGAGAATCTCACTGAAGCTTGGTGCTCTGTAGGCCTGCAGGCCCGGGATGCGGCTGGGTCTCATGGTCAGACAGAAGGTTATTTGGGAATTAGTCACTGCATGTGGCCTGGGGCACTGGTGCAGGACACTGCTGCACTGCTGTGGGTTGGTCAGGAGCTGGTGGAGCCTGGGAGATGTGTTTGGAGGGAGCCAAGATGGAGGTGAGGGGTGCAGATCCCAGACCATG
Organism: Origma solitaria; assembly: GCA_013397895.1. Classification (NCBI taxonomy): domain Eukaryota; kingdom Metazoa; phylum Chordata; class Aves; order Passeriformes; family Acanthizidae; genus Origma; species Origma solitaria. The sequence goes on along the minus strand of VZRL01006906.1, from coordinate 971,960 downwards.
GCCCTTGTCGCTCTGAATGTAGGGATCTTGCCGAACTTTTCACACTGTAACCTGGGACTGGGAAGGACTTGTGTTTCAGGGCTGTGCTCTTCTCTAAACTGGAGCAGACCTGCGGTGACAGTCTGGCCGCCTGTGACGCTGAGAGTCTGCTGGTGGCTTTTGCCTGGCCATTTTTTGAGATCCTGCTGCACAGTCTGGATTGTGCCCCTGAGTGAGGCAGAGCAGTGCTGAGCTCTGCCTGAGCATAACGTGTCCGAGGCATGATTCAAATTACCCTGATTTTATGTATATGGGGATATTAACTCGTTTCAAGTTGCATCAGCTTCTGTTTGTGTCCAAGGCTTTAACAGTTGAAGGCAGAAGGCAAGATCCAACATTGCTCCTTTCCCCGGGAGGGGTTGTAGGGCTGGAGAGGCCTTTGAAGGTTTGATGTGACTGGCTGGGTTTGCTAAGCCCGATTGCTTTGGCAGGAGGGAGAGCAGCCTCCTCCAGCCTGATGACTTGGTGCATAAGGGAACCGGAGGCGTGGGCCAGGCATGGTGTCTCTTGAATAGGAATAAATCTTGGAAAACAACCCAGAAGTGCTAAAGTTGCACGTAAAAAAGGTTAGGCATCATGCCCAGACTCGGAGCTGTCTTGTGGTGGCGGAAGGGCTGGGTGACCCCATGGAGGAACCTGGATGCTCTCGGGAGATGCACTGATTACCCCCCACTCTCCTGGGTTGCTCCAGCCCTTATCTTTGCTCTGGGCACCCTTTATCTTTGCTCAGAATTCCACTGGCTTTGCAGGGGAAAGTGGCCACGGCTCTGGTGTTCCCTCAGCCAGCTGAGTGCAGTTGGCTTTAGCTTGTGGAAAACATGCTGCTCTCCTCTGTCCCGGAGGTTTGGTGGGAGCTTTCCAAGTTTGCAGTGGTTGCATGTGAGATCTAGAGAGAGACCCAGCCTGTGCCATGTGTCCATGGCCGTGCTGATCCCTGCTGCTGCGAGCATCATCTGCTCCCAGGTGGAGAAATGCTTTTTCCCTCCCATCTTCCCGCTTCATCTGAATCCAGGCTTGATGGTTTCTGTCTTTGTTTTGACCCTTTCTGTGAGCAGAGGGCTCTGGGAAGGACCAGACTCTGTGGCATTTCTCCAAGTGAGTGTTTTTATGAAGCAGAGAGAAGCTGGAGTGAGGGGCTGTGGCTGCCTGTGGTCCAAGGAGGCGGATTTGGAAAGCGTGTGTCAGCCCAGTGTCCTGCCACCATGGCTCTCTCCCAGTGCCCAGAGCTGGGGGGGAGCCTTGTGACCCCCTGATTTGCTGGAACTTGGGGCTCTGAGCAAGGTCACACTCAGTGCAGCCTTTGGTGGGAAAGCTGCTTACACGGGTGGGACAGGTGAGTCAGTGGCTTCCTCCTCATTTTCCGTCATAATCCCACTCTCTGGAGTGAGGCGAGCTGCCTCTCTGCTCCCTGGAAGCCTCCTGGATCTGCCTGTGTTTCTCTCAACCTTTCTGGTTGCTGTTGGAGCCTTCCTGAGAGGATCCTTCCTCTCCAGGCCACGGTCACTGAGCTGGGCAGGGAGGAGCAGGCTGCTCCCGATTTCTGTCACATTTGCTGTTGGGAGTGTTGACACTTGCCTTGCATTTAGCAATGGCAGCTGAGAAAGCCAAAAGAGGCAGAAGAGCTGCTGCCTGCTCACCAGAAACGTTTAACTCTTGCCCTCACAGCTCCCTTCCCCATGTGCTGGCAGCTCTTGGGTTGACTGATAGGAAACGTCAGTGGTGTTCCCAAAATTTGTTGGTGTTCAGTTGCTTAAAAGATGAGGAAGGTTTTTGTGTGCCATTTCCTCTTGCTCTGGAAGAGAAAAACGCTGCTGCCCTGGTGCCTAGGCAGAAGGGAGAAGGGGGAGCCCTGGCAAGGAAATAGGATCCAGAGAAATGTGTCACCAGCAGAAAGAGCAATTGTTTTCCTGCATTTCCATGGCAGAGCCTTGTCCTGTTCAGGCAGCCCCTGTTTGACAGCCAAGATAATACATTTATATTGATGTAATTAGCGGGACGTGGAGTTTGCTGAATGGCTTGGGGGCAGCCTGCTTTTCAGGCTAACTCCAGCAAATAGATCAGGGAGGACTGGAAAGCTGCCGTGGGTTGCTGGAATTGGCCCGTTGGGTTTCTGGAGGTTGAATACATAACTGCTGATATTTCCTATTGTGCTGTACCCTGCCTATTTGAAAAGAAAATAACTCAAGGGAACATGGGGCTATTTTTGCCAGCTTGAGATGATCAAGTTTGATTTCTAAAAGCTGAAGCCGAGTCTTTAGGCTTGCACATTAAAACCAGTGTTGGAACCATATCTCTGTGCCTCCACAAATGCGTGCCTCCACACTTTGCCAACGGTGTAAACTCTAATGCGTGTTCATAAAAAAAGAAAGAGCTTTTCTGTTCCTGCAGTGCAGCCCCTTTTGTAGGAAATGCTGTGGGCCTGAGCAGGCTCAGCATCAGGGACGGTGACAGTGTGTCAGGGCACTGAGCTGGTATCCTGCCCCAGCCCTGGTGTAAACAGCCCTTGCCAAACCTCAGGGTTATCACTGCACTCTCAGTTTGGTGAAATAGAGACCAGGACCTTACAAAAAGCCATTGTCCCCTCCAGTGATGCTGCCCAGCTGCATTTCTAACGTGGTGCTTCCTGTGGCACCAAAGTTTCCCCTTTGGCACCTTGTTCCCAGTCCCAGCCCATGTGATTTCGGTTTACTGAGGATATCACAGGCAGCTTCCCAGCTTGTGTCCTGTTCCTGTAATGAAAAGGTTTGCAGAGAAAGTTACTGATGGACAGCTTTGCCAGGCAGCGAATGTCCTGTGTTTGTGCTGGTCCATGGAAATGGAAGCACAGCACCAGGGTCCTTGTGTGCTGAGCTCTGTCCTCTCCTGTGTGAGCTCTGCAATCCACAGATGTGGATGTCTGCAGCACTGATGTGGTCAAGGTCTTAGTCTCCAGCCTGCCCCTGTCAGTCTCATTCCTGTGGACGCTGGCTGGCAGGCAGAGCTCGGCAAGTCCTTGGAATTCCAGCCCAGCCCAGCAGGTTTGTGCTGAGCTGCTGGATGCTGAGTGCATTCCCTTCCTATCCCATGGTATGTGAACACATCTGCAAGGAAAATGATGCGATGTGGCACTTGGGGGGTGCTCTGTCCTTTGGTGTTGGTCTCAATCCCTCGTTAGCTCTCCTGAGTCTTCAGCCTTTCCGGTGCGGGAGCAGCTCGGTGACTGCCTTGGAGGTGCTGTGGGCCTGCAGTTCCCTGTGTAGCTGCACAGACCCTTGGGCTAAAAGGATCAGGGTGGTCCTTTTGAAGATGAATCAGTCCCGTACTTACTTTTTACTGGTCCCTGAGTGGTGTCCCTTGCCCATTTTGTACGCCCTCCCTTTGCTGCTCTGGTTCCATTAGCAGCACCTATCCAGGTGTTTACCACAGGGCATCTTTTTCCTGCTGCCTGGAATTGTCGGTGGTGGGGAGTGCTGGAAGAGAAAAGCTCTTTGTGAATTCACCATCGTCTACCCCAGGGGTATCACGCTGCATCTGATGGTGTGGTTGTGGGGATGGTGGGCAAAGTGAGGGGCAGAATGGGGTCTCTTGCTCTGCTATGCTTCTAAAGAGGTTCAGTGATCACATGATGCCAGCTGAATCCTTATTTTTGTGCTCCCTCCCAAACCTAAAATAGAGGCAGAGTGTGCTGGAGAGCCAGACACTTATGGACAAGGGTTCTTGTTGCCTCCATCTGCTTAAAGCCTATCCCAAAGGAGACAGCAGTTTCCCAAAGCAGGAATTTCATTAAAACAGGTTGTTTTGAGAGCAGAGAATGTGAAGGAGGAAGGGGAAATATCTCGGAGGAGGGAGGTTTGCCGAGGCAACTACTCAAACGTCATGGCTTCTGGGGGTGGGATGGGCACGTTTGGCATAATCAGAGGAATTTGTACTTCAGAATCTCCAGGAGATGTAACTGCTAATGATGTCCTGGCTATGCAAAGTAATTAACATCTGTTTCTGTATTTGAACATTCAGGCAGCGTGCCCCGCCAGACATCGCTACATTCCCATCCGGCCCCTCGGGAGATCCTGGCCTGTTGCTAATTGTCAAGAGCTGTCCAGAGTCCTTCTCCGTACGATCTTGCTGTGCTCCATCCTGCAGTGCTCCCGAGGTGTGGCATTCCCTGCTCTGATGATAGCTCGCACCAGGATGCTGAGCGGTGGCCACCAGCAGGGTGTGAGGCCAGTGGTGGGTACAGAACTGTAAAGTCACAGCCAAAGGTTCTGAGAGCACAAGTCAAGAGCCTGAGCTGCCCCAAGAGCTGTCTCCAGGTGGGACCAAGCTCCAGCCGGATGTCGTGGGAAGCACAGAGCCTTCTGCAAGCTGGAGTTCAAGGGGATGCTGATTGAGGGACCAAACATGTGAGGTTGGTTGTCTCTGCTGGTGCGATGCTGATGGGCCTGGAGTCTCAGCTGTCATTTATTCTTACGTGCCTTTTTTCACTCTCTGTTCAGCAGCTTGGGACGGCTCCTTCCAGGTTTGGTGTGCTCCCAGTGCTCGGTGCAGGGACCTTCTAGCATGCTCCTCCAGCCGGGCCACTCTGCGGGTGCCAGCAGCGGCCGCTCGGGTCCAGGGACACCAGGCTGACCCCACACTGACTGGCACTGGACCTGCCAAGCAGGAACTGTGTTGGGTGAGAGGCTTTTCTGAATCAGATGGCTTTGGGCTGGGCTGGGCTGGGCTGGGCTGGGCTGGGAGGAGTTGGAAGGGAGGACCTTCTCTCGTCTGGTGTGTGAGCAGTTACCCCGCTTCAAGTCTCTCATGCCTCTTGTCTTTCTTCCTTGTTTTAATTCCTTCTTTGAGTGTTTCTGTGCTGTCTGTGTGACGGCCATGTGCTCAGATGTGTCTGATGTCCCCTGGTTTTCTCACAGTGAAGAAGAAACTGTGAGAGTGGAAGAGAAATTGTGGGGTCTTCCAGCACCTCACAATCTTAAGCAGTGGAAAATGCATGACTGTCCCAGGGTGTGTTGGAGGCAGTGCAAGGGCAGGGCAACAAATTAAGAAACTCTGCATTGCTTACCCTGCAGTAACCACAGAGCCATGGCAGTTCTGAGCCCTGCCCTGGGACAGAGAGCTGACTGTGTTGTGCCTTTTGTGGCTGGGCTGCTTTGCACCTGGGCAGTCAGAGCCTGGGCTGTGGAGGCAGGACGAGGTGCGGGGAAGCCAATCTGAGCTGCACCTTCAGGATACTCTTGTAGCATGTGATGGTGTTGTCCTTGGGTTAAAATGATTCAGAGTGACGTGGCCTCATCCGGGTGGGGGCTTTGGATTAATCACATGAACACTAGTGCTTGTCCATTTGGTCTGCCTGGATGTTTATGGACTAGCTGGAGTCTCTGTGTGACTTTGATGTTCAGCTACAGCATAAGGTCTGCAGGAATCTCTCATAGCTTTGGTCAGTGAAGCCAGGCCATGAGCACTCTGGTGGTTGGGTGATAACTGTCTCCAGGCAGGTGTTGGTGAGATCTGCACCATGGCTTGTTCTCAGGGGTGCGAGGGGTGAGATTCCTGCTTTTGGCTCTGTTTTCATGCAGCCTTGGAATGTCTTCCAAAAGCTACTGCCCTTGTTGCTGTTGCCTGACTTTGCCATGCCTTAGCGAGCAGAGCCTGCTGGAGGGGAGCTGGGGGTCTGCAGCAGCACACAGTGCTCAGGCAGCTGGATGTGTCTTGCAAGGCATTTGGGAGTGACTCCAGTAACGTGATCTCCTCTCCATCTGCCTGTTTGGTTCAGGATGCAGCCAGCAGCCCTTGGTTAAAGCCCAGCTCCCTCCCTGTGCTGGAGGTACTGCAGGTGGCCTGGCTGGCTTTGCTCTAGCATTATTCAAACCATCCGCATTGTGTTTCAGCCCTCTCAGAGTACAGCCTTTTCCTCATATGACCATTGTGTTTGTTCAAATGACTGTTCTCAGAAAATATTGCTGAAGGTGTGTGTAACTGAACACATCCTACCATTCCAGCTGTACTGGTGTAGCTGAAGAGGAGCTACTTGTGATGGCGACAGTGAGCCAGTAAAACTGCTCTGGTGAGGAGAGGGGAGGGTTGTGCTGGTGTCAGGCACTGTTTTGTCTGTATCTCTTCATTGTACCAAGTGCTATTCCACACCTATAATTTCAATACAGTATAATCTCCTAACAGAAGCAATGGCGTGGCTGCCACATCAGTGTGCAGGAAGATTCATGTGTTTTTCAGGTGTCATCTGGAGGTGGAGAGGGGTAAGCAGTATTGTGGTGCTTTTCCATTAAATGATTGTGCTGAGCTGTGCTTCCTTATTGCCCAGAATAGCTGTGGCTCCCCCATCCCTGGAAGTGTCCAAGGCCAGGTTGGATGGGGCTTGGAGCACCCTGGTCTTAGTGGAAGGTGGCAGGGGGTGGAATGAAATGGGCTTTAAGGTTCCCTCCAACCCAAACCATTGTGTGATTCTCTGATTCTAGAAAAGGAGCATCCTCTCTGCCCTCCAAGTCTGTCCCACCTCCCTGTTGTCTCCTGATTTCCTGTGCTCCTGGGGAAGGCAGGAGCCTCTCGTGCAACTCTCAGCAATTCTTGTGCTTTTATCTCCTGATTGTTTGTGATGGAAATGCCAAATGGCACCATTGTCTGTCAGGCTTCTCCCACCTCTGCGCTTGCCTGAGGCACAGCCAGAGATGTGTTGGCTTAAATCTAGGCCAGTTGGTTGGAAATTGGGACGTGGTGCCTGATGAAAGCCAGGGAAGGCGAAATTGCATAAAAATGGCGGAAGGAGACACCCAGGTGCTGCTGCCTGTGTGTCTTGGGCAGGGCACTGCAGGGAGGACTGGAGCTGTCTCAAGGAAGGGATGCAGCTGAATGTGGCTTGGGCAAATTATATATTTACTATCTGTCTCATGTGTGTTGAGTTATAACTGTGGCTGGAGTGTCTGGGGACAGTGTGCTTGAGGGACATCTCCTCTACCTCCTGCCTCTCAGACTGTGCTTTCTGAGTTTATGCCCTGGGTTTTCACTGGCTGTGAGATTCTGTTTCTTGCTGCAATTCTCTTCCCCTCCCTTCTGCAGTGGCCAGCTCTTCATCTGCTTATCTGTCAGCTTAGCATGATCTGAAGATACAATCCCTGCTGTCCTTTTGGGAACGACCTCGTGTTTGTGCTGTGTCTGGGCCTCTGTGAATTTGGGTTGCTGAGTGATTGGGAGGAAGGAGCTTCATGGGTCATCAAGTCCAGTTCCCTGCTGTTGAAGACAGGCAGTCATCTCATGCAGGTCATGAACTTGTCCAGGAACTAATTGTTGGAACTCACGCTGTGCTTTTTTCCCTAGTGCTTCTGGAGCAGCTGGTCCAGAGATCTGCTCTTGGAAAGGTTAGAAACCCTCCTCACACTTCCAGTGTCCACTTTTCCTGGGTCGGTTTGTTGTGCCTGTGTCATTGCAGAGTGTCAGCTTGCAGATGAGATGATGACTTGCACATTTTTTTCCTTCCCTGGTTCTCTATAACCTTTATGTCTTGCAGCAGTTGTGGCTCTGGATGGAGATTTGTCCTGAGAAATGTGTTGGAAGCTGTTTTGTTTACCCGTTTGGGCAGGTTGGGTTGGCTGGACCCATTTGTTTCTGTGTTGTGCTTTTGAGTGTTTCAAGTGCAGGTGGAGCTGTGAGCTGCACAGTTTGTGAATGTTAGTACAGAAGGGCTCTTTTTTTGCTGCTGTCGTTTCTGTCTTCTTTTTTAATTTTTGTCCTTGCTACTTGTGCCATCTTGCCCCTTCAGGAGAGAGAGATGTCAGAAACATTTGAATCAAGGTGAACCTGATAAAGCAGTGTATTGAAGAACCAGTGCCTGGCTCTTACTCGTGGCTCTTATTCATGTTTATCTCTAGTTGTGAATGTGCAATAACAACAGTTCTGTTCAGCACAGGCTGGCACAGCCTCAGACAGGAAGATCTGCTGTTTACCAAGCAACACTCTGCTGTAAGTGAGAAAGAGGGGAAAAAAGTGGTTTATTGCTGCTGGGTAGCTCAGAGTGTAGTTAAACCCTTCTGAAAAAAGAGGAAACTAAGAGCACATGTGTTACTCAAGATGCATTTTTCCTGGCAAGAGTCCCATGTGTGTGCTCTTCCTGCAAAGCATCCCTGCGTATGCTCCTTCCCATTAAATCCATAGCATATTGGGAGCAGGCAGGCAAGAGCTTCCTGTTTTTATAATGCAACTGGTCTCAGCAGGCAGTCTGTCGAGGTGATTTTTCAGCCTGACATCTTTTGTAGCTGGGGCAGCCTGTGAGCTGAGTAGGATGACAGAACTCTGCTGCAAGGATTATAAACACGGGGAGGAAAAGATCTGGAAATGAGATCTGCTGGTAAAGCTTCCCGAGATTGGATGCTGTGGCTTGTGTTGTTTTGTTCCTTCCTCTGTGAGTCTCTCTGTTTCATTTCCTCGCTTCTGGTGCTGAGAGGGCCCTGCCAGCCCACCCACGCCGTGGTGACACTCCGGAGTCACCCACAATTGGCTGGGAATTGCGGGATACACGCGGCTCGTTGCACTTCACTGGAGCAGTGTTAATTGACTTAATAGAGCACTAGGGTTGTAGGGATTTCGTTGCGTGGGTTTTTTTAAACGTCTGTGCACTCAGACCCTTCTGCAGCAGTGCCCTTGTTGCCATTTTCATGCTTGTTCAGAAACTGCTTTTCAGTTGTCAATGGAGATGAGGTTTGAAGTTAACCCTTATTTGGAAAAAAACCTTCCTGCTTCTCCCTCTTTTTCTCCCTCTATCTTGAGATTAAGATGTCGATTGTCCTTTCAAATCTGTATAATCCCCTCTCTCAAAGTGACCAGGATAGATTTCCAGTAGCTCCCTGGATTATCTGTCACTGGTTTACAGTGTCCAATGCAAGGGAGAAGAGGAAACTTTGTTCAGGCTTTGGTGGTAGTTGCTTTGTGGCTAAGCTGGCTCTGCAGTAAATCTACTTCTCCTATCAATGTTTCACTTCAGGCTTTGGACACTTCTTCCTCTGCCTGCATACTTATGAAGAGTCAGTGCTGGGCATTTAATGCAGCTCAGCCTAACTCAGCTGCTGTGTATGAGTTTCTTCTGGGTTAAAGTTGGGCCAGAACCAGTTTCAAGGCAGCTGAAAGAAGGTAAAGACCCTCAAGCTTGCCTTTGGATGTTGGTGTATGTGGGCAGAGACATGTGCTGCTGTTCTGGACTTTGTGGCTTGGTGCGTGAGATCCTGTTCTGTGCTGGTCTAGGACTCCAGGTTCAATTATCTTGTTACCTCATTAATAGCCCATCTGGAATTCTGCTTCCAGACAGTTCACTTCAGCTAATGATCTCTCTGCAAGTGCTGTACCAGTCTTGTTTCTCACCAAGACCTGGAAAACAGTTTGCTTAGAGCTTCCTGTCCCCTCGATTTCCTCCAAGGCCAGAATATCTGACTCTCCTCCCTCAGCCCTCTGCCCCAGAACAAACATTTGGGTGGGTGAGTTTCACCCTTCTCTCCCTTTTCCGTGTCCTCCCATCTGCAGTGCTTGCACACTGCCTGTCATCCTTGTGCCTTGCACACCTGAAAACTTTTGGCCCTGGCAGGTAAGGCAGAGCTTTCTGAGTCACAGAGTCACAGGGAGCTCTGTGGTGGAGCACAAGGGATGAACAAGCCTCCCCCATCCCGGCTGAGTGTGCCAACCACTGTCCCATCCTTCCTGTTATACCTCTGCCTCAGTGTGTCCTTGGAGGTGCCTTCCTACCCCTCCCTGCCAGAAGCTTTGCAAGGAATTGGAACTTGCTGACACCTTCATTTCCTGCCAAGACTGCAGCACTCGGGCTGGCTCGGCAGGTGAGGGCAGGGAGAAAGAGCAGCAAAACTTTCTGTCTTGTCCCCAGCTGTGTGCATGACACCTGCTCAGCACAGAGTGTTCCAGCTCGCTCGCTCTGGCTGCATTTGAGCCGTGGAGCTATCGTTGGGTCGGCATTTGCAGCTTGGATTTCAGTGCTGTGTCTGCCCGAGGTGGGTGTCTTGTTGCTTGTCTGCTCTTCCCCTGCAGCCTTGTGGAAAAAGAGGGGTTGTTTGCTCTTCCTCTCTTGGGGTTACTTCTTTTCCCAGGGTCATCTCAGCCTGGTGAGTTCCAGCCATGCTCTTCTTGGTGCTGGTGCCTGGTTTTGCACATCCTCATGTCCTGGGAGCTGGGGCTGCCTGGATCACACAAATGCTTGAGCTCATTTCCCTTCCTTGGCTGGCATGTCATCATCAGACACTCCACTCTGCATCCTTAGCTGTCCCATGCCTGCTCTGCTCTGTGACTTTATAACCTTCTCAGGCTGCCATGTCTCATGCTGTGCACCTTCCCAGCCCTGCACACCATTCCCTGCTTAACCTGGACCTGGCAGCGTGTGACTCCTTCAGGGGAGAGCTGCTGTGCATGGAGGCAGGATTGCTAGGGGCCCAAGGGTTGGCTGTGCCTTCAGGATGGCTGAAGTGGTCTCCTCCCCACAGTCCCCAGAGAGGAGGCTGCTCCTCCAGGGCTGTGTGTTGGCACTGGACATTGGCAGCTCCTCAGGAACCCTGGTTTCTCCCTGCCGGCAGCAGTTGTACATGGGATTGACGGCAGAGAGCTCCTCCTTTGCTGGTGAAGGTGGTGTCTGGTCCCAGCACATCTGGCTCACCAGGGTATAGTCACAGTCCCAAGGCTGCCAGAGCTCCAGGAGTATTTGGACAATGCTCTCAGAGATGCACAGGGTGGGATTGTTGGGGACTCCTGTGCGGGGTCAGGAATTGGACTCATGATCCTTGTGGGTCCCTTCTCACTGAGGATATTCCATGGATCTTAGACAGCCCCCAGACAGGGGAGCTCACACGGCAGAGGCAGGAGAAGGGCTGGTATTTCCGCTTCAATCCTCGAAGTCTCCTGCAGCTTCCTCTGGGCACAGCTTTGAGGGTTGTATTTCCCTCAGGTTCATAGTGTGCCTTCTCCTGGGCCAGTTGCTGGCCCATACCTCAGACCACAGCTGTGTGGAGTTCAGCATGTCCGATGATATTTTCATTCTTGGATCTTCCCTGGACCAAGGAAGTAGCTCAGAATTGACTTTATTTATAGGTTGGGGGAGTGGAGGAATTAATGAAGTGGCAAAGTCTTGTCCCTGAGTTTGCAAGGCTGAGAAGCAAGAGAGAGGCTGGAAAATTCAAGCGGGCGCAAAGCTGGCTTGTGCCACATGGATCAATAAATCACTAGGAAAAGGAGTGTGGGGGTATCCCATTGCAAGGAAGGGCTGCTGCACATGGGACCAGCTGGGGTGAATCTGCCTCACTGGTTTCATCAGTGGCTGCAGCAGCTCCAGGGTCCTCTGTCTCTTCTTCCTGCTGCGTGACAAAGGGAAGAGCTTAGGGCTGATCATAGGAAAAGTTGATCCTGCAACTTCCTAGATGCATTGAAACACATGGGCTAGTTCCCTTTTTTTTTTCCCTTTCTTTGCTCTCTTCAGAGCCAAAACCTACTTTGAAGCTGGAGGGAAGGAAAGGGGGTTGGGTAGATCCCCACCCTTCCTGCCTGCTCCGCTGTGACAGGAGAGCTGGGGCCTGAAGGGTCAGCCCTGCTCACTGGGGAGGAGAAACAGGGTTATCTGGAAGCATCCAGGCAGCTGCTTTGCTGTCCTGGCAGCAGAAGGAAGCTCCATGGGACAGCTTTGCCCTCCTCAACACGCTGTACATGCCTGCTGCTCAGGGCCTGGTGGGGAATTTGAGGAAGGGTCTGCATCACGTACCACAGATCAGGGTAAGTGGATGTGGCGGGGCTTGGGGATGGCAAGATCCTGATTGTATTTTGGAAGAGATATTTTGGGAGCAGTTACACAGCATCAGTTGAAACCTGGTAATTATTGCAGCTGTGAGGGGCAGAAAACCAAAATCCAAACTCAGCATCTTGCTAAGGTGCTTAACTTTTAATTTCCATGAGTGAGATCCACCCTCCTCAAGACACTTCAATCTGTTTAAATTGTTGCTTCCTCTCCAGATTAGATAGGTGGAAGCAGTGCTTTGCTAATTAGAGGAAAAATGCTGCTCCCTCCTGCCAAGACAGAGGAACTCTTGGCAGTTTTCTCATTTTTAGGGACTGAAGCTTCCCACATGCCTACAGGTCATCTCCCTGCCCAGTGGCAGAAATTCCTCAAAAATAAGGCTGAGTGCTTCCAGAGAGGCTTTCTTCTTCTTTAACTGACCCTTTCCCTTGCTGGGGTGCAGTTTCCATTCTCACCTTGACTTCTTGGAGGTTCCTCATTTGCTTAGTGTTGGCCAGAGGCGTTTTGGGGCTCAGCATGGTGAGCACGTACGTGCTTTGCATTGGGCTGTAACGCTGCCGCCACTCCAGTTCTCAAACTGGTTCGCCCTCACCCCACCTTGGGTCAACGTTCCCCCTCCAATACCATTCATTGGCTGCTCTCACCTGGCATGAGGGTGACCCTGAGGAGAAGGATTTACTACTTTGCCTGGAGAAATCCGATTTCATGCGGCACTCACAGCCAAGCCGCCCAGTTAGACCAGACAGTCTCGGAGATCGCTCCGACTTAGCTAGGTTATCCTCCACCTATTTATAGCTCCCTTCCTCTCCCAACTCCACCCACCATGGGGTTTAACTGCAGGTTTTAAAGCAGGGCTCCCAGCCTTTCCTCTCCCTGCGGAGTGGAGCTGTTTGTTCTCACTCCCTGGTGTGGAGCTGGCAGAGGAGATGGGACGGGAGAGCAGCACCACGTTGGGAGCCGGCAGCGATGCGGGCAGCAGGCATGTCTGTCTCTCTCCACTTGGGATGAGCTAAAACTGGCGTTCCCATGGGCAGGAGGAGGAAGCAAAGGGTTCCGCTTTACCAGCAGGAGGAAGTGGTCTTGAACAAGGCTGTGGAATTGCTTTATGTGGCAGTTTAACCCAACGCGAGTGGGGAAAAGGCTGTTGTTGCCTGGGCATCCTTCCTCTGTTTGGTTCAGCCTGCAGTGAGGGGCTGTTCTACCCATCTTGCCTTTGTTTATCTACTTTATCATGATAGAACCTAAGTTTTGAGGTAAGAGACAGTTTGTTCTTCTAGCAGGTGTCAGAGTTGCATCCCCCGTGCCTTTGCTGGAGCACGTACGGCCCCGGGATGGGGCAGAAAAGCCAGAGACACCACAGGTGTGGGATGACTGATGTCTCCAGTTAGACTGAACTGATGATACTTGGAAGTGCTCTTCTCCTCTCATCGCATACCTGTCATTTAGCCAGAAAATCAGATTTGTTACAAATTAATTGCTTGAATAGCAGGAAATGAATGTGAAGCGCAGGGTTTCCACTTTGGCTGGATCTGCAGAAATCGGTGAAACCTGGCTCCGTTGGGCAGCGGGGACCTAGGGCTGGTGCACAGCAGTGAGGCAGACCAATTAAAACGAGGAGGAGGTAGAGAAAACTGTGTTCTTGGGCCTTTTTTTAGATTTATTTGGTTGGTCCAGGCTTTCCAGGCGACAGAGACCATGACAGAGCAGTTAGCATTCTCCAGTTAATGACCTAATGCAGGCACATTCTGGTATTGAACTTGTAGCAAAATTGCACCTGCTTCTTGAGCTGCTGCTTTTGAGAGTCTATTATCTATCAAGGCCTTTCTTGATCCCTTAGATCAATCCTGGGATTGAAAAACTGTATTTTAGGACTCCTCATTTCAGCCTTTTTACGGCAAAAGTGGTTTCTTCGCAGAGGTCTTTCTGTGGTTCATTCATTTCCTTAAATCCTGGTGGGTAATTGAATAAGCTCAGCTGTGCTAATTTTTCTGTCTTCCTTGTTTCTTCTTTTTTGCTCCGTTAAATGCTACCTTGATCCATTGCTCCTGACATGCATCCAGATTGTCCTGCCTTTTCACTTGAAGGAGAGACGTGTGTGTGGTTAAACTTCTTTGAATACTAGAGGACATGAAATGTTTCTGAAGTTTATTGTGAGGATGCTTGAAGAAGAAATTCCGAAAAGTAGTAAAGAGAGAGGGAGAAAAGGAGGAGCAAAGCCCCAGACCTGCCTCTCTGGGTAGGGGCGTGCTCAGGATCAGCTAAAAATTGGCTTGAGCTGAACGTAAATAGTCGCAGAAAATACTTGTGCAGATCTCCAGTCTGTCCAGTTCCAGCCTTACTTAGGGGAAAACAGAAAAAAGAGGGATATTTTATTTTGCATGCAAGTACACAAGCCATCCAGTCCTTGTAGCTGAGGTACCTAAACTGGTGTGCCAGTCAGAGCCCAGGCTAACCTGGGATGTGTGGGGTCCCCAAGGGCTGTTGGTTTGGGCTCCAGGTGGGCCTGGCTTGTCCCATTTTCTGCTTCTTTCCCGTGTGTGAAGGGCTTTGTGCTGGGCTCTGCTGTGCTTCCCTCCATCAGTCAGTGCTTTCCTGTGCCTGGGAACTCCTGGTGCTTAACTTGAGGGGAACCTCTTCTAGAAACCCCACACTCCCCATCTCCAGCAGCAAAAGTGGGATTCATGGACAGGGCCCTTCCCATCCCAGTGAGCGCTGGGATGGAGACTGTGGTCAGAGCATGCGTTGATAGGCTTTAAAACTGGAGGGTTGTTGCTGAAATCATACCTTATCTTTCTCTCTTTTTCTTTCCTTTTTCCCCCCTTTCTCTGTGTTTGTTTGTTGTTTTTTTTTCCAACTCTGATCAGAACCGACCTTCCTTTCTCCAGTGTGCTGGGATCTTTGCAGCAGCCCATGCCGCAGCGCCTCGCCCGTTCCACCCGAGCTGCCCATGCCACTGGCTTGGACCTAACCTAGGCTAAATCTCAGCGTGGCCTGGGTCGGGGGGAACCATGGGGAGCTCTGCCTCATCGCTGGCCGCAGAGACGGAATCGGACCATGGCTTCAGTAGCTCGCCCTACCCGGGGCACCCGGCCGTGGGCTGGTATAGGAGCAGTCCCGGTGGCCCCGTGTGGGAAAGTGCCCTTATAACGCGGCAGCACCAGCACTTACAGCACCGGCTGCGAAGGTAAGGAGGAGGGGAAGGAGCCTGCTCACCTGCTCACCCGCTCACCTGCTCACCTCTCAGCTTCAGTCTGGGCGCTGCCTTTGGCACACGAGTTGCTTTGCATCCTACTGGATATTGGGTCCCTTCGCTCAGAGGCTCAGTTCGGTTCCTTGGGAAGCCAATTTCCCAGCAATCTGAGTGATGCCAAACCCTGTCCTTTATACAGGGTGGCTGATGTCTCCAGCAGAATGGACTGCAGGACTCATCCCAGCTCTTCCTCACTCACCTAAATTGTCAGGGTGGCTGCCTGGGGATGGGATCTCAGTTCCTTGTTTGCCATGTTCTCGTGGCTCCTCTTCTTTCTGGCCTCCCGACCACACTGTAGTGTCACAGGTGGAGGATTGTGTCTCCAGGCTGGGTGGCACTAAGTTGCAAGAGTTTCTGAACTCAGAGCCAGAGAAGCTGTTTTCATACAAAAGCAGTGAAATGCTTTTGAATAACAGATCCATGGGAATGAAACACACCAAAACAGAATTACTCTTAAAAACAGATTAGTGTTTCCAGCCCTCAATTCCTATCCCACCGTGGTGAAATCGGCACCTCAGATGTGTCTCTGAGCCATTGCTTCTGCCCCCTTCCACATCAGCCACTTGCAGTGAGGAGTTTCTCTTGTTGCTGGAGGGCTGATGTCCTGCATTCAGTCTCTGACAGGTTGAGAGATTGGTCAAAAAGCATCTAAAACCCCTCTGCCTGGGGGCTTGGCTACAGAGGCTGCCGTGTTTTGTGCTGATAATGTTTGAGCCTTTGCCTAATGCCTGCTTTGTGTGGACTCCAGCCTGGATGGGTGTCCGTACCTGCTTGAGTCTGTTTTAGAGCTGCTGGTGGCTTAGGAATAGCTGCTTGCTCCGAGTGTCCCCAGGCTGTCGTGGCTTTCCCTGGGGCCGTTTGCCGTGATGATGGTGCAGTGTCTGTGTTGCAGTCCTTGTTTTCCTGCCTTCCTGCTGCTCCAAGGCCCGGGATGTGCTTCCCAGGCTGTAGTGCATGACTCCGAGAGCCTCCCAGCAAGGTCAGGCTCTGCTCCTTTCTGGACCTGTCTTGGGTCTTCTTGTTGAACTGGGAATAGTGTGAAACCAATCAGTTGTTGTCTTCACTCTCTAACATAGTCTTGAGTACCTTTAAAAAAGATATTTTTTGCAGTTCCCAAATTCTGTTGCTGTATGTGCCAACCTGTGACTGGTCCACAGCTCTGGTCAGTGACCTGTGCTATGTGGGTTTGTCCCCTCTAGTTTAGAGGGATCCTGCAAACAGATCTGGGGCCTCCCTGCAGGATTATCCCTGCTGGACTGCTAGTTTTCCCTCTGTTGCCTTGAGGAGTTGGGGAAGGTTCAGGTCACAGATGAACTCCTTGATATGGCTGTGTGCAGCCAGAACTGAAATTTAGGAACTTCCAGTGCACAGCTGGCCCTGGGCACTAAAAAAGGTGGTGTCTCTGCAGCCTTGTGTTTGGCAGCTGGGGCTGCCCATGACTCCAAGTCTGTAGCTTGGAGGAGCTTGAGGAACTAAGTGAAATCTTGACATGTGGAAATAAATTTCCTGAAGAGCCAGCCTTGGTGGTGGAGCGGATGTTGGGGCAAGAACAGGAACTGCCAGTCTTGACGCAGATAACGCTGGTGTCCTGCGGGGACAGGAGTGGCTTTCGTGATAATTCCTTATTTCCCCTGCTAAAGGGAGAGCAGAACTCATCCCAACTCAGTGTCGCGTGGTTCCTGGAGACAGGAAAATCACCGGCCATGATTCACTGAGCAGCGAGTTGCGTGGGAAGAACTCGCTCCAGGCGGTGATTATGGAAGTGGGTTCAAAAGACCTGCTGAGATCAGCCAGGCTGCCAGGCATCAAAGGGCCGCCGTTCCCAGGGAACAGCAGGGCCAAGGAGCAGCGGATGATTGGTTTGCAGAGAGAAACAGATAAATATATTCCTTAAAAAATTAAGTCAATAGAACAAGTCAGGGTAGATATCCTGCCTGTACATGTCCTCGTCCCTGGAGTTGTGTAGTGTAGGAAGGAAGTGGAGTACTGGGGAGTCAATTTGAGGCTGGGCAGGAGTTCTGGGATAGACTTTGCTTTTCCTGCTGATTTTTTTGTCCCTGCCTGTGGCCGCCTTCAAAGCTGATAATGCTTTGGCTGCTGTGGAGCAGCACAGAGCCAAGCTGCTCTGGGCTGTCTCCGGGATGAACACAAACCTTCCTTGGCAGGAAAACAGGACACAAATACCTAGTGAGTGACTTTGGTCTGTACTTGATGGGGGAGTTGGGGAAGGCATCCCTTATGGTGGGGTGAGAATAAGGGGAGACATCAGTGTTGTTTAGCTTTCAAGATTTTAGAAGTTAGGAGGAGGCTTCCCTGTCTCCTGTTGCCTGGGTGAGACTGATCTTGTGGAATTCCCTGTCTGCTGAAGACAGGGAGACAGGAGGGAGTAGAAAAAGGGCCTTAGTGATAGAAGCAGCAGACTTGTGACAAGCAGATTTGAGTCCCTGGTCTTTCCTGGACAGGGCTGTGCAGTCTCTTTCTGTCTGTCGGCACTTCAGCAGGAGCCTGTCCCTTTCCCAGTGTACCAGGAGGACACAAATGCTGAAAGACTGGAGGTACCAGGTGTTAGATGCATGGTAGGGGGATCTGATTGCAGAAACCTCTGCTTAGGGCAAAGATGTTGGGTTTAAATCCATCCCTGGTAGCTGTGTGCAGTCAGGCAAACTCTGGCTCAGCTACAAGTTCCTTTGGGCACCGTCTTGCTTGTGTGCTTGAAGGTGCTTGGCCTGGGCTGTTCTTGGGTGGGAGTGTTCAGCTGAGCCTGGAGATCCATCATGGCCAAGCTTTTTGATGTGCCAAACCCTCCCTGGAGCTGGGAGCAGGAAGGGGCAGTGCCACAGGCCCCGGTGTTGGCAGCAGGACACAGCTTCATTGCTGTGGCTGCCACAGCTGAATGGTTTGGGAGTTGTGGGATTGTGGTGGTTTCTCCGGCTGCTGCTGGGAAGTGGTGGTGGCACCTCTCCAGGGTACATCCTTCCACATCTGTAAGGGCTTAGGAGGGAATTTGGGCTCTGAGCTGTTCCCTGATGAGATTTAAGGGAGTGTTCCTGTTCACCTATTTGTCAGTCCACAGGATGTGTAAAGAGGGTCCTGTTGAGTACTCAGAACTTCTGGATTTTGCTCTGTTTAGGAGAGGCATTTTGGGGAAAGGGTTGCAAGGCCTGTGCAGCTGATCTCAGTGTCTCTGCCCACCACAGCTTTGGTTTGGCTGAAGCTCTCAGAGCTTCTTCCTCTTCCAGAGAATATTCATTTTCTGGGCTTTCCCACAGCATTCCAGAAAGGCTTTGTATTTTTCTGTAAAAGCTTTTGCAGAATGAAATACCTCTGGGTCTCAATGACTGTGGAAGGAGGAACACACTCTTTTATTATGCTTTTACTATTATATTTTATTATTATTATATGCTAAAAATATGTAAATCTCCCTGCTTTTAGAGGGAAGTGAGGTGACCTCCTTTTGTTGTTGGCAGCTGGTGGGAGGGCACTTGCTGTGCCACCCCCTGCTCCCCAGAAGCACCACTTACTTCTGGGGAGAAACTCCAGGCAAGCCTGAGTGTCCTGGGTGTGAGCCCTTGGCTTAAATACATGAACTGCAAGTCAGAAGTGCTGGGCAGCATCACACTGGCCTGTTTTGGGGGCTCTGAGTTGTCTTGAGGCTGGTGGAAATGTCAATAATGGGACAGTGGCATATGGAAAAGTGACAGGGAGCCGTGTGGAGCAGGACTGTGGCTCTGTGCTGCTCCTTCCCACCCTCCTGTGCTGTGGCACTTCAGCTCTGAGTGAAGTGTCTGGAGGACACCAGGACAGTGTTTAGTCTGGAGAAGGGAAGGCTCGGGGTGACCTTCCTCCTCTCTACAACTCCCTGACAGGAGGGTGCAGCCAGATGGGGGTCAGGCTCTGCTCCCAGGGAACAGGGACAGGACAAGGAGAAACTGCCTCAAGTTGTTCCAGGGGAGGTTCAGGTTGGATATTGGGAAAAAAATTCTTCACAGAAAGGGTCATCAGGCACTGGCACAGGCTGCCCATGGCAGTGGTGGAGTGGCCATCACTGGAAGTTTTCAGAAAGCATGTGGATGTGGCACTTGGGGAAATGGGTCACTGGTGGTCTTGGCAGTGCTGGGGGAACAGTTGGACTCGGTGTACTTAGAGGGCTTTCCCAACTAAATGATTCTGTGTGTTTCTTGTTGGGGAAAGCAGGGGAAATCAGGATCCAGAAGAGAAGTGAAATGTTTTGTAAGAAAAGCTCGTGGTAAAGCATCAGGTGACTGCAAAGAATCACCTGGTGATCACCTGCTTCTGTTTTTTGTCATCAGATCTCAGGGAGGTCTGGCAGGTCAGCAGGTACAGGTACCCCAATAGACCTGGGATGGGTCAGGCATAGGTCCCTGTGGTTTATCAGCAACCTGCATAGATTTGGTTGGGTGTGCTCAGAGAGTTGATTTTACACCTTTTGAGAATCACAGACTGGTTGAGGTTGGAAGGGACCTCTCAGTCCAGCAGGTCCATCTCCCTTCCCAAACCCCCATGCTAAGAATAGAGTTGTGGCTGTGGAACAAATGGGGAGCACCAACATGTGCTCTATGTATCCACAGAGGAGGGATGAGGAGGGCAAAAGGGACCACTCTTCCAAACCACGAGGGCACTACCATCAGCTCTCATATTCAGGACTTGCCTGCTCATCGCACGGGAGTGGAGCTTGTGTTCCCCAGGTGCTGCAGTGAGGTGGATGCATCCCTGCGTGGGTTGTGCTCCCTCTGGAAGCTGCTGTGGAGTTCAGCTGGGATTTGGTAGAGTAAAGATGCTGCAGGTTGTTGTGGATGCCTGTTTGATGGGAATGTTTGGCTTGTAACTGTTTGCTCACCAGTCCTCACCAGAGCCCGCAGTGTCTGGAGCAGTGTCTTGCTCAAGGAGGTGTTGCAGTGCCAAGGAGTTGGCAGCATGGAATGCTGTTTCATCTGCCTGAGGCTCCCAGCCCTGCCCATCTGCTCTCCACACTGGCTGCTCCCGCGGTCACAAAGCTTATTAGATGTTTAAATTGGGGCTATTTATAGCTCTGGAGCCACAGATAACTTGGAGGGTGGTGCAGAGCAGCAGAGACCAGAGTTCTCAATAGATCCCCAAATAAACCCTCCCTTTGCTCCCTGCGTGCCCTCCAACCTTCCTCATTTCCATGTCCCACAAGAGCCATCCTGCCTCAAAGGAGGTCAAATCCAGGGCAGAGGCAGTTGGAGCATGTCCTCGTCTTATGCAGCAGGCGCGGCTGAAATCTGAGCAGAAATGCCTGACCCTCTTGTCTGGATGTTGCTGTCACAGCATGGACAGCACAGCAGAGCTGTCCTTTCAGTAGCTGTCTCTGGAGAAGGGAAACAGCAGCACCTTTACCTGGATTGGGGATGCTCCTGTCTGCAGGAGCTGAGCACTTTTGCTCCAGGAACATGGGTTCAGATCCTTCTCCAGGTGCAGGTGTTGGGGAATTCTGCTCTGGGTGGTGCATTGCATGAAGGAGTTTAGCATCCAACTTAGGCTCTGCATAGATCCACAGTCTTCATCTGTTTTGGGAAGAGATTCTGGAGATGGAATTTTGCTATGAAGGAAGCTGGTCTCTTGTAATCCGTGCTGTGGGAATGTGTGGTTGGAGGCCTGGAAGAGCCCTTTGGTACTTGGTGTGTTTCCAGGTGTGTTGGGAGAGGGATTGGTAGGTGGTGAATTTTTTGCTTTTTTTATTTTATTTTAAGGGCAGGGAACAGTAAGAAGAACCAGAGCAGGGATTATTTTATTTTTTTTCGCTAGAATAACCCTTGTGCATTGCTCCCTTGGCTTTCTTTGGCTGCATAGGGGGGAGCATGGTCTTGTGTCTCATGGCCAATCACTTGTCCCCCTGAGAGGTGTCACACATGTAGCCTGAAGTTGTGAAATGATCTCAGTCCTCTGGCAGGAGCTGGTGGATGGATGTGATGACAGGAAGAAGCTTGGGAACCTGGCTGAGCTGCTGCAAGGAAGGAGAAAATGTAAGAAAGTGTGTGTTTGGATGGTTATTTATTCTTTTCCCAGGTGGGAAGGAAACCACAAACACTTAACTGTGTGCAGCACCTGTCCTGGAGGGCGATGGTCTACCTTTAACCTCCTGTTGTGGGTTTGTGAGAGGGGTGGTGAAGGCAGGAATACCCTCCTGCTCTCTGGATAGGCAGGGAGCTCCCTTCCCTCTCTGCACCCAGTGTTCGCTGGGGTCACTCCGGAGCCCATTGCTTCCCTCTCGGATTACCAGGTGCTGGTTGCTGTGAAAGGCGCGTGCTGGCTTTCTCCAGCCAGCAACTTAATCCGGTTTGACACTGGTGGCTCTGGGCTGGAGTCTTTGACTCACATGAGTCAGAAACAGCAGGGGGGGGATGCTCAGAGCTGCATCCACCTCCCTGCAGCCTCCTCCCCCTGTGATCCCTGCCCATGTTCCTGAAAGGCCGCCTTGATCCCAGCGCGGCTGGAGCCTGGTGCTGTGTGTGGAGCGGGGGCTGTGCTGAATGAACCCTCTGCAGGCCTTTGTTCCCTGGGATGAAACACCCCCCGGCACGGGGCTGCTGCCAACAGAAGGGCACAGAGAGGAAAGGGGAGCCCTGCTTGGGTGCTGTGTGCATTTGCCAGGCTGGGCTGCATCTCCCTGTTCCTGCCTGGGGACCCACAACCCACCCAGGTGGCTGAGCCGTATCAGCCACTCTCTTCAAACAATCTGCCCTGGGCTTTTCTTTGACTTGGGCACCTTCCCGTGCTTCTCGCCCTGCCAGCATTCCTGCTCTGCCTGGCAAGGCACCAGGATCTCAGCTGGCAGCCTGTGCCAGCCAGTGCAGCTCACAGCACCCCCAGGCATCACCGAGTCCCTGCGAGGGGCAGGTGTGCCAGGTCACCGTAAGGAGGTGTGAAGAGCTGATCCGAAGAGAAGGAAGCTGCTCCTGCATTACAGATGGCATTTCTGAGGCTGCAGCAGGACATCCAAACCAGAAGGAAGCTGGAAGTGGAGTGTGAAGGCAGCCTGGAGCCCTTCTGGATGGTGGCAGGAATGGCAGCAGGAGCGCAGGGGCAGTGCGGGGGGTGAGGAGAGTTTGGGCTGCAGGTGCTTGGAGGCTGCCAAGTCAGCAGCTTGCAGGGAGCTGGAGGGGCCTTGCCTGCCCTTGCCCAGAGCAGTGCAGAGCTCAGCTGGGTCTGCAGACGCTCAGGTTCCTGCCCTGCTGCTCGCGGTGCTCCCTGTGCATCACACACTGGGGCTTGTGGTTACACAGAGCTGGGCTCTGGCATTTGGAGTGTGGCAGGTTGGCTACAGCAAAAGGGATTTTGGGAGGCTGGATCTTGCCAACTTTTCGTGGGAGAGTCCCATCAAGGGTGTCCGTACTCCTTGGCTTTCAGCAGCGTTCCCCAGCTGTGGGCTGGGGAGAAGATGGACATAAGCAGCATCTTTTGTCTCCCTTAAAACCTGATTTTAACCTCCCTACCTTGGAAAAGTGAAGCTTTGGGTGGGTAGATGGATAGAGGTGTGTGTGTGTATATATACCTGTGTTTTTTCCATGCTTCATTGGGACACCAGGGAGGGGACACCTTTCATTCAGAGCCCTGGTGTTGGCTGGCATGTGCCCCATGCAGCACTGGGATATCCCATCAGACCCCTGCCACCAACTGTACCTTCCTTGCCCAGGAGCTGAGGCTTCTCCTGCTGCCTTACCCACAGCTGTTGTGTCTGTCTGTGGGGAGGAACAAACATGGAAACACTTGGTGCTTCTGAAATGGGGAAAGACTTTGGTTTTTCTGGAGCTTCAGGACTGCAGCCTGTGTACTGAATGGACTGATCAGTGACATTGCTGCTTTCTTGCCCAGCAGCCCCTGTGACATGAGCAGTGACTGGCATTGAGCACTTTACACACGCCCTAGAGAATCTCCAGCAAAGCTTCACCCAGTGACCTGTTTTCCCTGGGTTATGTTTTCCTACAGCAAATGTTTCGATGCCCTGTGTCTCCTGGGCATGCTGGTGTGGGCACTGCAGCCCTGACTTGCTCGGGCTGCTGTTGGTGGCAGCGTGGTGGGGAGGGGACAGCAGCTGACAGGGCCCCTGTGTCTGGTACAGCATTTCAGTCTCCAGGGCACGTGTCCTCCTTCCTCCTCCCTGTCCCATGCAGGTTGACAGTAGTGTCCTTCAGGGTGTCCTTGGGTTGTATGTATGCTGAGCTTACCCAGGAGTTGTCTTTGAGCCTGTGTGTGACTTGGAGGGGTTCAAGAGCTTTAAACAAGAGCAGGAGCTGCTGTCCTTGGTAGAAAACTCAGTGTTGTGCTGCAGGGAAGGGATGCTGAGCTGTTGGAGCCGCCCCAGCCTGGCCTCTCTGGGGTTGCTGGGCTGACAGGATGCTTCCCTCTGGCATGTGGACTCGGGAGGGTTAATGGCACATGCTCCAGCCAGGAGCATCCTCTAGATTCCAGCTGTCAAAACACTAAGTTAAGTGTGTGTCATCTTTACAAGGCAATAAACTGTGCTACAGTCTGAATTACCCAGCCTGGAGGCCTCCAGGGTACAGTATAACTTGTAGGGGCTTCCCTGGTAATTCCAGCCTGTCTGCCTGCTCCAGGAGCCAGCCAGATGTGTTGCTGGCTCAGTAAAGGTGGCAGTAGCTCTAGAGCTTGGGGCACCTGAGCAGAAGGAGCAGGTTGGGCTGCTGGGTGGTCGTGTGGCTCAGTCTGCCCCAGCACAGTGTTGTTCTGCTCTGTTCCTGGCCCTTCCATATACACCACCAAATCCTCCTCCCTGTCTCCAAGAGGCTGGAGAAACCAAACAGCCCCCATTTTGAAAGTGCAGAGTGATGCCAGATGGAATCTGAGGCCAAGTGTGGATTCCTGTGTTGAACCTTTGTTTGATGGGGCATTGGGACTGTGGTGGGCTTCTGGTGTGATGCAATGCTCTTGTGTCCTCTTGGAGCTCAGAGTTTACTGCTGGGATCCTGGAGGGTGATCTGTGACTGGCAACTGCCTGGGGTGGCCTCGAGGCACTGTGGCTTAGTGCTGATGGGGCAGGAGGTGCAGGGAAGGGTTTTAGGCTGGGGGATCACAATGTGCTGAGGGAGTCCCTGTCACTGCCTACGTGGGATGCTGTGCCGGGGGACACAGGCCAGGGTCCACTCTGCACACCCAGGGCTGTTTCACCAGCACACTGGCACTGAAGGTTGGCCCAGGACTGTCCTAGAAGCCTCTAGTGCCAGGAAGTGAAAATGCCAAGTAGGCTGTGCATGATGAAGCATTCCCAGCCAAACCACAGGAAGGTCAGTGTGTTTTATCCCACTGAGCCTCTAGGGAACTGTGGCTCATTGTCCCCTCTAAAGTTTGGGCACATGAGAAAGAGAAGTGACCTTTATAGGTCAGGAGCACACACACAAACAGATCCATTGCTCTTGGTGGCACACAGCCTGTGCACAGGATCCCCATCCTGTCCCATCTCCCTTGCAAGAAGGAGCTGCACTCAGTCACTGGCTGGGGCACCCCGAGGAGGTACTTCAGTGTCAGGGCTTGAGAGCTCCCAGTGCCTGGAGGGTCAGGTGGGATCCATAGTTTGACCTCTCAGTGAACTGAAACCCCCAGCCCTAGGGTGGTTTCTGTAATGAGGAATGAACCTGGCCTGGCTCTTTTTGCAGGGATGCCCAGGGCTGAAAAGGCAAAGTCTCCTTGGCTGTAATTCTGAAATTCCCCCATGGTTTTGGCAGTACAGAACAGCATGGGGAGTTTCCCTCATGTCAAGGGAAAGCTGTTCTGTTGAAGTTCACTAAAGAGGTTTTGCTTTTGCTATTTTGGAGGCTTGTGTGTCAGCATCCAGTTGTGCAGAGCATAGCTCAGATTCCCTGGGAGCTGCAGGGCACCCCGACCTTTCCTTGGCTTCTCCTCAGAGGAGGGGGCAGCGGGGGCCTCTGTAGGGGAATCCTGTGGCTCTTTGCACGTGCAGGGATATCGATCCATGACCTGGCAGCCTTTTTCCTCCAAATCTCGTGTGCAGAGCTGGCAAATTCCTGGAGGTGTAGGGGATAATTTAGCTCACCTCTGACTTCAGCAGGTGGAAATGATGTTTAACGAGTGCTGGAATGGGAAGGCAGTCGGTGACATTTGGGATAGAGGTGTCCCTTCTCCCGTCCTTGGTGGCTGCAGTGTGGAAGTCATGTGAGCAGCCACCAGCCTGCAGATGCCCTGTCCCTTTTGTGCCATTCTCTGCCAGCTGTATTTATTGAGCCTGACAGTTCAGGTGCTGTGGAGATGGACGGATTTCTATTAACTGTACCCTGCGTGTGCCCTGCTGCAAAGTGAGCCCAGGCATTGGCATTGCAGGATCTGAAGGCTGGAGCACAGCAGCTGGAAATGCAGAATGATTGGTTCAATGGAGATGTGAGAGATGGAGCAGACAGCTTTGGAGCTGTGGTGTTGCTCCTGATCCATTTCCCCTCCCCTCTCTTTCATTCTCTCTTTCTCTTCCCCCACCACTCTTCCAATTCTATTTTAACAGCACTACAAATTGCAGCATAAATCTTTAGCTGAGCAGCAATTTGGTTTGGCAGCCACCAGTAAATCTCCTCTTACAGCCTCCCCACGTGAGGGAATTTGCAGTGGGAGTAAGGGGATGTGGGTGAGCCCTGAGTTTACAGTCCCATCAGGTTTTCCTGGCTCTTTCCAGCTATGGGCCTGTAGCCTTAGTCCCACATCTCTCTAGTCCTGGGAAACAAGAAAATTCTTTTCCCACACCAGCCTTCAGTTCAAACACTGGGTGTGTTGGGAAATGGTGTGAAACAGCTTCAAACATGGAACAGGAGGGATGCCAGCATAAGTTCCAAATGCAGTTGTTCAGATGTGTGACCCTAAAGTTGTTCCCTGTTCTTAAAGACAGTACATGGTGGTCTTCATCTGAGCAAATGGACCTTGCCCTCCCAACTACCCTGCACGTGCAGGTGCTTTTGTTACCTGATGCAAAATGTGTGTCTCCTCTGTGGGCTGTGGTGGGAGGAGTGATGGAAAATAGCTGTGAGTGGTGTGTGAAAGGCAAAACCTTTGCCATTTAGTCCATGCAAGGGTGACAGCGCAGTCCCACATGAGCAGCCATTTGTCCCAGCAAACATTTTCCAGCTCCCAGTACTGTGTCCTTGGATGAGTGCTTGTAACCCCCTCCCAGCAGCCTGACCATTCTGATGTTAGGAAGGAATTTTTGGCTGTGAAAGTGGTGAGGCCCTGGCACAGGTGCCCAGAGAAGCTGAGGCTGCCCCTGGATCCCTGGAAGTGTCTAGGGCGAGGCTGGATGGGGCTTGGAGCACCCTGGGATAGTGGAAGCTGCTCCATGGCATGAGATGGACTTTGAGGTCTGTTCCAGCCTATTCTGTGGTTCCATGATTACGAGACCAGAATTAGGTACAGACCAGGGCCTTCCTCTTGGCCTCTTCGTGACTGGATGTGCAGCTTCAAAGGCATTCTCTGTGCTGGATTCTTCAAACAGTGGGTAAGTGTTGAAAGACACAGGGATAACTCTGCCTGATGTCAACACCACTTGCTTTTTGTGTGATGTATCGGTGAGAAAACTTGAGGTGCAAAGGGGAGAGGCACCTGCTGCAGAAGTGTGTTAGAACACAGAGAGATTCTGGGGGTTTGGAGCAGGGTTTTGTTGGGGTTTTTTTTTGGCAGAGAAGCACAAGGCCACAAGTCCCTGCAGTGCTGGCTTCAGATGGCCACCTCCCCGGGCTCTGGGGAGTGCAGGCTGTTTGAGGCAGACCACAGACCCTCAGTTAAAAGGAAATTCCTTAATTGGCTTAAAGACTGAGAAATGAAAACAGCAAGGAGAGGTTCCTCTTCATCCAGCCTACTTTCCTCAGGGGTTGCTTTTGAAGTGACTGTTCAGACATAGGTGTGGGGAGCTAAAGGGATGGAAACACGTGTCCTTTGGTCCCACGAGTCCACCCTCCTTGCTGAAGCTGTCCCAGCTCCTCAGACGAGAGAGAAGCTTAATGAGTTCAGCTTCTTGCTCCTTTTGCTTGCCTCCTCCCCTCCCTGCTGAGAGCAGGTGAGGCTGTATTGTGAAACAGTGCTGTGGATATCAGCCCTGTCTGTACTTTCCTTCCCTCCCACTGTCTCAGCTGAAGGGCTTCCATCCTGCATCCTACATCCCTGTGCTTCCTTCAAAGAGCAGCCTGTGCTGCTCTCTCCAGAGCCTGTTTCAAATGGAACCTGGAGAGAGTTGATCAAAACTTATTCTAAGGATCTCCATGGCCACATCTCTGAGCTCCTCCAGTGGTACCATGGCAGCTGGGCTGAGAGACACATCAGCAGGTTTCCCTTGGGATCCTTTTCTTTCCCAAGGGAATCTGGGCCCCTGTGTTGTGTGATCTTTTTTCAGCTGTGCTAACCCAACTCATGCACAGAGCTTTTATTAGTGGAACTGGAGTGATGGAAGCCCTCTATAAGCTGCTGCTTCGATCCTGGCACTGGTCTTGTCCTAGAGATTTGGCCTTCATCCATTTCAGGAGGTGGCAGCTGCCCTAGAAAGGGCACAACAGTCCTGAATATCTTCTGGGCTGGTATAAACCTCCTTGTTAGCACTGAAGGACCTGGTGTGATGTAGGTGAACTGGAAGCTCGTTCACAGCCCTCAGGTGATGTTTGCAGGCTCTGCTGCTCTGGGGCCAGGCACCTATGTCTGGGTGCTCAGAGGTCCTGGGAGCCTTCTGGATCCCAGGATCAGATTCCCCTCACAGATATACCCACACCCTTTAGTAGCTGTAATAAACCATATGGCCCTGATATTTAAATAGAATACATTTTAAAGTGGAAAAGCCTCCAGGAGCATCTGGAAGTTCATCACCTGTGGAAAAATGGCAGCTGAAGGAGCTGTATGTGAAGTGAGAGCGGGGAGAAGTACCCATAAAGGGCTCAGTGGAAAAAGAGGAGTGTGTCTGGAAGTCTTTCATCTTCCCATTGCAGTGCTCAGATGCGACTCCAGCTGCTTTCTATTCTGGGATACAGGGAAGTGTGTGCTCCCACACGTGGCTATTGCAGCTCGGATAGAGCACCTCCGGATTGACCCAAAGGTTTGGAAATCATTCTGCTACTGAGTAAGAGGAATTTAGAGGATGGTAAAGGTGCATTGCCAGGACTTGAGAGATTCACATTTCATTTCTGGATTTGTCTTAGACTTAGTGGTCTGTCGGTGCCTTGACTGCTGTCTAGGCCCCATGGAAGGAGAATCCAAGGCTCCCCAAAACACCACTGTTTGCTGCAGGCACGGAGCCTGCACTGGTACATACAGAGAAGTCTGTACAGGTGTCAAACCATATTCTTTTCGGGTGCTGATGGTGTTTCTTAGATTGCAGTGGGAAAATCAGTCCCAGTTCTGTCTGGAGCCCCACCAGATACTTTGTGGAAAAAGGGAATGTGGCAGCCAGGCAGGTGTTGCAAGCTGAGGAGGACACAGCCATCTCTCTCTTTTCACTAGAGGCCAAATTGACAATGGAATTCCTTTGCTCCAGGAGAGGGGCTTCTGCTTGTTCTCTCCTGGCTAATTCAGACAACTGGCGTCCCAAATTCTCCTTGTTTCAGGTCCCTTAAAAGTTAAGAATTTTATTTCCTGTCTTTCTGGACTGTGAACTCTCCACAGCCAGAAAGAACTTCACTTATGAGCTCAAGGTGCAAATATGAATGTCCCACTTGTGCCGCATTGCTGGATGCTCCCTAACCCAGACACTTCTGCCCAAACCTTCAACCCCTTTTTGAGGCTGAAGGGCCGAGGCATGACCCCTCTGGAGCAGGGGACATTGAGAGGTGGCAGTTAGCAGCCCTGGGAGCAGGGAACAAGCAGTGGTGGCTGGCTGGCTCACACAGTGGGATGCTCGCCAGCATCCCAGGTGGGCAGGCAGGGATCTCTTGCAGCCTGGTTCTCCTGAGTTGCTGATGGTTTTCCCCCCGGGAGTGATGCATATCCCACTTGACTGCCAGGCCCTCCCCTCTCTTGGTGTGGTTCACCAGCTTTGACAGGAAGGGCCAACCCCGCTGCAGGCTTTCACCATTTGTCACAATAAATTGCTTCTTCCTCCTGCTGCGTGGGGGAGATGCTGGTTCCTTTGCCCTGAGTCTGAACAGCACCTGAGGCGGCTTCTCCCCCTCCTTGCTCTTCCTCCCCCCAAGCCTGCAAGGAGAGCAGAGCCTGCTGCAGCTGGCAACAGGCTCCCCAAAGCTTGCCTGATGCAGCAAGGAATTTTTTGTGCTCTTGCATTCAGCTGCTTGACCTGACATAACCTGGGAAGGGGAACAGAGCTGGAGAAGGTGTGGATGCTCCGGGAGCAGGAAAGGCTAGAGCCATCCGTGAGGTGGGGTTTGCTGCTGTCCAGAGCCCCTGCTGTCCATGCTGGCCCCTCTCCAGCCCAGGTCAGTACAGCAGGAGGGCCATGACTCCAGCAGTGGCTGCACCAGGCCTTGGTGTGTCTTTTCCAGCACCTGACAAGGGAATGTTGAGTGCACTTGGAAGTTGTGTGTGGAGCCAGGGACTCAGTGGAGTGCTTGTGCGTGTGTGTGTGTGTACAAACTGCAGTACCCAGCTGGGACTCTGCTCTGTGCACCAAAATCTTCTGGGATTGGTGTTCTTTGGGCAGGATTGCTGATGTAGGAGAGCCCTCTGCCTTCTGACCTTCTGTCACCAAAGGAGGTGGTGCCATGGCCAGGGGTGCCGAGAGGCACACAGGGTGTGCTGTTGGTGGCAGTGGCTCTGGGGGAAGCTCCATCCTCACCTCCCCTTGCTGCTGGGTGACGTTTGTAGTGTAGCTGCAGTGGCTTCGTTACTGTGCCCTGATCAACCCCACACTGAACTCCAGGGATGCCAGGAGTTGCCAATGTTCCTCTCTCTTCCTCTGTCCCCTGGCAATCCTTCTTTCTCTCAGCAGACCAGCACAAGGCTTGTTGGCTGAGCTATTAAGCATGAGCTGCTTTCCTGAGGCACAGGACTGGCTTAGCTCTTCATTAAGGCCTGTTAATCATCCTGAGGAGCCTGACAGCCACTGGCCATGGAGCAAAGTGCCCTGCTCCCTTCCAGCTCTCTGGGATGGTCCTGCCCAGGGTGCCCCAGTGTGGCTGGCAGCCACAGGAAGGGCACTGCCTGCTCTGGTGTGGGACAGTGCCACTGCAGAGCTTGGGCTGAGAACTTTCCTCGTTTGCAGGAAGAGCTTCTGGCAGCAGTTCTGCCAGGAGCTGGCATGGTGGCCCAGTTAAAATCTCAGGAGAGGAGGAAGAGAAGGCTGGGGGCTCTGCTTCCCCCGCCAGGCTGCAGCCCTGCTCTCCTTAGACCTCATGGAAACACGAGTCTTTCTCTCTCCCTCCCTACCAAATGGGACCAAGCTCTTATTAATGTTGGTTTTTATCTTAATTGCACCTTGGAGCTACGCCTTGATTTATTTTATCAGGGAGAATTTAAGGAAAAAGATGGTTGTTTCTGAAGCAAATAGCAGCCTACCCAATGTCGGGCTGGGGACTGCTGGGACAAAAGGAGAGAGGTGCCTGGCAGTGTCCTCCCACCTCGTTCCCTGTGGCTGTGCCTGTGCCATGATAGCTCCCAGCACCCCACAACCCCTGCAGGGCCCCACCTCCACACCCGTGTGGCATCCCCCCAGCAGCAAATGGCTTTGAATTTCCTTTTCATGCTAGGAATAAGGGATTTAATTTACTCTCTGAAGGTACAGGGTGGTGGTTTGGAGCTGAGCTGGTGGAGTGTAGGAGTGAGGTGGGGGTGTGGAGCTGCTCACAGAGCATCACCTGCAGCTCCTCACACCTGTCCCATGCCTCGCTCTCCAGACATGAGACATCCAAAGAGATGTTCTCTACTCCATTCCCTCATGCATTTTATCTGAAATCCTTCCATTCTGAGCTCTTCTGGCCATCCCTCCCATTTTTCCTACCCAAGATTCTGAGCGGTTTTTAAATTAAAACCTGCCATGATTTGAAATGAATTAGTGTAGCAGCAGTATTAAAGAACATCATCTTCCCAGCTGTTCCTCCCCAGCATTTTGCTAGTTCTAGAGCTGGTGCATTGGTCATAAATCCTCTCCCTGCTGTTCTTCGTATTCCCTGATCTCTATACAGCTCCTGCTGGCCTAACATCAGAGGAGGCTTAGAGATCTGTGTTGCCGTCCCTGTGCGATGTGACCTGCTCACATGTTCAATGCTTCCTCTCTTTTAGGTGCTCATGAATTTTGCTGGTTTGGTTTTTTGGGGTATTTTTATTATTTTACGTGGGGAACTTTCTGCTTAGACCACAGATGGAGTGTAATTATAAAATCCATACAGGGTAGCTGATCCAATTTTTACCAGGCTTACTAAAGAACAAAACTATGTTTCTCAAAGTGTTTTCTTGCTCCAAGTGTGCAAGAAGCTGAAGCTACAAGTATCCAATGAAAATTGGGTCCATCAGACTTCTAGGATTTAGGCCTTTTATTGACAAAAAAAGACAAAATTCTTGAATTTGCTGGAGCACTATGGGCTTTTTCCCCCTGAAAAAGCAGCTTTTGTGGGAGCTGCAGGCATGCTGAAGTACTCATGGATATTTAAGCTGAACCAGAGATCCTTTGTGCTTTTTACACCCCAGTTACACCAATTTCATGCTGCTGTGCCAAGCTCCTATGAAACTGCTGTATCTCCTTCCTGTATTTGCTCTTAAGAGGGTTCAAATAGCCGTTATATGTAGATTTTGGTCAAAGTTAGTGTTGTGTAGCCAAAGCAAGGCTGTTGAGTTCATCACCTCCTCGAGTCAAATCAATGTATTAATGCCCATAGTATGGTAGGCCTGAGTTAAGGACACAAATTTCCTTCCCCTGCTATAATATTGGGGTGCAAATGGAGCTCAGTATTTTTTGCTTTTAATTTCCCCAGGCACACAAAGGACTGGGGAAATTAGGTACAGAAAAGGTAAATATAGTCATTGAGTAAGAGGAATGATGGCAGCAGTAGCGCTGTGCTAAATTGGTTTCTTTGAAGTAAAGTGTGATTGCAACTGCAGAAATTTCCCCTGCTTGCATGCAGGGAGGCAAGATGAGGTTATTAATTATAACAACAGGCTGGAATTGATCTTAATGAGAAATAGTGCAGCTTGGGAGGAGCTGAGGCTGGTGTGCTGGTGCTGGTGGCTCTCTCCAGGGCTGGGGCTCCTGAGGGACCTTCCTGGGCTGTTCTCTTGCCAGCCTTGCTGCTCCAAAGCCTGTCCCGCAAGGATCCCATGCTACTGAGTGTCTTCATCCTGGGTTTTGAAGTGGTCACATTGCTGTTGGCCATTTCCTCTCTGCCCTGCATCTCAGTGACCTTGGACAGGTGCAGGAGGTGCTGGTTTAGGGTGAGACACCTCATCGAAAGCTCATGAATCCAAGCTTGCAAAACTTGTGAGCAAAGCTAGAACTTGGACTTGGCTGACCTCCTTGAAATAGTCAGTCTGCCTCCTCCTTTTGTATCCCCAGGGATTGTTATTGTTGCCCTGGCAGAGATTTGGGAAACCTGCTCATTAGCCAAGGAGCCTTTGGGAATGCTCTTGTCCCAGCGTGTTTTGCTCTGCCAGCCAAACAGGTTTTCTTCTAAGAGCTCATTTCTTACAACACTGCAGCAATTAAGGTATATTAAAGGCTAATCATGCAGAGCCTGTTTTTCTCACAAGACAAGCCTTCCAGATTCTGATTCTGCTTTGATGAAGAATGATGAAAGTCTCTTGTCTCCTGTCCATCAGTTGAGGGTAATGCTCTCTGTGTGTCCCTAGGCTGGGAGGGAAGCCAGCGTGAGGCACGCTCCTTCCAGGTGTGTGTCACTTGGCATTCCTGCAGCAGCTCCAGTGACTTCACATGGGCAGATCCCTTCAAAGACTCTGCCCCTTCCCTCCCTTTTCCTGAGAAAAACCCAGGGATTTCAGCCATGAAGGACTCTGCAAGCGATGTCTCCTCAACTTCCGTTCTCCATCAAAGCCAAATTTTGGTGTGTGTCACAGGAGCTTTCAGGGTGCTCCTGTTCCAGCTGTGCCTCTGACCTCCTCCTGTTTCCTGCCACCAAGGAATGTGTTCAGAGTGTTTCCTGTCACACTCTGAACACATTCCTTGGTGTCTCTTCATGGCTGGTGGAGGATAGAGGAGTGTGTTCTCTGTCCCACTTGCACCCTTTGCAAACATTTGTATTTACAGAGCATTGCCCTGGAACTGCCCAACACTTTCAGGAGCAGGGTGGGACTGTTGGAGTGTCCTGTGCAGGGCCAGGAGTTGCACTGGATGATCCTCGTGGGTCCCTGCCAGCTCAGGACATTCTGTGATTCTATGAAGTCCTTTCTTGCCTGTCCCATAGCAAGATGTCCCCTGTCACCCTTCTCATCTGACAGGCAGTCCCTATTTTTGGGGAGGTGACAAGAAGGTAAATTGCAGGGAAAGCTGCAGTTTGAGAGTGTGTTCTGTGGCTTTGTTGGCTGCCAGAAAACTCCTCTGCTGAGTGCTCTCCATACAGCTGGGCCAGTGTTTTTTCTCTCAGACCTCTCATTAGCAGAGTTCAGCTTTCCCCTGGGAACTTCTCATTAAAACTCCCAGCCTCTTCTCTCCCTGGCTGTTGGAGCACATCTGAGCTGCCGGAGCTGTGTCCAGTGTGGGAAAAGAAGAAACTAAATAGAAACTGTGCAAGACCCCTCTGGAGGTTTGGTGCAATGGGACCAAGAAATTCCCAGGAACTGGAGTGCGTCATCAGCTTGGGAAACTCAGTGTCTGAGCCTCTTGGCACCTTCTGGGGATGGTTGTGTGGTGGTGCTGGGTCTTTAATGGCCTCATTCACCATCAAGTGCTCACCCTTGCATGGTTTCCTGCTGCAGAATTAGACCTCTTTTTTCCCCTCCCTTCTGCTTTGATGAGGGATTTTCGCCTGCCATCATTGCTTTATTAAACAGGACAAATCCAGTTGTCCTGTTTCAATGCATTGCAGGTTATTACCAGTAGAAAATGCCGTTTCCTTCATAAATGTGATTGTCCTGCCCCAGTGAATGGTCAGGAATGCTGATACTGGGCTGGGAGGAGGGAACGTCCAGAAAGAATGGGTGTCTTGGCCACAAGAGACTTTGTCATGGAAGGGGACCAGGCTGGTCCCTTGGCTGTTTTTCCGTTCCCAGTCTAAGCTGTGTTTCTGGGAACTCGTTGGCAGTTTGTCCTGGATTGACACTAAAGAGTGAGAGCAGACATAAATATACGATAAAGCTCCGGAGCACTCAAAAATTAATATTTCAGGATCAAGGAGTCTTTATTTCCTCAAATGCTTCAACAAAAGGAGGAATTTATTTAGTTGTAGTTGTGGTTTCCTTCTACCAACTGAAGAAAGGGGAGCTCAGAGTAAAGCCCCAGCTCTGGTCCTGGCTGAAGGAGATGCCTGGTGTCAGATGCTGCATGAAGAAGGAGGTGACCTTTTCGGAGTTGTTTCTGGTGTTGGTCAGGGTGCTGCAGTGTGAGTCCTGCAAGGAGAGGGTGAGGAAGCTGGGCTCATTCAAGAATTCAACACAAGAAAGTTGTTGCCCTGCTGGAATGAGTCTGGAGGAGACAGGAGCCCCGTCTACTCTGGAGCCAGGCTGGGAGAGCTAGGGGTGTTCACCTGGAGAAGAGAAAGCTCCAATGAGACCTTAGAGCCCCTGCCAGTGCCTAAAGGGCTCCAGGAGAGCTGGAAAGGGACTTGGGACACGGGATGGAGTGACAGTACAAGGGGGAATGGCTTCCCAGTGCCAGAGGGCAGGGCTAGATGAGATATTGGGAAGGAATTGTTCCCTGTGAGGTTGGGGAGGCCCTGGCACAGGTGCCCAGAGAAGCTGTGGCTGCCCCTGGATCCAAGGATGTGGCTTGGAGCATCCTGGGCTAGTGAAAGGTGTCCCCGCCCATGGCAGGCACTGAAATGGGATAAACTTTAATGTCTCTTCCAACTCAAATCATTCCATGATTCCATGATTAGTTCCAGCTGGAGAGAAAGTGTTGGAGGAGCTTTGTCAATACCTACAGACACATCATGCAGAGGTCAGAGCCAGGCTCTTCACAGCAGCACATGGTGGGAGGGTAGGGAACAACAAACACAGGATGAAACAGCAGAGTATCAGACTGGATGGATGAAGTGTTTCTGCTCAAGGACAGTCAGTTAGTTGAGGGCGCTGCCCAGAGAGGTTGTGTAGTGTCCATGCTTGAAGCTTTTCAAGACCAGTTCTGTCTAAACCTGCTGCAATCTCTTTAAGAGATTCAGCTTGAAGTAGGAGTTTGGGCTGGAGACCTTCCTGAGGTCTCTTTTGACCTGAGTTATCCTGGGATCCTGCACGCTTGCCCTTGTGGAAGTGGGGTGCTGCTTTTGCACTAATGGAGAGGCCCTGGTTTTTGGGTATGTTTGTGCCATTGCAGTGGGACCACCTGTCATTTCCTGACTTAGTCACTTCGATATGGTGCTCCAGGAGAGCGTGCCTGAGTTAGGGGAGGTTCTCTGTGCTGTCTCTGCCCTTGCCCAGCAGGTCTGGGAGAAAAAGGCAAAGAGACAGGTCCCTTCTCATGCTTTATGTTTGTCTGTGTCTCTCCAAGACAGAATATCGTGTATTGGAAGGGTCCTGAACAGATGGGGTGAAGGTCACTGGTATTAAAGCCTGGTTTATCTTCTTGCTTCACTTTGTGGCAGGATTTGGAAGTACTTATGCAACCTGCCCTGTTTGGATGATGCCAGCACGGAGCTGGCGACACTTTACTTTATAGCCTTGGGGGTTCAAAAGTGTGAATCAGAGACTGTTTTTCTCCACTGATGCTCCTATAGAAACTTGTACCAAGTGGAAAGTCCCAGCTCCCAGTGTTTCTGTGTTGCTCTGCCAGTATATCTGCTGCAACCTTCCAGGTCCAGCCTCCCAGACCTTGCCTGGCTCTGCAAGAGTGAGTCAGCTCAGCCAACAGCATCTCCAGGCTTCATGATCCTAACCCACGTGTGCTCCTAACAGGGCACTGCCAGAGGGATGCCGAGTGCTTCCTGACCTCCTGCACCCCTTCCTGGTGGGCACAAGTGCCTTCTGCTCCTTCTGGCTCTGGAGATGTGGTAGGTCCGTGTGGGAGAAGGTTCAGCAGTCCTCTCTTAGGTCAGGGTCTGCAGTGCTGCTGAAAGAAAATTAAATGGGAAATATTAAATAGAAAGCATGGGGTTGAGGGGAAGGGATTCACAGCTGACAGACATTGAAGCAGGATTTGTTTAGGGGGTTTTGGTAATTTTTCTTTTCTTCCACAAAGTTCTAGTGCTTTTTCTTGTATTTGTCAGAGAGGATTTTGCTGGGATGCATTGTGTCAGAGAGCTCGGGGTTTGTGTTGCTGACTAGAACAATTGATTTTTATTTATTTGTTTATTTACTGCGGGATAGAAACGAAGCAGTAAGTTTTAAGGCTTTAGCTGCCCTGGAGGAGTTTTATTTAGAGAAACAGCCTGATTTTGTTGCTGTGTGTGATTGACACGAGCTCCTCTAATCCTGTTGCCAGGGTGGGCTCTGCAGCAGAGCCCTGGGATCTCTCACTCTGGTGCCCAGGTCACCTCAAGTCGTTCTCTGGCACTCCAAGGTGCTTCTTCCCAGGGCTGGGTGCCATCTCCTGCCCTGGCACACCACCAGCTCCCTGCCAGCAGGAAAGACTCAAACTGCAGGTTTTTGGGCACTTCCCGGATTCCTACCCTGCCCTGTTCCTTCCTGTTTTGCCTTGCTCCAGAAAAGTTTTGGGTTCCAGATGGCACCCAAAGGTGGTGCCCACCCTTGGCCAGTTCGACGGCTGTGTAGGAGCCAGGGCTCTGCAGCAGCTGGACACACAAGGCTCAGCAAACTCATCACTCAGCAGAGCCTGGGGCACGGATATCACTGTCCTGAAGTGGTTTTGGAAGGTGACCAGCTGGAACCTTCTTAATCTCTGGAGCAGTGAGGTTCCCTGGGACCTGATCAGCGTGCTGAATGCTGCCTGCTTGGTTGAGTACCTTCCATATTATTTTTTAAGCATGATAATTACACTGCTGTGATTGCCAAGGTAGGGGCACTCCTGCCAACGTGGTGGTGCCTCCTGCCAGCTGATGTCTCCTGCCTTGGTTGGGGAGAGCTGCTGTGCTGGGAAGCACAGCCATGCAGATCCAGCCCCATCCACACTGCTGGAGGTGTGGGGTTGGACTCTGTTACTCTTTCCTTGCCCCCCAAGCTGCTTTTTTTGTGTGCCCCCCACAAGAGCCTCCAGCAGCTCCCTGCTGCCAGCCTGCAGAGCGGAGCACCTGCGTCATCGTGCTCCCGGTGAGGTGTCCCCCAGGAAAGCCCTCCCGTGGGTGGGTGGCTGCCAGGTCCCTGGTTTCGGAGGAGATCCTCCCCGCGGGAAGGTGGCAGGCAATGTTTATCTCAGTTGTGTTTGCTGGGGCTGGAGAGTGACTGTGTTAACACGCAGCAGATGGGCCTGGTGAATAGGTGCTGGAGATAACCCTATTTCCTCATGCAGTCTTGTTGCCTGCTGGGAAAGGAGCCAGCCAGACTGTTGAAGGAGAAGTATAGAGCTTGGACAGGCTGGGGATGGATTTCTCCTTCATCTGGTTCGGTTTTGGGAGGAAGTTGTTGCTGTGGGGCAGATGCTGCTGCCATGACCACACACCACATGCTGGTATGGGTTGGACCATGTAAAGGCAGGTTCCAGCCTGGTGCCCTCTGGGATCTTTGGACCCTTAATTTAAGTCTGGTGTTCCAGGCAGGGTCTGGAATTGTCCATCAGTCGTAGGCAGGGGTATGGGGAAAGCAGGATGCAGGCTGCTGTCCTGCCAGTCACCGAGGTGGGGGATTGGTGGATGGGAACCTGGAACTGGGGGGCACAGCTGTAGGTTCATGTCCCATGTCCTCTGCCATTTCTGTGCGTCTCCCAGTCACTTTCAGGGAAGGCTGTGTGGCTCCTGGGCACCACGATGTGCAGCAGCAGGCAGGGAAGTCTCCTGCCAAAGCTGGTCACACTGGTGGCTCGGCCACTGCAGGACCTTTGAGGGAAGAGCTGATGGCCCTTCTGGAAGGTTTTTTGGTTTCTACAAGAAAGTCAGGTAGGTGGAAATACCAGCAGCAGTCAGACAGTGTTAGGAGCCGATTCCTGTGGCATGGGGGAAGAAGAGGGGACCAGGAGGGGGACAGCATGACCAGACAATGTCACAGCTCCCGAGGGCCATACCAGGGCTCGGAGCAGAGCACTGCAGTGTCCTGGCTTCCACCTCCCTTCTTGCTGCCCGGAGCCTGGATCTTCTCTCCAGCCAAGTGAAATGGTGCTTCCTTCCCCGAGCCTGCAGCTTGCTGGTGATGCCACATGAATCAGGTCTGGTGATGTGGCTCATCTCACTGTCCCCTCGTGTGGTACTTCTGTGTTATAGATTATCCTGGGTTTTCTGTTCTCTATGAGAAGGGACAGGGTGGTCCCTTCCATGGTCCCATGGTGGCATTGCTAAAAGCCTTTGCCTGCTGGTTAGGACCATGGGTGTGTGAGGGATGTGCAGCAGGAAGATTGGTGGCTGGATGTCCCAATCCACAGTAAGCACTGCGGCATCCGCATTTCAGGGTGGATTTTTTGGAGCCAGTGTTCTCCTGCATGGTTTACACTGAGTAACAGCCCATGGAATGCTGCAGGAGGATGGAGTTGAATGGCACAGGTTGCTGACCGCCTTCTCTTGCCTTTTGCTGATGCCTGTGGTTTGATGAACCTCACCCAGTAAGACGAATGGATGTGACAGGATCACGGTGCCCTTCATGGCCCAATTTGCTGCCAGAGCCGGGCAGCAGCTCCTTCCACTCCTCAGCTTGAGGAATGATCTCCCTTTCAGATGTTGCGGATGCGGCGCTGCCACAGGGGAGAAGGATGTACAGTGGCTCCCAGCTGTAGGACTTGAAGCAGAAAAATCAATGTTTATATTTCTCTTGGCTGGGAATAACTCCAGTAAATAAACACCTTGCAGAGTTCAAACGATAGAGGCACAGTATATGAACCAGAATGAATTTTCAAGCTCTCTCTTGCAATAAAATGGATTTCTTGATTTCAGGCTTTAGTTAGAGAAATGTTTGATTTAAGAAGGGAGTTGAAGGTTGTATCTGATCTCTGTGAGGTGGAGCTGCCGTTCCAGTGGCTGTGGAGCATGGTGTGGAAATGTGGCTGGATTGCTGCTGCTGCTGGAGTGTTCCCAGGAGAGCTTCTCATGTACCAGCCAAAGGAAGGGTCACTTCCCCCCTCCCCAGGGGTTTCTGGCTGCATCCTCTGCCCCTCCAGACCCTGCTGCTGCATTGCAGTCTGCTCAGAGCCTTGGGAAGCTGTGTATGCAGGTGCTGCTGCTTGGGATTCTGGAAACCAGCCAGGCCTTCCACGGGCTTACCGGCGTCTTGGAGCTGTCTGTGCCTGCCCTTTATGGGATTAAACACCCTCCTTCCCTTTGTTCCAGCCGCTGTGGTGGTTGAATTTGGTTGTTGAAGGGACGCTGGAGAGGGAGCCAGTGGTGAGCCCACTGAGGTGCAGCTCCCATGGTTTGGGCTGCTCTTGGTCTGTGGAGGTCTGACTTTGCTGTTCCCGGGAAGAGCTGAGGGTATTGGGGGGAACTTGGAAGCTTCTGCTGCACAGTTGGCCCTGTCTGTGGTCTCAGGCAAGCAGGGCAGTGTGGAAAGGTTTGGAAGGGACCTCTGCTGGTGAGAGGCACAGCTGACCTGGAGCTTGGGTTCAAGATTGGGTTTAAGACTTGACCATGTTAGCTGGGAGCAGGAGTGTGTGGAGGGAGGGCTCTGGGCTCCTGGTGCATGTGGAGGGAGCTCATGTTACCTGAGGGAGAGCTGGTTTGTCCTTGTGTGAAGGAGGGGGAAGCAGAAAGCTCTGCTTCAGCCCCACCTTTGCTCCAAGCTGCAGGAAGTGACCCCGAGCAGGGGACAAAGGGCACCATGGAGGGCTGGGATTTGTTCTCAGTGTGAGTGCACACATGGCACCCTGAAACCACCGGGAGGGCTGCTCTAGGGTAAGGCTGCTCCTTGCAACCAGGGATTGCCATGGTCTGTGGAGTTGCTGCTGCTGCTGCACTTTCTGAAAATTGAACCTGCCTGGAAAACGTAATTGTGGCTTCTTGCCCTGGGACGAGGTGGTTCTGGCATATGTTGGACCTGTTCTCCCATCAGGGTTTCAGGCATTCCCAGGCAACGTTGGAAGTTTTGAAACCAAGGGCTGGTACAGCCACTAGGGCATTATGGCCTCTCAGTTTCGCAGGTAAGTGGGGAAGCAGCTGGGCTGGGACATGGTGCCCCTCTTTGCTGAGCTTGGAAGCTGCTGGTGAGCTTTCCTGGCACTGGTGCACCGTGCAGCTACTGCTCCCAGGCTGGCTGGGCAAGGCTTCTGACCCCAAAACCTACAGCCAGGTAGAAGCAGCTCTGCACACCACAGCCTTCCTTGCTTGGCTTGGTGGTGTCTGGTGTGGGATAGCACAATTATCCCAGTGTGGATAAAGGGTGTGGAGCTGAAAGGGGAGGAGGGAGACAGGAACAGAAAGTGAGACAGGTGGCTGGAGTAGAGAAGGAGGAAAGAATTGATTCTGAAACAGCAAGAAGTCAGAGCAGGGTGTCACCTCCCCCAGAGAGATCCAAACGACCTGCAGACACACAAAGTTGCCAGGGATGGGCACAGAGATGGTGTGTTTGCTCATGAGGACCTAACCCTGCTGTGAGAATGGGTCTGGTGGGTGCTGGCTGATTCTTTGCCCTTCCTGGAGTGTTTTGGATGAAAGCCAATGCATTGCCATGCACTTGGAGAATTTGTCAGTGCCAGAGGAGCGAGTGCCTGGAGAGCAGTGACTGATGGTTGTTCCTTCCTGGAAGCAAGGTCCTGACCTTGCCAGCCCAGGAAACACGTGGTAGCCCTGCATGCTGGGTGGGCTCAGTCTCACGCTGTGTCTTCTTTCTTGCAGCCACTCCCACTCTCCTGGCTCCATGGCTGCCGTCCGCGAGTGGTCCTGCACCCGCTGCACCTTCCTGAACCCCGTGGGCCAGCGGCAGTGCTCCATCTGCGAGGCCCCCCGCCAGAAGCCCGACCTCAACCACATCCTGCGGCTCAGTGTGGAGGAACAGAAATGGGCCTGTGCCCGCTGCACCTTCAGGAACTTTCTGGGCAAGGAGACCTGTGAGGTGTGTGGCTTCACCCCGGAGCCCGGGCCCGGTGGCTCCCCCTTGCCCGTCATCAATGGCATCTTGCCCAAGCCTGCTGTGCTGGTGGAGCCCAAGGGCACGTCCAAGGAGGAGACCACCAAGGTGGAAAGCAGCAGCGAGGATTCAGAGGGGAAGAGCCCCGACGAAGCGGAGCTGGAGAGCGGCTGGGCTTGCCAGCGCTGCACCCTGCACAACACGCCCGTGGCCAGTTCCTGCTCCGCCTGTGGTGGCCCACGCAAGCTCTCCCTGCCCAAGATCCCACCAGAGGCGCTGGTCGTCCCTGAAGTCATCACCCCGGCCGGGTTCCACATGGCCCCCTCCACCCCGCAGCCTTTAGTCTCTGCAGAGATCTCTGATGGTGATGCCGTGGCCACCCAGGGCCCGGTGGCTATGGAACAAGAGGCCCAGAAGATAGCAGCCTTCAGCCCCTTCTCCCCGGGGCTCCAGAACAACCCTGTGCCCCGAAGCCGGCGGGAAGTGCCCCCACAGCTGCAGATGCCGGGCCCCGAAGGCTCCCAGCCCTCGGCTCCGAGCGCTGCGGGGCAGAAGGGCTCTCCCCAGGGTCAGGCCAGGGCTGCCCCCGCCGCCCGCTTCCCGGACCTGCTGTCCAACAAACGGCTCAGCGTGCTGGAGGAGGAGATGGAGGTCAGTCCGTCCCACTGGAAGTGCAGCTCCTGCTCCCTGCTCAACTCCGCCGGGGCTGGCAAATGCGAGGTTTGCAGCACCCAAAAAGGCAGCGACACCATCAACCTGGTGGGGGACTCGGTGAGATTCACCCCGTGCAGCCCCTCCAGCCCTGACTTCACCACCTGGTCCTGTTCCAAGTGCACCCTCAAGAACCCCACGCAGGCCCAGAAGTGCAAGGTGTGCGGCTCCTCCAAGCTGCACGGCTTCCAGGAGCACGGGGCGCCAGGCGAGCCGGCCCCGCGCTGCCCCGACTGCGGCGCCTGCGACAGGGCGGGCTGCTCCTGTGGCACCAAGGCCCCGTCCGCGCGCAAGGTGGCCCGGCTCTTCCCGGCACCGCTGCCCGGCGGGCAGGACAGGCTGGGCCAGTGGGCCTGTCCCGCCTGCACCCTGCTCAACGAGGTGAAGGCCAAGCACTGCGCCGCCTGCCACACCCCCCAGCAGTACGTGGCCCAGCGCAAGGGCCTCAAGCCCCTCAAGAGGAGGGAGAGCATGCACGTGGAGAAGAGGAGGCAGACGGATGAGGGCGAAGCCAAAGCCCTGTGGGAAAACATCGTGACATTCTGCCGGGAGGTGAGTGCTTGCTTGTTCCTGGCTTCCGGGAGGTGAGTGCTTGCTTGTTCCTGGCTTCCCTCTCTGCCTCCCCCATAGGTCTGGGGCATCATCTTCCATGCCTTGGGTTCCAGGGATCTTCCCCTGCAGCAGCTGCATGTTGGCTGTTAACACTGAAATGTCACATTTTGGTGCAGAATAATCTCCGGGGTGAAGACAGCCCATATAGCCCTCTGCTGGTCCAAG
This sequence comes from Origma solitaria, assembly GCA_013397895.1. Lineage (NCBI taxonomy): Eukaryota > Metazoa > Chordata > Aves > Passeriformes > Acanthizidae > Origma > Origma solitaria. Next base: position 929,241 of record VZRL01006906.1, on the reverse strand, counting down.
GGGGAGGAAGTCTAAAACCTGGTGCTAAACGTGTTAACTCTGAAACCCAGTGGTGTTTTAAATCAATGAGAGAGAACTTCTGGGATGAAGGGGACATCCTTAGGTGTCAGTCCATCTCCTTCCAGTGTCTAGCGGTGGGAAAGGCAGGGAGTGTGTCCAGGTTTGCTGGTGGCACTGCTGTCTGTGGATGCAGGAAATCTGAGATACAACAAGCAGAGGTTCAGGATGGGAGTGCAGGCAGAGGGACTGCTGCCACTGCCAGCAACTGCAGGCATTTCAGAACCGTGAGCTGGGCCTTGGCATTCCTGGGTTGGATGTTGTGAATGCAGAGGTGCAGCACAAATGGCAGGCCAGCTGAGCTGTAGCTGTAGCCTGGCTGTAGTTGAAGGTCTCAGGAGCACCTGCCTTCCCACTGTGAAGTATCTGGTTCAATCAATTGGGTTTCAGCCTCAAACACCACTTTGATGGCCTCATTTTTTCCCATGTGTGGCATTAAATGCTCCTGTGAATGCTGCTTTCTCTGGCCTCCTTCTGGGGGAAGCCTCCAGCTCTTCTGGACCAGATGGAAAGGGAGTTGCAGTCCCATTTTGACATACAGACAAGGCTTTTCCTGCCTGGTCTGAGGAGCGTGTCCGTTCCTGTGCCTCCACTACACAGTCCAGGGAACAGGACTCGGGGGGGGGCTCTGAGGGGGGTAGAAGCTGGCTCGGGGGGGAAGAAGCTCTGAGAATGATCCTATTTGGGGTTGTTTTTTTTAAGTTGCTGCGTGTCCTTCCTAACAGGCGTGGGTGTCTTTATAGCAGAGACCCAGATTCTGCTTATCCCCGTCTTTTAAGCAAGTGAATAGCCTCTTTTGTAGGCAGGGAACATTTGTTACATCAGGAATCAGGCCTGAAGGATGAATCATGATGATGGCCAGGCTGAATTAGCAGCTTGGCACTGCCAGGAAGGGGAGCCTGCCTCGCCCCATCCCGCAGTGCTGGGTGAGAGCCTGGGCTGAGCCTGTTGTGCTCCTTAACCCAGCAGTAATGGCTACATCAACATGGGCCATCTCCCAAAAGCTCCCGCTGCACCTGAACCTCAGCCGTGCTCTGACACTGTTCAGGTCTGAGGTTAGGCCTGGCAGCAGTGAAGGGACAGTGCTGCTCCTCCCATCCTTGTGCTCTCTGTCCCTCCCAGTGCTCCTGTTCAGGCTGGTATTGTCACCAAAACTGCAGGAAAAACCAAAACCCTCCAACAACATTTTTAATGTTAGAGAGTCAAGGCATTACTTTATTATCTGGCCAGGATGTTGTTCTGGCCAGGATGTACCACAGAAATCATCTTGTCGAGACATAACCCGGGTGTGCAGAGAGAATCATTCCATGACACACATTTTTACAGGATTTTCTTTCAAATTTTATACAGTCCAAACCCATAGAGATGTATTGTTTCAAAGTTCATTGGTCCAGAGTTGAGCAACCCCAGCGTTCAGTTTCCCATTGGATCTGAATCCCCTCGCCTCCAATGTAAATTAGATCTTCATTTTTTAATTTTCTCATCAGTCCTTTCCGGGCGAGATGTCTTCAACTCTGTCAGAGGCGGCATCTGGGATGGATGTTAGTAGATGGCCACAGAAGTTCTGTTAATGTTCCATTGATGGCTTTTATCTTTCTGGGTATAATTGGGTTGCTCCCAGGCTGTCCGTATGCTAAGCCCATCTCCTTAGAGTGATGATGTATCTCCTAAAAAAAACTGAAGAAAATTCCCTTCCCCAAAGCAAAGGCAAGTCTAGCAAACTAGAGAGACAAAAATAAAAGTTAACAGTTATATTGTTTCCAACAGCATGAGGCAGCCTCCAAGCTCCCTGCTGTCCGAGTGTTTCCCAGGCTGCTCAGCCTTCCCCTGGAGGAGCCAGCCTGGCCAAGTTCTCCTCCATCTGTTGTTCCCCTGGCCCACGTTTTGTGGAGCAGCCCCTCTTGCTGTCAGGATGGGTCACATCCCAGTCCCCAGCCAGGATGTGACTGAGGCGGCTGCTCCTCAGCTGCACGGGGCAGATGCTCCCCTGAGAGAGCAGGACAGCTGTTAGCTGAAAAACACCCTCCTGCAAAAGAGGAACTGGAGGTGCTAATTGAGGCACCACAAAGGAAGCATTCACCGAGAATTGCTGCAAAAGAGGAGGTCAGCTACTTGTTTGGAGTGCATAAAGCTAATTTAAATCAGAACCAGCTTTTGCTGCAAGAATTTAATTTAATTTAATTAACAATAACAAAGAAACACCTGTTCCAATTTCACCCTGTGTTAGACTGAAAAAGCCACCCTTCTCCACTTGGTGAAGTTCTGTGCTTCCATCCATGGGGTTAATGCCTGTGGGATTACCTGCCCTTCCACCCATCCTATTTATGTGTTACGCAGCAGCTATTGCAGGAGGGCTGGGACATGGGATACCCTCACTCTGGAATTGCTTGCCTGGTTGTGGTCTGGCTGAATGCGATTGCAAAAGCTGCCCCTCCCATTCCCCATGGATGTTCCTGGGGGGTGGCACAGGGCTGCCAAGCCCGGTGTGTCCCCTCCGGGGCAGGGACAAGGCTTGGCTTGAGGAGTGTTTGTGTGCCAGGTGGCTCCTCGCAGCCTTGCTGTTTGCAGGCTTTGCTGCTTCTGGAGGCAGCCAAGGCCCCCCACAGCCCAGCTTTTAGCACCAGCACAAAGTGTGAGACAGTCCCTGCCCCGGGAGGCTCCTGTGATACAGAAAAATACAGATTGGAGTCACAGCCCAGAGCTTGGGGCCGGGGAGGTGAGCCCGAGGCAGGGCTGAACTCTGCACCTGAAGCACAAAAAGCATCTCTGCTGCTGCCAGCAGATGCCAGCCCAGTCCTGCTGCCCTGGGGGCTGGGAAGGGACTGCCCAGGCCAGGAGGGAGGGCTGGGGACTCTGCTCTCTCTCAGAGGGCAGTGGGAGACTCTCCAAGCCAGCCTCCCGTGGCTTGGAGAGTGATGGAAGTGGCTCCGACTGATGCTCTCTTTGCCATTTGCTCTCCCAGAACAAAGTCAATTTTGTAGACGACAGTTTCCCGCCTGGGCCCAAGTCCGTGGGGTTTCCAGAAGGTGACAGCGTGCAGCAGCGGGTGAAGCAGTGGCTGCGGCCCCACGAGATCAACTGCAGCATCTTCAAGGACCGGTCGGTGAAGTGGTCAGTGTTCCGGACACCCCGGCCCTCAGACATCCTGCAGGGACTGCTGGGGAACTGCTGGTAAGGGGAAGTGAGCCAGGCTGACCCCTTCCCACCCTTTCCTCCTTCTCCCCTCTTCCTCCAGCTCCAGCTCGGCCCCTCAGCCCTACTCAACCCATTCGTGCCCCCAGGCTGTAGCCCATGCTCTTCCTCCCCCCCTCCCAGCGCTGCATAGCCGGGCAGCTCTGCTACCTGCCCGTGCCCTGCTGAGGCCGCCCCGCCTACCCGGCAGGTTCCTGAGTGCCCTGGCTGTGCTGGCCGAGCGGCCCGAGCTGGTGGAGAGGGTGATGATCACCAGGACACTGTGCCCCGAGGGTGCCTACCAGGTGCGGCTGTGCAAGGACGGCACGTGGACCACGGTGCTGGTGGATGACATGCTGCCCTGCGACGAGTGCGGGTACCTGCTCTTCTCACAGGTCAGTGCCATGGGAGGACAGGGCTGGGCACTGCTCTGGGGCTCAGGGAGGCTCATCCCCGGCTCTCCCAGGAGAGGCAGTGGGAAGAGGTCCCTGAGGCCCCTACTGTGTGCTGCTTTTAGAGTCATGGAGTCATTAAGGTTGGAAAAGGCCCCCAAGATCAAGTCCAACCATTGATCAAGTAGCCCCGTGCCCACTAAGCCATGCCACAGAGCACCACATTGACTCGTTTTTTGAACACTTCCGGGAATGGTGACTCCACCACTGCCCTGAGCAGCCCTTTCCAATGCCTGACCACCTCTACATGAAGGAATTTCCCTCAATATCGAATCTAATCCTCCTCTGGCACCACTTGAGGCAGTTTCCTCTTGTCCTGCCCCTTGTTCCCTGAGAGCAGAGCCCAACCCTCACCTGACTGCACCCTCCTGTCAGGAGTTGTGGAGAATGAGAAGGTCCCCCTGAGCTGCCTTTTCTCCAGGCTGAGCCCTTTCCCAGCTCCCTCAGCTGCTCCTGGTGCTCCAGCCCCTTCCCCAGCTCCATTCCCTTCCCTGGACATGATCCAGCCCCTCAGTGTCCTTCCTGTTGTGAGGGGCCAGAACTGACCCCAGGGTTGGACACGACCCAGCAGTGCCAGCACAGGTCACTGCCCTGGTTCTGCTGCCACACCATGGCTGGTCCAGGTGCCATTGACATTCTTGCCGACCTGCGCACATCTGGCTCAGGTTCAGCTGCTGCCAGCCAGCACTTCCGGGTCCTTTCCCACCAGGTACTTCCCAGCTGCTCTGCCCCAAGCCTGGAGCTGCCTGGGGATGCTGTGACCCAAATGCAAGACCTTGCACTGGTTGCACCCTTTTTGCAGCTCAGGACCCTGCTCTTTGCTGTGCCCTCAAGACATCTTTGAGGCCATAATATCCATCTATTTAGACCCATTTTGGCATTTTCCAGGATGCAGTGAAGAAGTTCCGTTTGCCGTTGCTTTTCCCTCACTTCTCCTTGCACCACAGCTACTTCACTTGCAGGGAAACCTACTCTTCATGTAGAAGGAAACATTTTAAGCTGTGTTTTGCACTCCGAGGGACTGAGGGAAAGCTGTTTCTTTCCTCTGAGGGGAGGTCTGGCAGCTTGGCTTTGCCAGGAAGGGACTGTGGAGAGGGAGGGGATGGCACATGGAGCAGCCTGTTCTGAGCCAGTGCCCAGTTACTCTGAGCACACTGGGGTGGCATCTGCTCGGATGAACGGAGCTCCCTCAGCCCCCCCAGGACATCGCTCTGCCCTGCCCTGCCCTGCCTGCCAGGCCCGGGGACTCTTGCTGGGATCATGTCCATGAAGGAGACTGAGAACGTCTCTATTGAAACTCAGGCGGCAAAATCTGCCAAAGAAAACAAAGTGCCACTGTCAGGAGGAGACGGGGACCGGGACTGCTGGCTTGGATTTCGTTCTGCAAATCCAATCCTCTGGTTTTTGACACACAGCCCCAGACGGTGACAGGATAGGACTCTGAAACTTCGGGAAAGGGAAGGAGTTTGTATCTACATTCTGCCTCTTGGAAGACAGAGAGGATCCAGATGTATTTCTTTATTTCAGCATGAGAATTACCTGTCCTGGTTTTTTTCTTTTCCATCTATCTTTCATGAATTTCAAGTCTGCTGTTGGGGTTTTTTAAGATTGAAGTTTTTCACATGGGCTGGACTTGCCTCTGTTTCCAGGGGCATCTGAATCATGATGCGATTTTTGTGTTGAGTGTTCAGCTGTGGGAGCTGGATGTGGGGGATAAAAAAGGAAAAACAGAGTTTTAAAAATAAAAGAAAATCAGGCTCTTATCTGAGCTCCCTGGCTGTGGCTCAGGCAGGAATAAACAACATGGATTTTGTTGAGTGAGAGACCCAAAAACCAGCAAAAAGCACTTATAAGCTCTCTTTATCTATCAGAAAGAAATCTTCACTGCCCTCCTTTCCTCTGCCAGCTCTTGGCTGCCACCTGTGAGTCACACAGTCACAATGTACCAGTGATTTTCCCTGCTGCTCTCCAAGTACCGGATACCAAACCCCATTTGCTGGGAAAAAAACTTGATCTTGTAATTAGGGCTTGTAGTTACTCCCTGTGCTGGAGGAGAGGACTTTACCAGTCCAAGCTTTTGGAGCTTGTCCTTGAAGCAGTGTCTGTGTTCCTTGAGTGAAATCCAGTCAGTCCCCTGGCTGTGTGTGCTCTGGGCAGCCTCCTCTGCCAAAGGGCTGTTGCTTTGGGTTTGCAGAGGTGTGTGAGTTAAAGACAGCTGTTCCCGATGTGCTCCACATCACAGAATCCTAGAACATCCTGAGTGGGAAGGGAGCCACAAGGCTCATTGAGTCCAACTCCTGGCTCTGCACAGGACATCCCAAGAGAGGACAGGGACCCTGAGCGCGTTGTCTAAATGCACCTGGAGCTCTGACGGGCTTGGAATCCTCTTCTGTTATTAAATGGTTCTAAATTCAGGTTGGAGTGGATGAAAGGGGTTCAGGAAAGCCCCTCACACCCGCCCTTCCAGCCTGTCTGCTGGGCACCCCAGGGTGCAGCTCTGTCAACATCCAGGCCTCCTGGGTGTTCATTCCAGGAGTTTTTCCCAGGGGGAATTAAACTGTGCCAACAAAACACTGAGCAGAGAGCGAGCAGGTCACCCATGGCCAAGGGGACAAGCTCCTGGCAGTGTGGCCTTGCTGCTCCTGCCTCTCCATTTAGGAAGGCTGGCAGGGGTGGGTGTGAGGTGCTTTCCCACCCCCTGCCCAGGGTGGTGACATTTCCCTGCCTCTCTCTGCAGGCCCAGAGGAAGCAGCTGTGGGTGGCCCTCATTGAGAAGGCGCTGGCCAAGCTGCACGGTTCGTACTTCGCCCTCCAGGCCGGGCGTGCCATCGAAGGCCTGGCCACGCTCACAGGGGCCCCCTGCGAGAGCCTGATGCTGCAGGTCAGCTCCACTAACCCTCGCGAGGAGCCCATTGACACTGACCTCATCTGGGCCAAAATGCTGAGTTCTAAGGAGGCTGGGTAAGACGAGGCAGGAGCAGGGACACTGGAGAGGGGGGTGAGGGGGAACATTCTTGTCTTTAGAGGCTCAGGAGAGGGGTTACTGTGTTAGCTGGGGTGGAGTCCACCATCCTTGCCACTCATCCGGAGCATTAGTGGAGCTCCCTGTCAAAGTTCTAAGAAATTATTTCTCCTGTGAGTAATTCTGATATGAAATTAAGATCCTGGTGAACTTCCTCTGCATGTTGCTGCTGTCTTGCAGGAGTTTGGAAGTGGTGCTGAGCCTGCTTGCTTTGCTTTGAGCTTTTTTGTTGTGTGAAATGCTTGACCCTGCACGTATCTCCCACCCATATGTGACATCTTTGCTAATGACACCTGGCTAGAGCTGGTCTAGAGGTGACCCAGCCAAAGCAGAGACCTCCTGCTCTGCTCTGGCAGAGGGCAGTTGGGTTGGCTGAAGGCTGGGGTATGGGCCCACATGGATGGATAGCTCCCAGCACATGGTGTCCCCCTAAACCTGACTGATGCAGGTTTGCCCCAAATACTTTGCCCCAATAGGTTTGCCTCATGCCCCAAATAGTGTCCTCGCCCCTGCCAACTTGTCTAGCTGATAGACCACTGCCTTTCTCTGTAGCTTTCTGCCAGCCAGCAGAGGTGGGCAGGGCCAGGGGCCTGGCAGAAATGGAGTGAGGTTTGGGCAAAGCTCCCAGTGCAGAGCAGCTGTCCCTGGAGCCTGGGCCCAGCATGCACATGGGCAAGGCAGGGAGCTCTGGCCAGTGGGGCTGGGCACTGCCTGGGGGCTGTTGTTGATCCCAACAGTGTTGTTGCAGAGAGGGAGCATCCAGGAGCCTCCTGGGGGGAGCTGTCCCAAGCCTTGAGTGGTACGGACAAGCTTCACCCCACGGCAGGCCTGGGAGGACTCCGAGTGTTTGCTGTCCCTGTGCAGGTTCCTCATGGGCGCGTCCTGTGGCGGAGGCAACATGAAGGTGGATGACGTGGCCTACGAGAGCATGGGGCTCCGGCCCCGGCACGCCTACTCCATCCTGGACGTGCGGGATGTCCAGGGCTTCCGGTGAGCTCGGGCTGCAGCCTGCCATGGCACAGAGCTGCTGCTGCCAGCAGCCCCAGCTGAAACCTTGCTGGCAGAAAACTGAGAGCATGGTGGACAGGACCTTGGGGACTCTTTGGTGTCCCATCCTCATGGCCAGCAAGGGTGACACCATCCACATAAATGCTGTTGTCATGTGAGCTGTCCTTGCCTGGTGCTGGCTCCATGTCCAGGGGTAGAATGTTTCACCGAGTTGAGCTCTCACCTCATCGAGGTGCTCAGAGCATCCTGCTCACCTTTGGACGGAGAGGGGATAGCAATGGGTGCCCCCCTGACAGCTGGGGTGCTGTGGGAAGCTGCATTTTCAGCCATGTCCCTCTCAGCAGCCTCTCCCTTGCTGAGCCCCTTCCCCACAGCACCCAGCCGAGCCCCTTTGGACAGGGAAGGGCAGAGGGACAGGGAGAGCTGGGGTGACACATGAGTTCTGGGGTGCTGTATGGCTTTTGGAAGGCAGGAGTGACAGGGTGTCCTTTGGTGGGGGCTGGCAGGTTCTCCCCTCCCCCCTGGGCCTCTGACACTTTTCCCCTTCCCCAGGTTACTGCGTCTCCGGAATCCCTGGGGCCGCTTCTCCTGGAACGGCAGCTGGTCGGACGAGTGGCCGCACTGGCCGCTCCCCCTGCGCCATGACCTGATGCCCCACGGCAGCAGCGAGGGCGTCTTCTGGATGGAGTACAGCGACTTCATCAAGTATGGCACCGCCAGAGGCAGAGCTGTGGGGCGGGGAACAGGGCAGGGACGGAAAATGGGACACAGGGTCGCGATGGGGCAGGCAGGACCGGTCATCCCTAAGGAATGTGGGTGTCCTGCAGCATGCAGTGTGTCCCATTGGGACTGAGCCCAGCTTCCCCACAGGTATTTTGACTCCGTGGATATCTGCAAGCTCCATTCGGACTGGCACGAGGTGCGTGTGCAGGGCATGTTCCCCAACAAGGCCAACGGGCCGGTGACAGTGACGTCGCTGACGGTGTTGGAGCGTGCAGCCCTGGAGTTTGCCCTCTTCCAGGAGGGCAGCAGGTGAGCTGGGCATGGCAGGGAAACTGAGGGGACTCACCCTGGAGAAAAGGAGGCTCAGGGAGGACCTTCTTGCTTCCACAGCTCCCTGACGGGAGGGTGCAGCCAGATGGGTCTCAGGCTCTGCTCCCAGACAGGACAAGGGGAAATGACCTCAAGTTGCCTCAGGGAACATTTAGATTAGATATTGGGGAAAATCTCTTCACTGAAAGGGTGGTCAGGCCCTGGCACAGCTGCCCCGGGGCAGTGGTGGAGTCACCATCCCTGGAGGGATTTAAATGCCATGTGGATGTGGCACTTGAGGACATGGTTTAGTGGTGGGTTAATGGTTGGCCTTGATGATCTTAGAGGACTTTCCCATCATTAATGGTTCTGTGATTCTGTGGGCTCAGAAGAAATCCAAACGTGTTGCCCTCTCACCACATAGCATCCCCCAGGGTCACAGAGCTCAGGGATGGGCCCCCATCACCATCTCTCCAAATCTTGGGAATAAATCTCATGTTTAGCAGGAACCCAACCCCTGAACGCAGGACTGGTTCTTGGGGCTGGATATTTGGGGCAGCAGGATAGCTCTTCCCTGGATGTGCTGCCCATGTCCTGGGTGACGTGTGACCCTTCCTTCCCAATACAGGAGGTCAGACACAGTGGACAGCCACTTGCTGGACCTGTGCATCATGGTTTTCCGGGCCACCTTCACCAGCGGGAACAAGCTGAGCCTGGGCCGGCTGATGGCCCACAGCAAACGAGCTGTCAAGAAGTTCGTCAACTGCGACGTGATGCTGGAGCCGGGCGAGTACGCCGTCGTGTGCTGTGCCTTCAACCACTGGAGCGCTGTCCTAGCCGGCCCTGCTGCCCAGGGTGAGGGGATGGAGGCCCAAGGAGAGGTGCCAAAGCCCTTGGTCCTCATCATGGGGACCTTCTTGAAGGTTGTCTGTTGCATGTTGCACATGCAGCAGCACCGTGCTCCTGGGGATCATGGGCTTGGTGAGAGCCTCCCTGATCCCCCCTTTCCTCCGGGTGTCTCTGCAGCGTCCAGTCCCACCAGCAGCCGAGCAGCTACTGATTATTCCAGCTACATCCTGGCCATCTACAGCTCCCGTCTGGTGATGGTGGAGCAGGTGGAGGCGCAGCCCACCACGCTGGCAGATGCCATCATCCTGCTGACCGAGAACAAGGGCGAGCGCCACGAGGTGGGTGGGGGGCACAGGGTGGGGACTGGACCCCCATGGCTGCGGTGGGGAGGGGGGTGATGATGCCAGAGGGAGCCTGGACCTATGGTGTCCTTGGTCAGGCAGGGGTTGGGCAGGGCTGTGCCCTCTCTGACTGCCACCCCTGGATCCACCCCCTTTGCTCCCCGGGGCAGCGTGAGGCACTCCAGCAGATGGGCAGCCCTTGGCTGGAGTGGAAGTTCCCAGCGCAGGCATTTTGGTTCAGGGACAGGGATGTCCAGAGGCTTCATCCCCTTCCCTGCTGTCTGCCCCAGGGCCGTGAGGGGATGACCTGCTACTACCTGACCCACGGCTGGGCAGGGCTCATCGTGGTGGTGGAGAATCGGCACCCCAAGTCCTACCTGCACGTGCAGTGTGACTGCACCGACAGCTTCAACGTGGTGTCCACACGCGGCAGCCTCAAGACACAGGACAGCGTCCCCCCCCTGCACAGGTCCGGGGTAGGCAGGGGTGGGTCACGGGGGCTGCCACGGGGCCGGCAGGAGGCTGGGAGTGAGGCAGAGCTGGGGCTGGCAGGGAGGCATGGACAGGGTGGGATTGTTGGGACAGAGGTGGAATTTCTGGGGCACAGGTGGGAATATTGGGGCACAGGTGGGATTGCTGGGGCACAGGTGGGATTGCTGGGGCACAGGTGGGATTGCTGGGACAGAGGCCGCTACCCTGAGCCCATCACTCTCTCCACAGGCAGGTGTTGGTGATCCTGTCCCAGCTGGAGGGTAACGCCGGCTTCTCCATCACACACCGCCTGGCGCACCGCAAAGCCACCCAGGCCTTCCTCAATGACTGGATGCTGACGAAGGGCACCCACAACCCGTTGCTCACGCCCGAGGTTGCCGGGCTGCACGGCCCCCGGCCCCTATGACAAAGCGCCTCCCCGTCCCTGCCCCGCTGCCCCATTCCTGTCACCAAGCCTCTGGCCCGGGGTGCCCCCCTGAGCTACCAGCGCTGAGCTGGGGGGCAGAGCTGGAGGGGCACCCCCAGCACTTTGCCCCACGCTGCGGGGCCGGGGTGAGTTCTCAGGGCCAGCACCAGCCCTGCCCGCTGCCCCCCGCCCTGGCACCGCTGCCCCCACGCACTTTATGAGGAGCAGTTGGGGGCACGGGGTCATCTCAGGATCCCACCTGCCCCATACCTGCGCTGGGCCCGGTGCCCTCTGCCCGCCCCGGGGGCTGTGGGAGAGGGAGGGGCTGGAGGTTGCTGTCAAAGCCCTTCCCAGGCACCACGCTCAGGACTCTGCCCCTTCCCGTGGCGCCAGGGTGCTGGCGCTGCAAAAAGAATATACCTCTGATGTCTGTCCATCTGTGTGACCCTCCGTCTGTCCCCAGGCCCTTCCCGCTGTCTTGTTCCCCCCTTTTTCTGCTGCCAGGACCAACGTGGCGCTGAGGTCGGGCTGGGGGGTGCCAGGGTCACGCTGCCATGGTGCCACCTGTGCCAGGGACCCCCCACCCACCCCACCTGTCTCGGGTGCAGGGCTGGGGGGGAGAGGGCACGGGGTTGTTGCAGAAAGCTGCTGCTGAGGGGTTTTTGCTGTAATCGGGGTGAAACTCGAAGGTTTCACCACCTTCTTGGCTCTGGGTGGGGAGCGAGGCCTCGGGGTGCTGCTGGCGGGGGCTGGGGCCCCAGGGCCCCCTCACCCTGTCACACAAGTGTTACTATGCAAAGGCGGCCGGTGAAAGCAGTGCCTGGAGAGAAGCCATGGCCCGAGCTGGGCTCAGCCCCCCGGACACTGCCCTCTGGGCCCCCCTGCCCTGTGCCCCCAGAGGGTGGGGGGCAGCAGGTACAGACCCGGGGTCGGGGAGCAGTTCCCTGGAGTTACCACAAGTCCATGTGCTGGGGAGGAGGTGATTCTGGGGGGGAAGTGGAGAGTCCCCTCCTCCAGAGCCCGAGTGCTGTGGGAGGCAGAGAGCACAAGGTGAAGGCTGCACCTCGGGGTGCTGCTGGCCCCATGGGTGCTCCGAGGTGGGGCTGATCGTGGGGAGAGCTGCACCCCATGTTTTCAGGGCATTGTGGCTCTCCGACTTGATGTGTGTGTGTGTGTGTGTGTGTGTGTGTGTTTTGGGGGTCCCCCGTGTACCCTCTCCTTCCTGAGCTCTATGGATTTGCAGCCGAGGGGGGGCGATGGGCAATGCTAGACCCTGTTCTGGCAGGGGTTGTGCTGGGGGGCCCTGGACCCCAAATCTTGCACCCCAAACCCTGCACCAGCAGCTGGGCTGGGCAAGAGGTGCAGGGGGCTCTGCCCAGCCTGTCCCTCTGTGTCCCCTGGGGATTGGGGGTGGCAGGGGGGGTAGGCTGCCCCGGCACCCTCCCAGCGCCTCCAGCCGGGGCTGCTGAGCCAAGCTCTGTCTGTATTTTTGTTTGTCAGTCTGTTTTCTCTCTTTCCAGCTCCTTCCTCCTTGGGATGATTTGTCCTTCACTTTTTTTTCTCCTCTCTCTTTCTGTCTTTCTGAGCTGTGAATATTTTTAACCCTGTAAATACTGTCCAGCTCTTCAGAATCATAGGATATTTTATCAATTGTAAATCAGATCAGTAATCCCTGTATGATATGAATTATCCATGGGTGGTTTTCAAACTCAGGTTCTGATGGACCAAATAAAGTTTTGTTTTTTACTGAAGCTGCCTGGTTTTGCTGTGGGAGGGATGACAGGGATGAGGGGACAGGTTTGGGGTTCAAAGCAATGGGTCTTGAAAGCATTTCCATGGAGGTGGTGTACTGGGGGCAGAGCTGAGCACCAAAAAAAAGGAGGAATTTGAGTTTAGAAGTTTTTTAGCTGCACTTTGGGGTGCGGGAGTGCAGAAAGGGGCAGAAATAAAGCAAAATAAAAGCAAAATCCCGAAATTCCCATACAACGAGCGGTGTTGGCTCGCGGGGCCGAGCAGGGCTGTGCCGTGGCCGGGAGAGGGCACCCACCCTCCGCCTGGGCGCGCTCCCGCTCCTCCTGCCTCAGTTTCCCCAGCCGCTCCATGCCAGGCAGCGCGATGGCCGTGCCGCTGCATCCCCGGCGCCGTGCCCAGGCTGGGGGTGCAGGAGCAGCTCTCCCTGCTCGCAGCACCCAGGGCTGCACCCCTGCTCCTGCCGTGCCGTTTGTCCGGCGGCGAGGCCGCCTGGCGCACGGAGAGCTTTCCGGCTGAGCGGAGGCGGCCGGCTGCCAGCCCGCTCTCGCCCGGGGTGGGCACCTTGAGACCAGTAGGGAGAGACAGAAGGAGAGGATTTCGGTCTTTCTTACAGCAACTTGTAATAGATTTTTCCGGGCGAAACATCTTTGCATTCAGGAGGCCCTGTCACAAGCCATCAGCCTCAGCCAGGGAGAAACAGATGGAGAGTTAATTTTGGCGGGGAGGGCACTGCCACGCTCCCTCCTCTCCCTCAGTCTGTTCAGGGAGAGGAGCCGGGTTTAACCCTCGCGGCCGTGCAGTCCCTCGCTGCTCCCTCCCGGCGATGCTGGTGCGTTGTGGGGCCACCGCCGGACCCCCGCCCCGTTCCGTGCTGCTCGGTGCCAAGGACACGCTGGGATATCTCAGCCCAGTGACCTGGTGGTGGCCCTTGTCGTGATGACCAGCCCAGGTGGGTGATCGTGTCCTGCCTTCCCACGGACACGGCTCTCTTGGAGCCACGTCCTGGTGAGCCCCGTGCCTGCCAACGCACTGGGAGCAAATCCTGCCATGCCAGGAGCTTGGCACGGCAGTGCCAGGTGCAGCCGGGGACACTCGGGTGGGCTGGTGGGTGGCGGGGATGCCATCTCCCAGGAGCAGACTCGTGGGGGGCAGTGGAGGGCAATGATTCTGCCTGGACACTTTGGGAGCCCTCAGAACACCGCCAACATCACGGACCGTGCTGCGAGCTGCGGTGTAGCCATGGAAGGGGTGGAGGTAAAATCAGCCCCTAATTGTGCCCAATTCCCAAGGGCTGAGGCAGCATTAACTGTTTCATAATTACAAATAATCATGTGGCAAAAGATAAAATTGTGTTTGACACATCAGCTCTGGAGGAGGGTGTTGCTTCGTCAGGAAATTTGTCATCCCTTGGCTCTGTCAGTCTTGAGCCTGAGGTCTGAAGGGGAAGATGGGGATGGGCAGAGGGAGCAGTGGGTCAAGGGAAGGATGGATGGAAGGATGGACAGCAGGACACCGTGGAGGGGAGATGGAGGAGTGCTGTGGTACCGAGCCGTATGAAAAGCAGAGGCACAGGTGTGTGACAGCGGAGGCAGGGAGCAGGCAGGGGCTGTCCCACCATCCTGGCATGGCTGCGACACCTCACTCAAGGGGTTGTGGCTGCAGGTGCAAAAATGACAGCGCAAGTCACCCCAGGGATGTCCTCACACCAGCTCACCTGGTGGGACAGGGTGACCAGGGCAAGCTGCCAGGGCCCTGTGAGCTCACCCCACTGCTGCTGCCATCCCGCTGGTCCCCTCCACGGGCAGGGCCAGAGCTGCTCCTCCCTGGGCACACACAAGGGTGCTCGGGCATATGAAGGTGAAGGGTTCTGATCAGCTTCTGATGGCTGCTCCATCCCTGGAATTGTCCAAGGCCAGGTTAGATGGGGCTTGGATCAACCTGGTCTAATGAAAGGTGTCCCTGCCTATGGCAGGGGGTGGAACTAGATTGTCTTTAATGTCCCTTCCAAGCCAAATCATTCCATGACTCTCTACGGCAGTCACCATCCCATCAGCACGGTCACCACCCCTGACCCGCTGAGCACGGGCAAACATCTCCCGGGGGCAGGGGTGGGAATGTGGGTCCGTGCAGAGGATCCGGCCAGGCTCTGGCCTCTCGTCAGGCCCTGGCACTGCCGGGACCCCGCGGCTGCGCCGGGGCTGCTCGGGGAGGAGGCATGTCAGGGAGCGAGGGCTCGAGCGCTCTCTGTGATTCACTCTGACTATAATGGGAGCTGCTGGTGAATATTTTATGGCTCCCACAGGGCAGATAGAACATATTGTGCATTTTACGCCACAAATCTCCGCCTGGAGACAGAGGGAAGCTTAAAAAAGAGCAGCACCAGTGCCGTGCCGGGTTGGAGGGGGGCAGAGCTGCAGCACTGGTGCCAGTGTGGGGATCGCAAGGATGTTGTTGCTCACCTCTGTCACCCTCCCCGAGGGTGCCCATGGGTGCCCTGAGCCCAGCACCAGCGCGGGCACAGGGGATGCTCTGCGGCCGCAGGACCAGGCTGTGGTGGGCGGCTGCGGCGGCGGCGGCCGCTGCCCCGGGCCAGGCCTGGCAGCTCTGCGGCTCTGCGGCGCAGGCGAAGTGCTTTGCCCGGGGCTGAGCCCTGCAGGAGGGTCCCTGCCTGCGCCCCGGCCTGCCTTTCCCTTCGTCAATAATGCAGCCCCTGCCCCGGGCGCCCGCCGGCGCCGCCCGCAATAATGGATCGGGCTGCAAGCGGCCCCCTCCTCGTCCTCCGCCGCGTCCCGCGCTCTGCCAGGAGCTGGCGAGCCACGGAGGAGCCTTCACCTGCACCGGCACAGCTGTCCAACCTGCAGGCTCCCGTACGGGGCTTTGCCTTGCCTGCAAGGAAGCCTCATCCGCACCCGGGCACCCCCCGAGGGAGCAAGTGCCGCTGGGGCCAGAGCTCCCAGCTGGTCGCACCCAGGAAGGACACATGGCACGGTCGTCATTGTCACCGTGTGCCAGGAGGGAGGCTCAGGATGGGACCCCCAGCCCTGCTGCAGGGCCGTGTGTGCTTGGGTGAGCTCTGGGTGCCGGGGTGATCATTCTTGAGCTTCCCTCGAGCACACTCCAGTGCCAGGCAGGGAAACATTCGGGATCGTGCAGCTGCCTGCACCCACCTGGGCTGGGCTGGAGCCGGGGGAGGTACCTCGGGCCATGGCAGCAGCGGGAAAGAGGAGGAGGAGGAGGATGCAGGCACAGGCACCAGTGGGTCAGGACCAGCCCACGGGTGCCACTGTAGGTGCTGAGGGGCCCTTTAACCCCCACCCAGGAGATCCCCAGCTCCCCCCACGGCCACCACCCAGTGGGGTGACCCCTGATGCTTGGGGTCAGTTTCTGCCCCCTGCAGATGGTGTGGGTCAGAGCCAGACCGCCTGGGGAGCCGCCCCCAGCCCCCCGACACGGCCATGCAGGTTGGGAGGGAGCAAGCTGCTACCAGAGAGGAACAGCCTGTGCCCAGTGGCATCACGGAACCTCCACTTCCCTCGTCCCCAGCTCTGGTGGGTGAGCAGAGCCCTCCAACATCCCCCCCACCAGCGAATGGGGATACGGCAGAGCTGCACCCTGAGGGCGCGGGTGGAGCTGCTCTGGGGTCCTCACCTGGGGGTCACGGCGGCACATGGCCGAGTGGCTTCACAGCAGGGCTGCCATGGCATCCTGGGGCGCCACGCTGTCCCTCGCTGGGTGTCCCCAGGGACGAGGCTCAGGGGGTCACCCAGACGGACATGCAGAAGGAGAAGACTTTGCCGGGATGAAGACCCCATCCAGGACGGCTCCTCTCCTCCTCCTCCTCCTGCCGGGCTCTCGCTCCGAGGGCAGCGGGCGCGGGGCCGCGCGGGGTCCGGGCCGGCACAGCTGGGGCCGCGCCGCCCGGGCTGTCACGGGCTGGGCTATCGAATCTGAAAGCAATTAAAGCCATCACCAGCGCTCGCTCGGGGCTGGCTCCAGGCTGCAGGGAACCTGCCACAACAGATCATGTGCTCGATGCTGCTGGCCCGAGGACCTGCTCCCACCCGCGCCCCGACACGCACCGGTGCCAGCCCCGCGCGGGGGAGGACGGGCCCGGCCAGGGCGTGAGGCCACCGTGAGGGGCCACACGGCAGCCCCGGCAGCCACCTCGCTCCTGCTTCCTCCCCATGGGATTCTGCTGCCCGGGGGCTCGGCAGAGGGGCTCGGCCACCGGCTTTGGCCACCAGCTTTGACCGCAGCCTTTTGTGGTGACAGGAGCTGGCGGTGCTGCGGTGGCTCAGGGGGGTTCCCGTGGGCCCCGGGAGGGTTGGCACCCTGCTGCTCTGCCGTGGGCACAGAGGGTCTGGCTGGGAGCTGCCTGCACCCGTGGATTTTCCCGGCAGAGCGGCCATAGCTCGTGACCCACGGCTTGTCCCACGCGGTGACAATGGGGACAGCATCCGCAGGTCGTATCCTGGGCTGGCGGCAAAAAGCAGCAGACCCCGATCTGGGCAGCTAATGGAAGCCGGGTGGGTGATAGAGGGGCGCTGTGGAGGAGCAGCACCCCTCTATCGTGGGGCGAGGAGGGGGCTCTCACCACATCCCTTCCACCCTGTCAGTCCCTTTCCCTTTTCCCGATGGGGAACGGTGCCAGGACCCGCTGCCCCCCTCCCCCTGCTCCCCATTTTGGGGAATCTGAGGCCGCCTGCCCCACTGCCACGGCTCAGGGCTTGATCCAGCCTTCCAGGAGCATCTCCCGGAGCTAAACCCATCCCGGTGCTCCCGGCGGGGCGCAGCGGGGCGGGGGGTCCCCCCTCCTCGGGCACCGCACAGTTAAGCAGAAGTTTGCTGGTACGGAAGTTGCACATTGTCTTGAGGCACATTTTCTGTTTTTTCACTTGTGAAATATTTCTGTCAGAACCAGTTAATGTACAAATTAGCAGCGGTGGTCTCTCTTACGTCTTCTGACTCACTAATTTGACAGGGGGTGTTTCGGTGGCGGAGCTCGCTCTTGACAGGCAAACGGGAGGTCAGGGACCCGCAGGGGGAGGAGGCACCGAGCCGCAGCTTCTCGGGGGTCTTCTCCTTCCTAGCCCACCCCACCGCTCCCATTCACTCAGCCCTGGCTGGAGGATTTAAGCTCGGGTTTGGTGTTTTTTCCCCTCAAACCAAATTTTCCCCCCAAAAAAGGGCTCCTGCGGTAGATAGGGAGTCCAGGGGGGAGGGGGGGTGTGCTTTTGGGGTCCTGCAGGCAAACCCAAGGGATCCAGCATGAGGAGGGAACATAGACATGGAAAGGGTTCCCTGCATCATGGCCACTGCCTTCACCTCCTCCAGCCTCGGAATTCAGTTCTGCATTTCAGGATCCCCCCCAGCCCCTCCAGAGCCCCCATCCTCCTGCCCTTAGAGAGAAACTAATTGATGCTCCCGTTCTGTGTGCGCATCATCCCTCCACCCCGGGTTATCGATGAGCCAAGGGGCTGCACAGCTCCCTCCTATTTCTCCATCTGTATCCCTGGGATATTGGTCAGATGGGGGGGCCCAGCGCTGCCAGAGGGGCTGGGGGCACCGGCTGTGAGGGGAGCATGCAGAGCTGGCCGTGCCCGGGGGACGTGGCCCTGGCGTTGAGCAATGCTCAGGACCATGGCATGCAAGCTGTCCCTGGGCCAGAGGCTGGCGCGACAGATGGCCCCGCGCTGTGCCCGGAGGTCAGCGGCTCTCGGGGCCATGTGCTAAAAACCAGCAGCCTCTGCCTGTGCCACCCTCCTCTGGCATCCAGGCACGGCAGTCGGCCCAGGATGGAGCTGGATGGAGATGGGCACCTCCTGGAGCAGGGGACGGAGTCCCATCGGTGGCTGCTGTCCCTGGCCCTGCTCCCCTGGCTGTGCAGCTGCCAGGGGCTGGAAATGAGCCCAGGAAAGTGACCCTGGCTGTGGGAAGGGCAGCTCCAGGGCACACTGAGGCAGCCCTCTTTTCCTCATGTTCCCTCTTTTGATTGGTGTTTGCTGAAGGCTTTGTGAGGGGTTCAGCTAACCAAAATTACTCCTGAAGAAATAACCTCCCCCAGATGCTGGTGTTGCATCCTGTGACCAGCAGCCACCTGTGTGAAGCAGACCCCTGCAAAACCCTCCCTTTTTGGGGTCAAGCAGGGTGTCTGGGTGATCAGATTTGGTATTGCATCCTGAAGAGCTCTGAGCTGAAGTTTCAAACCAGCCAGACCATGGTCCCCACCCCCCCACCCCCCGCCAAGGCTCAGCTCCGTTTTCAGAGATTACATACCCAAAACAGACCCCTGAGATGCTGCTCTGTACCACTGAGACACCAGCAATAGTGAGAAAACCCATCTTAGATTCCACTGCGTAGAAACAGTGGCTCAGCCCAGCTTCTTCCAGGATCCCCTTGGCAGCAGCAGCAGGTCTGAAAGGAACTGGGAACTCCCACTTCCCCTTTCTCAATGAAAAATGGAAGTTTGCTTTCCAGGGATGAATCCATGCCCAGATGGCAGATGAAGCAGTCTGTGGTGATGCTGGCAAGGATGCCCAGGTGGTGCCCACACAGCCCTGCCCCAAAACACGGAGGGGATCATGACCCTTGAAGGAGCTCAGCTCCAGCAGCAGACCCTCCTTGTCACGATATGGCCAATATCGGCAGGATCTCACCCACCCCAACACCTGTTGACAGCTCCATGGAGATACCCCACTCCTGAGAAATCCCCACTGGCCATGAGCTGGCATGGAAACCACGTGCTCCCAACAGGGACAGCTGCCTGCTGCATCTACCACTTCTAGATGGCTTTGGGCAGGAGGATTTGGACAGAGGACTGGGAGAGAGCCATGGAGTGAGGCAGCAGCTTTCCCTCTCAGCCAGGTCACAGCCTCCTTGGGGCCGCCTGAGAGGCCACATCATGCCAGGGTGTCAGTGCAATGGAGAGGCCCTGAGAGAAGGGTTGGATTGGATAATAGGGGGAAATTCATCCCTGTGGGGGTGGGCAGGCCCTGGCACAGTTTGCCCAGAGCAGCTGTGGCTGCCTCTGGATCCCTGCAAGTGTCCAAGGTCAGGTTGGACAGGGCTTGGAGCACCCTGGGATAGTGGCAGGTGTCCCTGCCCATGGCAAGGGGGTGGAACAAGGTGATCTTCAAGGTCCTTTTCAACCCAAACCATTTCAAGACCCTACAAATGGCTGCCCGTGGCACATGCAGTGGCTCAGGAAGGGCTCTGCATAGGACTTGCAGCAGCTTTTAGGGGCTGCCTGGGAGCTCCAGTGGGGAATAACCCACCTTCAGGGAAGCCTGGTACGGCTGGAAAGCAGAGACAGCTCAGAGCTGATGGATAACTCAGGGCTGCTGCAGAGACCTCCCCAAACCCAGCCCCCTGCCAGGGTGGGTGTCTGTCTCTGTTCAGGGTTCCTCAGGGCCCCTGCACCCCAAGGTGCCCCTCCAACCCCACGGCTCCAAACGCACCCATCGCAGCCCCCTGGCACATCCAGCTCCCCCCGCTGCCCGGCACCGCGCTGGCCGTGTCCCAGCAGGGACAGGGAGGGCACCGTGGCTGTCGCACCCCGCGGAGCCGCCGGACGCGTCCCCGGCACGGGGGCTGCGGGAGCGCCGAGCGCCAGCCCCGCCGCTGCCTGCGAGGAGCTGCCGGATGCAGAGGCGGCCGGGGCGAAACAGCTCAGGCAGCACAAATCGACTGTGACAGCCCCAGAAAGGCTGAGCCCGGGGGTGCGGAAAAATACAAGTTAGTTTCCTTTTCCTTACCATATGCTCCCCTTCAGCTGTGGGCGGCACGATAATTACTGCCATCCACCATGCTGGTCTGGCTTGTCACACAGGCTGCCGCCTGCTTCGCGGCGAGGGCTGAGCCCGGCACAGCCTCCCCGGCCCCGCGTGTGTGAGACACCGGCATTTGACTTCCTCGGCCCCGGGTGTGGTCCTTCCCGGCACCAGGGGCATCAGCCTGAAGGCAGCAGGGGCGGGGAGCGAGGTGCAGCCCGTCCTCTCTCAGTAGTGTCACCTTGTCCTTGACTTTGGTGTTAGTGCCTCTTCTCCACCAGTCGCCCCCAGCTGCGCTGTAGCCGGGTGTGGACGTCTCTGTCCCTCTTCACAGGATACTGCTGGGCTTGTCCCGTGCTAGATCCCTTGCCTGGCTGCTGCGAGACCTCTGGGGAAAGCTACTGCTTGGGCGGACTAGCAGATGAGCTCTACAGGGCGCCCCAAAGGTCAGGGAAGGAGTATGCTGTGAGCGGGGGGTTGGAGCAGAGCATTTCCAGAGGCCCTTCCAGTCCCAGGCGTGCTGAGGCTCTGTGAGGATGCAGCTGGTGCTGAGCGCCATGGCCCTAAGAATGTGCCATCACCCTGGTATGGGTATCAGTCAGGGCACCCTTCTTTGAGACACCCAGCCTTCTGCAGGGCACCCTCTCCGGGCTGGGGTCTAGCAGCTCTGTGCCTGAACAGCCCCAGGACCATGGGGTCCATACAAAATGGGGTGGAGTTCTGCTACAGTCCCTATACAAGCACCCATGGCAGTGTCCTCCAGGACTATGCAGACCAGAAACCTTGAATCATGACTGGTTCTTGGTACCTTCAGAGACATCTCTCTGGGCCAGGGACAGGTTTGTCTTGGTCATCACCCTCCCTGGGCATGGGTCAAAGTAGATCTTCATTTTCCAGTTAATGCCTGGCATGAGCAGAAGAGGCTTCAGTCCCTTCATTAAGGAAGACAGGGATGAAGCTGTGGCTGCCCCTGGATCCCTGGAAATGTTCCAGGCCACGTTGGACAGGACTTGGAGCAGCCTGGGGTAGTGGAAGGTGTCCCTGCTCATGGCAGGGGGTGCAATGAGATGAGATTTGGATCCATTCCAAACTATTCTGATTCTTTGATGGGCCTTAGCACACACCTGGCGTCATTTTGCATGACTTGTTTCTCTCCATGGACAATGGGACCTGGATGGGGACACAGTGTCACAATCGGTGTGATCCTTCCAGACTGTCCAGCAGCTTCTGCCCTGCCACAGGCTGTGCTTCCTGTTCCTGCAGCAGCTCCTTCTGTGGCTCCTCTGGTGCCAACAGCATCACAACCCCAGTCCTAAAGCACATCCGTCATGTTTTTGGACAGCATGTGTCCAAAAGCACCTGGCCCCTGCCTCAGTTTCTCTGTCTAATCAGATCCCTCTGCCTGCCCACAGCAGCATCCCAAGGGAGCTGGACTCTCACGCTGGGAGATGCAACAGCTGAAAAGACCAATCCAGGCTCTGGCAACTTCCCCGGGATCCCCCTGAAAGCTCTGGTGGAAAGCAGAATGGATCTGGTCCCTGGCTGAGCCGTCCTTTCCCAGTGCCCCTAGGGCCCAGCTTTGCAGGGAATACACGTGGTAAAGCAAAATTTGGGAGATCTGAGGCGCCGCGGGCTCTACACCTCCTCGACAGGTTACAGGGAAAATGAACTTCCCCACACACCGAGCAGGGATCTCGCTCCCCTCCCACATCTGAAAAGGAAAAAACCCCAAACGCCGTCTCCCCGCCCTGCCCTATCCCTGGGAGGTCCCCGTGCCCGGCGGTGCCCGGCCACCCCTGGCTCTGCCCAGCCGGTTGAGTGAATCGCTGACTCTTTAACCGGTTCTGCGGCAAAGGACCTTAACCGAGTCACCGCGCCGGGGCTGCGAGCTGATGCGATGTGACAGGCGCCCGCACACCTCCCGAGCGCGGCGCTCGGGGCGGCGG
>VZRL01006906.1:851701-906862 GCA_013397895.1 Origma solitaria | reverse complement strand
GGGGCTCGGGGCCGAGGGGGGCTCGGGAATCCTTCGCCATCACCCAGGCGACCCCTGACGTCACTGCAAGGCGGTTTAATATCCGTCAATCGCACGGAAAATCGCATGTTTGGCCCCAGAGCCCTCCTCCCCACGCCCCCCCCAGCCGCCTGTCCTATTTTGAAGGGCTCATTTTCCCGGCGCTAATGAAAGCGACAGCCGTGCAGGGCTGGTATTTGGGGTTTATCACTGAGAATATTAATGGTGCCGCTCGGCGTTAACTCTTTGAGAGGCCAGAGCTGGGCAGCCTCCGCCACTGAGCCTGGTCACAGCAGAGCCCGGACTCCTCAGCACCACACCCGGGACTAGGGGTGGGATGGGAACCCCATTTCCATGCACTTTTAATTGACTTAATCGTTTTTGAGCCCCAGGGAAGGGATTGACCGAGCTGCCTCCTGCAGAGGAGGCTGAGGCAGATGAGAGGTGGAGGCTGAAGGGATGGTGGTGGGTCCTGCTACCTGGAGAAGCAGCGAGGCTTGGGGCAGGAGGGGAGGATGGGGACACCGAGGGACCTTCCCGGGGGAAAGGCAGGTGCCAGAGGTGACCTGTCATAGCCAGGATGTGGGCAGGGAGAAGGGATGAACTCACCTTGTACAGGAAGACTCTGGCAGTCTGAGAGTGTTTGTGTTTGGCTGGAGATGTTCATGGTTGACTGGAATGCAGAGTTCCCCATGAGGGCTTTGCAAACAGCTGTGTGCAGATGTTAAAGAACAAACATCCAGGAAAACATCCTATAACACTCATGGTACAGAGATGAGCCTTTTAGCAGGGCCTGTTGTGATAGGATGAAGTGGAATGGTTTTAAACTGAAAGAGGGGAGATTCAGATAGGATATAAATGAGTTTTTTAAAATGAGGTTGCCCAGGTTGCCCAGAGAAGCTGTGGCTGCCCCTGTCAATGTCCAAGGCCAGGTTGGACAGGGCTTGGAGCACCCTGGGGTAGTGGAAGGTGCCTCTGTTCCTTGTGGGGAGGGGTAGAACTGGAAGGTCGTTAAAGGTCCTTTCCAACCCAAACCTTTGTGTGATTCTGTGATTCATATCCTCACTCCATTGGCCTCTCATTTGGTTATGAGATAACTCAGGTCACTTCCATGCCAATGGAGGTACAGTGTGAAGTCACCAAGCCACTGGCTCTCAGTGGCACCTCAGGGTGGCTTCTCCTTGTGGGCCCTCTTGGGCACAAGCTCACTGGGATGGTGAGGGAGTGCTTGGGGGGGACCCCTCAGTCTCAGCCTGCAGAGGAATTCATGTGACCACAAAGGACATGAAGGTGCCTCCTCAGACTTCCTAAGGAGCCATCCTTAGGAATAAAGTCTCCTTGGGCTGCATCTCAGCAGCAGATTATCAAAGGATCATAGAATGTCCTGAGCTGGGAGGGACCAACTCAGGACAAGGATCATCAAGTCCAACTCCCTGGTCGTGGTGATGGTGAGAATTGGCACATCAGCCTGTCACTCCCAGCAGAACCTGGCAGTGGGGAAGGAACAGGGGTGTTGTTGTCCAAAGACACCGGGCAGCAGTTTCTTTGGAGATCCAGGGCTGCTGAACACTGGAGCAAACACTGAGTGATTTTATGCCAGCATCTACCCCAGCATTGAGTATGACAGGATTTGCTGGCAGGTTTCTTGGAGTAGAACCGAGCAGGACACTGAATGCCACCAGGGCCACAGCAATGACAGGTCCCACCGAGGAGAGACTGGTGTTTGCCAGGGGGAGAACAGCTCACTTCCAGCCTCCAGTGAGGACACAAGGTCTCACAGCAGCCCCCCGCACTCAGGAGCTGCCAGCTCGTCTCTGAAGCCCCCTCTAATTGGATGCATTTAAAGATGCCTCCTGAGCTGTCTGTGTCTCCAGCAGGACACACATCCCTAAAATGACACCAGCTAATTAAGGCCGTGGAAGCCCAAGGACTCTTCTGTGCCTTGTTTGTTATCCAGGAGCCTGAGGCAACGCTGAGGCCAGTAGGACCCTGACAGGCAGCTGGAGAAACCTGGTAATGACAGGGCCACCAAACCAGTCGGGGAAAAAGAGGCAGGAGAGCACAGATATCAGCAATGACAATAACAACCGGCCACGCTGACGGTGCCGAGGCACCTTCTGTGCCTTGGAGAGATGGGATCGATGAACCAGAGAGCTTCCTCCCTGCTCCTCACCCTCTTCCAGGCACCTCAGGGCCAAATGGGATGGAGGGTGGTGGTGGCAGCGGTGGGGCACTGGGGATGGAATCTGCTGGTTGAAGCTCAAGAGATGAGTCTCTTATCTGGCTGTTCTCATGATTTCTGGGAAAACACAGCAGCACCCCTCCAGTGTGGCTGGAGAACTGTCCAACTGAGCTGCTGCCCAGGATGATAACCTGGAAACCCCTTTCTGCTGGCCTTCAGGAAACAGGAACCAGGGCAGAAGGGTTAACATTCAGAAATGCAAGGCTGCACCTGGGAGAGCTGTTCACGAGAGGACATCACCTGTCTCCCTTCCCTTCAGTATCTCCTCCTGCTGTTCTCCACCCTTGGCTTCTGCATTCAGAAACCCCTCCTGCAGCATCCTGGAGCCCATTCCCACCTCTCTCACCCTGCACTGTTTGCAGGTCATCCAGAGCTGCCTCTGCTGCTCTGTGGTGGGACACAGCCCAGAGCAAGGGTTGGCATCAGCTGCTTTTCACAGAACATTGGGCCAGGCTTCCCTGGGCAGTGGTGAGTCCCCATCCCTGGGGGGGTTAAAAAGTCGTGTGGATGTGGCACTTGGGGACATGGTCAGTGCTGGGTTAGTGGTTGCACTCAATGATCTCAGAGGGCTTTTCCAGCTTAAATGATTCTGTGATACTGTGAGCTCTCCTTTACAGGGCGTGTGTCCACCCCATTATTCCCTTTTTTCTCTGACACCATCATATCAGAGAAACAAAGAGATGATTTACGTGTCTGCCGTGGCTGCAGCCCCTGAGCAAACACCAGGAGTGCAGCACCATGTCATGGCTCATGGTGAAGGGTCTGCTTCTCCCTCTGGCCACGTTCTGGTGACAGAGGAACTGCTGAGGGGGTTCCAGATTTTGTTTTGAATTGTTCTGAATCAAAACGAGGGAGAGGTGTCTGGAGAGGGCTTGCAGCCTTTCTAACAAGGTTTCCCCAGCAGCATCTCATGGTCAGGAGAATCCCATACAATTCCATGATTTTATGTTAGTCCTCCACCTTATGAGCTTCACATCTCAGGTCTCCTTTCTGCAGGTGTGATGGCAGATGAGGTGGGGGCCTGACTGGGAAAAGGCACTGGTGGGAGCACTTGGGAGGACAAGGCAGCTTCAGAGAAACATTTTTTTTACCCAATTTCAGGTGCCTGGATGGTGATCATAATCATATGGTTTAGGTCCCTTCCAGCTGGAGATACTCCAGAATCCTATGTCCAAAGATGGGAGGAGGTGCAGAGTTCTGGGTGTATCCAGCATTTTCCCTGTCTGTGGAGAAAAGAAGCAGCCCCAAGCTTGGTGTTGCTGTCAGAACTGTTTGCGGTGGGGGTTGTCTGTCCCAATTTCTCTGGTGTGAATGATTATTTGTGTCCACGGAGGTACCATCAAATTCAGCACTGACCAGCAACAGAAATATCCATATTGCACCTGAGTAGGGTGACCTTGAAATAAAGGAGACAAACAAGGACCAAAGGACACCAGGCATCAGAACCAGCAGAGACCTCTTTTGCCAGGAAATTTATCCACTAGTTATAATTTTTTAAAAAATCCTGTTTGGCTGTTAATGACTTTTTCTCCTGGCAATAAGCAAGTGGGAGGCAATGCATGTGCTCAGCTGAAGAGGGGCCAGTGGTTGTCTCAGCTCTGCGTGTGAGTGCCGCGTTCCCAGAGAGGCTCTGGGGAGCCTGCAGCTCTCTGAGGGACCACGTTACATTTCGCCTTCCTTCTTCCAGTTACTTATGACTCTCTGAACATCCAAAGCCTGGAGTTTACATTATATGACAGAGCAAAAATGTCCTATGGGCAAGGGTCTAGGGAATCACACAAATAGCAATTTACTAATTTCATGCTGCCTGTAGAAATTCTAAAGGCCTGGGGGCCTGGGGATGGGATGTAAATCTTTTCTCTTTTGGGGCAATTAGTTTCAGTCCAGCCTTTCTAATGACTGAAGGTTCTTGCTTGCCTAAAGGCACTTCAGAGGCCTGAAGGAAAAGGGTCAGGGTCTCTGTGTAGCTCAGGTCTCCAGATCATCAAACCCACCTTCATGCTGGGCTGTCATGGGACAAGTGAATGAGGTTTCTCCCTTTAGGGTGGTGAAAAGATTCGTAACAAAGACGGAGCAAGTAGACAAAGGTATGGTGAAGCCTCATCTTTCCACATTTCCATGGAAATTTTGGTTCCAAGTGAGATTGCACAGAATGCTCATGGCTTGGCTGCAGGGTCTCTACAAATAATTTTTGTCCAGTCTTGGCCAGGCACAACAAGACCGAACATCCCATCCCACAACCACAGCAGCAGTGATTCACTGAACACATGAGCACACTTCTGCTCTGAGCTGGGGCCCCCAGGCTGCTGAGCTCCCCTGGCCTCAGAGCTCAAACCTCATGGGGCAGGACCTTGCTGCTCCCCTGGATTTTGCTGAGGAAGGCAAGCAGCAGGACCTGGCCTGCCATTTGTTTCGTTCTTACAGAGGTGACATTTGTGGGACATGGTTTCAAGTCTACATTTTATCCTGTGCAAGTGATGAGTGAACGTTTGCCTGAGTAAAGACACCATAAAGGCTCCAAGATCCTCTGAGAAGTTTTGCAGTGTTTTGGGGCTTGTCTGACATGGGTGTGACCTGGGAATTTTGGCCAGGGAGACATTCCCATGTGAAGCTGAGGGAAGACCCTTGGGAAAAGCAGTTGGAACTAAATGACCTTTAAGGTCCATTCCAACCCAAACTGTTCTATGACTTTGCGATTCTTTTGCAGAGAAGATCTAATATGGGACAGATGGACCTTCTTTCCCTTGCCTCAACATCTCCCTGAGCAGGAGCTCTTGCTCCTCACCACAAGTGCCATCAGAAAAGGCCATTTTCTGGGGATCATTTCAACCGGCACGTTAACGGGAGGCAGGGCAGTGCCCCAGCGCAGGATCTTTCCCCTGCGGAGCAGGTTCCTGCGGGGGTTTTTCCTGTGGCCTTTCCAGGGGCCCGGGATGCTGCAGGGGTGCTCTGAGCAGCTCAGCTCAGCTCCAGTTGCAGCCGACCAGCCCCAGCTCTGGCTCGCAGCTGCAGAGCCGCTCCCATCTGTTGCTGTCCCCAGACGCTGGCTGCCCTCCCCCGCGCTGTCACAGCACTGACACTGAGCTGAGGGCAAGAGGGAGGATCTCACCCACTGAGAAGGGATTTTTACTTCTTTTCCTTGCTGGGGTTGCTAGGAGGCTGAGCCGTGCCTTTAGCGAATTTGTTGACTGGCATGCTCGGCTTCTTACAGCTGGAAGCATCTTTTCTCCTGGAGCCCTCGGCCCAGACAAAGCAGGTGGTTTGAATGACAAGCAAAGAGGAATGTTCGGTTTGTGCCTCACCACAGCGGGACACCGGGGATGCTCTGATCCAGCCTTGCAAGGAGCTGTCCAGAAGACACTCGGGCTTTGGGGTTCTGTGGCTGGCACCAGGAGAGAACATCCATCCAAGTCAAGCCCATCCAAGTGTGCCCATCCCACACTCCCAGGGACACACACCCTGCTGGCCTTGCCTCATCTCCTCCTCCTCAAAGCCACTCTTGTCTTACCTCTTATCCAAGCCCCAGAGGAGCCACAGCTGCGGGAAACAAACCCGGGACGTGTCCCCCGCCCTCTGGGACCCTGTCCCAGCGCCACGCGTGACGAGGAGCGGGGACCCTCCCCTCCAGCCCTGCCTCCCCCCGCCGCCGCCGCTCCCCCCGAGCCCGTCAGCGCTGATGGGCCCTGACAGCGCTGCTCTTTTTCTCACGCCCCGCCGGGTGCTGCGACGGGGGACCGGCCCGGGGGAGGTCGCGTTGCACGGAGCAGCTGTTCCCCATCACATCGCGGCGCGCTGCCCGCGCCGATGGGACACGGCTGTCGCAGCGCCGCCGCCGCGCCGGGAGCCGCGGGATCGCTCCCGCACGGCGAGATGGATCTGCCCGGACCCGGGGCGTGCCGTGCGGGAGCGGCCAGGGCTCCACACGGCAGGACAGACTTCACCCTCTCTGCGCTGACCCAGCGCACCGGTCCCACCCGTCTGCAATCCCCCATCCGCGCCCTGCAAAACTCTCCTCCCTCCTCTTCATCTGACACCTCCAAAGCTACATCCAAGCACGCTGGACATTTTCTTTGCTATTCCTGGCTCATCCAACCTATGGTTAGTTCTGACCAGGAGCATTTTGCTGCTGAAGACGGAGGGTGCCCTGAGCTCCTCCACTTTGCATCCGAGCCTACTCCTTTTCCCTGTGGAGAGCAGCCAGCTTTGCAGAGCTGCTGGTGGGTGCAGTAGCCCCTCAAATGTGGGGGATGCAAGCCCAGTGCCAGGAGCTATTCAGCTGCTGCAGAAAGGAGGTAGAAGATGAGGGATAGAGATCCTTTTCAATCCGGATCCTGAACACGAATAAAGCAGTGGAACGGGGCCAAGTGCAGGTCCTGCAGCCCAGTGTGGGCTGCACAGCAGAGATGTCCATGCTACTTCCCCGAGCACAGGCTCGCTCCTCCCAGCCTTCCTTGGGCAGCAGAAGTTCCCATCCGTGGTGCTTGCAGGAGTTCTGCAGCCTCACTGCACAGCTTATCCATTTTTAACGAGCACACCTCATAAATACTTTGTAAAACACCTTCTAGCCAAAGTGCTTTTTTTGATTATTTTTTCTTCCCTGGCTGCTTGAAAGAGCTGCTCAGCCTCCCATTTCTCTCTGGTCTGTGGCTCTTGCTCTTGTCTTGCACACATTTGCTGCCCTGAAGTTATAGGGTTCTGCCTCCTACACCCGTGGTGGGTCACCATGAAGGATGACAGTGCTCCCCTTTGCTTCCTGCGCCCTTCCTGCACCCTGCAGACACATTTGGTGCCTCCATCGACCCTACTGAGCACTGGGAGCAGCCCAGGTGGGCTCGTCCAGACACTCACCCAGACCTTCCCCGCCCTTTCCTCCCACGGGGCCTCCTTCCCTTCTGTCCACCTTGGGCTCTGTGCAGGACTGGGAGAGCAGGACCTGCCCTCTTCCTTCCCTGTGCCTCTCACATCTTCCCAGCTGTCTCCAGCTCTGCCATTTTTCAGTGGATTTCCATTCTAGTTTAAGAAGCAGGTGAGCGGTGGAGCAGGAGAAGATGACAACCCAAGCACAACTTGCCAGAGCTGACTCCCTGCCTGGGAGATGTTCCCAAACCAGGGTTTAGCTTCGTTAACATGCAGCAGGTTATTTTTATCTTTCCCTCTTTTCTGAATCAATACATTTCACGGTACTAGACCAGGCACTTCCAAGGCAACTGGCCACTGAGCTGTCCTCACAGTGGGCACAGAGCTGTCCTCACAGTGGGCACAGAGCTGTACTCTCACTGGCCACAGATCTGTTCTCTCACCGACCACAGAGCTGTTCTCTCACCGACCACAGAGCTGTTCTCTCACTGGCCACAGAGCTGCTCTCCCACTGGCCACAGAGCTGTTCTCTCACTGGCCACAGAGCTGTTCTCTCACTGGCCACAGGGCTGTTCTCTCACTGGCCACAGGGCTGTTCTCTCACTGGCCAAGCTTCATCCTCTCCAAAAACGTGTCAGAGGATCTGAAGGAAGCCAGTTTGTGTCAACAGATATGGACTTCTCTCCAACTCCTCCTTATCTGGCTCCAGCAAGCCTTGACTTTGCCAGGTGCTGATGTCCAGTGAGCAGCCCGGCAGCTCCTGCCAGCTCATCCCTGTTCCTGGTCCCAGCTCCTGCTTATCCTGGTCCCTTTTCCAGTTTAAATGCAATGCCATGGGTTTAGCTTGCTGCCATAAGGGACCGAGGTTCACATGGTCGTGCTGGCCGTCCCAGCCTTCACCCTACCGAAGTGTTTGGCCCCATTTAAACTGAATTGGACAAAATAGTCAAAATCTGAAAAGCTGTAAAGATTTTTGTGAAGCTTCTTGGGCTTAGTCCAACAGAAAGACCCAAAGTGCTGCCCCATATTTCCAAGGAAATGCTGCCACGTGAAGTCACCAGGATGTTCTAGAAGCACCACGAGGCCATCCAGCACGTGCATGGCCACCCAACCAGCACTAGGGCTCCAGGAGATGCTGCCTCAGGTCCCACAGGATATGACAGGGGACAGGAATGGGAAGATTTCTGAGAACTGGGGAAGTGGAACGAATCGAGTATGTCCCAGAGGAGAGAAAGTGAGATGGGAAGAGATTGGGATGTAAACCCAGGAAAGCAGCTGCTCCCACCATGGCTTTCTCCATCCTTTAGAATCACTTTTGCTGTCCTCTGAACGTGATTTCCTCTTCCCTGAGTAGTAACAGCATCCCAGACAGGTAGCAGGGGCTTTTGCCATTTTTCTGCTGCTGATTGTTTTATTTTGTTCTTCTTTTTCAGCTGTGAGAGCCTCACTCTTGTCCAGCACCTGTCCTGCCAGGCTTTGGCACCCCCAGCCCAGGGAGGACTTTCCCAGGCAGGAAAGGGACAACTTCAGAGCCTTTTGTTGCCGCTCTGTCCCAGCCTTGGCGCTAATGGCTCTTGAAGGCAGCCGGAGCCCATCAGGCGGCGCAGAGTAACCTGAGCATCGAGCGGACACGGCAGCCCCGGGCCAGCCCCGCCTGGCGGGGTCAGCTCGCTGCTGTCACTGTCACACATCGCAGGGCCCGGCCGGGCGGGAGCTGGGGCTGCACGGGGGGCTGGGGGGGTGCGCAGGGCTCCGGTGTGCTTCTGCCTTGCTGCTGCCCGGGGACTCATTTGTGGTGCCGCCGCTCGGGGGGTGGAGGTTCGGGTGGAGATTTGTGTCTGGGGCATCGCCAGGAAAGGGATTGGGGCAGGAGATGGGAGCAAGGGGCACAGGCTTGAGTCTGCAGCTGGCAGGGGACACAGAGCTCCCTGGCTCGGCTGGATGGAGAGGTGACAGAGGTGCAGGCCCTCATTTGGCTTCTCTTGTGGCTTTGGGATTGATGAGCCCCTGGAAGGGGCTGGAAATCAGCACGAGGAATCGGTCCCTGCTGCGTGACTTTGGGATCCAACCAGGACACTTTTTGGCAAAGAAGGGAGATGAGACTCTTGCCTGGTCCCTCACCAACCTCACAAACCTCACAGCTTAGTTTTCTTGTCTCATTAGAGAACCAAGCTGTGAGATCCAAACACAGAGAGGGAAGGCAAGACGAAGGAGATCAGTTTTCAAAGGAGTCTGGGTATTTACTGTTCTGGTGAAAGGCACTTTCCCAAAAAAAGCAAGTGTGGTGAGATCCATAAGGCAGGAGTGTGCCCATGGCAGCTGTCTTTCAATGCAAACAGTGGGAACATCGCAACAGGACAGCAGTGGGATCAGCTCTGTCTGCAGCCAGAGTCCTCAGACTGCTGTCTCCATAGAATCATGGAATGGTTTGGCTTGGAAAGGATCTTAAAGATCATCCCATTCCACCCCCGGCCATGGGCAGGGACACCTTCCACTATCCCAGTTTGCTCTAAGCTCTGTCCAACCTGGCCTTGGACACTTCCGAGGTTGGGGCAGCCACAGCTTCTCTGGGCACCTGTGCCAGGGCCTCCCCACCCTCACAGGAAAGGATTTATCCCTAATAACTAATCTAACCCTGCCCTCTGTCAGTGTAAATCTCTCCCAGCTGCCAAGAAAATGGCCAGGCCACCAAACACAGACCACAGCTCAGTCCTGGGAGAGTTTTGAGGAGAAAGGAAGCACAAGCAGTTTAAGGACCTGCCAAAGGGAGCATTATTGATATGCAAGTCACATGTCCCCATGAAATGCTGCCAACCAAAGACCTGTGGCAATCAGGACATCTGTGAAAGCATTTTACAGTGATGAAATGGAAGATCAGATGGGTAAAACCGCTCTAGATCTCTCTGTCTGACCTCATCCTTTGGAAGGCATGCTGCAAGTGCTGAGCTGGATGGGGGAAGGTGCAGACTCAGGTCCTATGCAAAGCCTCTTACAGCTCCTGTACACTTGGAGGGGTTTGGAGACCAACCCCTGCGAAAAAAAGCAAAGCCAGTTCCTCTCCCTGGGTCACTGAGCATTTCTTTACCCATCCTGTTATGGCATTTTCTGGGCAAGTACACATCTTCTTGGTGGTCTTGGTTGCCCAGATTTAATATGATATACATCTGGGTACAAGTTTGATACAGGCACAAGATAGAGCAGCTTCAAACTGACAGAATGGAGACTTCAGCTTTCCGTTTTGTCTTACTCAGATCATTGTTTCAGCCACATTTGCTTAATTTGGCATCTCAGACACCTTGATCAGAGCAGCTCTTGCTTTAGTGAATTACTGGAATTACTTTCCCCTTGAATGCTGCTACACTGTCCTCATTCTCCTCCTCTGTCCTTCAGGTTTCCACACCCAGATTAAAGTGCCACTTGCTGCTGTTTTGAAAGTCCCTCACAGATCTGCACATCTGTTCTCTGGAGCACCTTTGGGAGCCGCCTGAAGAGCGGGAGCATCCCACTGATCCGCCCCAGCCTCCCTGGGTTTTGTCCCTAATGTGATCATTTGTACACAGAACAAACACGGGCTGGGGATGAAGGGATGGCATCCCAAATGCCAGCAAGGCAATCAGAGAAGCTGCAATTTTAATGGTGTGGAGGAAGTCACTCTTTTAGAGCCTGATTCGTGAGGCTCTATTACCCGTGACAGCTGATGCTGGGGCTATATTTGCTTCTGCTCTCACCTTCCCACATTTCTGGGATGATTTTTATTCCACAGCTTTGCTTTAACTCATCTGCCCTGATTCCCAATGGTCCTTAGTTGGTTAAGAAATACAAAATTAATCCTTCTATAAATTGTTTCACTTTTTCAAGGCTTTTATCCCCTCTGTTCATAAGCAGAGAACTCACCTCTGCCAGAACAATGTGGCTTTTGGTAACTCAGTCACTGAACTTTCTGATTTACTTTTGTATGCAACTCTTCCTCCAACCACCCTGGGTGCTGAAAACCAGTTGGGAATTACCTGCATGTCTTTTCCATGTTTTCCCTGAGGTAACACCTTTCACTGGCTCTGTTGGCTGACAGGTTCTTGTCTCCCAGACAAGGTTTTAGCCGTGTTCACTGCTCAGTTTGGTGCTAAGTGATGTTAAAAATAAGCACTACTAGAGGGATTATCATCCAAATCCAATGGGAGGAAGGATATGTTGCTTATTCTGGGATTTAAACTGCAATTAGCTCTGATTCCATTGAGGTTTTGGCATGAAAAATGGTTGAGATCACTGATCTTCAACACAATGCTCCCTTTTCCCAGCTGGTGGGCTCCTCTCCCATCCCCCTCCTCCCTGCCCCACTGGCTCTGCCCCTCCGCTCCCGTGAGTATTCCCAGCCTCCTGCACGGGGCTGCCAACATGGAAATGTCACTGCCTGTGCTTTGGGGACTTCCTCAGCAGCGCTGTGGCACTGAGGGAGATGTCCATGTTTTCCTAACTGGTGCCAGGGATTTCATGCCTCCTTTGTTGGAAAGTTTTCCTTGCAACTCCAGTGAATTCAGAGGAAAAGAGAGCTTTGTCTTGCTGTAATTCCCAGCTCCGGATGCTCAATGTTTGAAAGGAGTGCAGCTGGACTGGATGGTCATTGTCGGTCTCTTCCAACTGAACTATTCTATCCCATCCTATCTCATCCCATTCCATTTCATTCTATACTGGAGAATTGGACAAAGCCCTTCACAGTCATTGCAGCACTCCACGCCAGGAAATGTCACCAGGTTTGAGGAGATGCCTGGTCCAAGTTTGGGATCAGGGGGTGGGAAACTGATATTTTGTTGTTACAGAACCCACAGGTGCTGGCCAGGTTCCCTCTCTGCAGTGTGTGTGTGTTCGGCAGGAAAACTTAAGGCTGGAAATTAAATTGTTCTTGTGGTCCTACCCATGACCAGAAACAACCCAGTTTACCATTTTCAGCTGGAATTTGGAGTTTAGCTGAGACCATAAAGCAGAAATATCTACAGAGAGACTCAGATCTTGACCTCCTGTGCACCTTCTTTTAATTTTGTCCTATGACCTCCCCAGGAAGAAGGTAAGCCTCTCCCCCTTCCAAACAGCCCTGAAGGTGCCTACACATTGTTTTTGTCCAGAAATGAATACTGGGCTTTCAGCTGCTGAAAGACTCAGGTTGTTGTTGATTCTCAAGGTTGAGCTGGTGACAAGACGAGTGTGTCACCTATGGCTGGTGGCCTGGAGCTTCTAGCTCCTTGCTCTCTGGGAATACATGGATCACATTCCAAGCACCTTCCCATTGGAAAGACTCCAGTTCATGCATAATTTAGTCGGTAGCTCCCCAAAGTCACTACAAAAATCCCAGGGTTTTCTCGTGCCAATGGCAAATTTGTGGTAGAGGATCTCAATAGTTATTTCTGGAAAAGCATCAAAGACACAGGCAGGTGAGGGGACTGAACTTTTTGGGTATCATTTGAAGAAGGAGTGAGAGCTCTGTCAGTACCAAGATTTTCCAGCCCAAGAAATGCCCTCTTCAAGCCCATTTGAATGGGATGAGTGAAGAAAGTTAAGGGAAGAGGTGCCTTTTCTCTGTTAGCCGTATGGACCTGCTTCAGAAGGATGGTAAAACAAATGTAGTTCTGTGGCTGTGATGTCCCATAGCACCAAATTCCACCAGGATGAAGAATTCAGTGTGATGCAAAGAACAGGTGGGGAGAGGAGAAAAGGGGGAGGTGATACCTGATACCCATCCAAGGAGAAGAGATGGATTGTCCCATCGTGTCCCCAGTGCCCAGCCCACTCCTTGGGCCCTGAGCAGCACCAGCAGCTGGGGTGGTGCTGGAACCGTGCGTCCTCTCCCAGCTCTGCTGCACCTCCAGCCATGGCCTTGGACAAGCCCTTGGTCCTCCTCCCTCCACTGTGGCACCACTATCACACCTTTTTGTGACAGCTTTATGGCATCATTACTGTTTATGGTTTGGAGCTTCTTGGCTTGGGAGAGCAAAGGGCCATTGTTTAATGGGCATCTCCACCGAGCACTGGAGGTGCCACCACACAGCAGCCCTTTGTTCTCTCTCCCAAGCCCATCAGGACCCTCGGCCTTGCCAGGTTAACGTGTTGCTGGTCTTGGCCCCTGTTGCTGCTGTATTTTCCCCCTCTCCCTCGCCTTCACTCCCCCTCTCTCTCCTCCTCCTCCTCTCCCAGCTCCGTAGCAGTTTCCTCGGGAGTGTTCAGCTAGCTGACACATTTGCCACAGATGGATGGTGCACACGGAGACAGCTGTCACTCCCGATTTGTGGTCCACTGCGTGACAGCAGGACTGATGCCTTCTGAAAGGCCGTCTCGCGGAGCACATGCACTCTGACATTCTTCGAGATGAGCCCTACAGACACCTCTCAGTGGACCTCAGGAGAAGCTGGCAAGCGAACCCTTCCCGCTCCCCCTCCCCGGAGCAGCCTGCAGGCTGGAAGAAAGCAGCCACTCTGGTGTGCACACACACACAGGCACGGGCAACCTCCTTGGGTAGTTCTGTGCCACTACTGGTCTGCCAGGTCCCAGCCCGGCTGTTTGCTCCTGATGCTGGTGTATGAAGTGAGGCGGGCTGAGATTTGCAGGAGGGAAAGGTCACCAGCGAAGCTGCTCTTTTCCCCTTTTCCGCCTTTTTAATTGCAGGAGGGAGGGATGTGGGCTCCCGTTTCATTCTGTCACAGCAGCTGCCTCCAGCCTCTTGAGCTCCTCTGTCACAGCAAAAGCCGATGGACTTTGCAGCCACAGCCCCTTCAGGCCTCTCTGTCTTCTCCATCACCTGTGATGGTGTCCATCACCTCTGAACCACACAGCAAAATGGAAATCCCCCCTCTTGTCAGGAGCCTTCCTCCCACCCTCCCACGCCAGCCTTACACAGGGCAGTGGAACAACTGCCCCAACAGGACCGCGACAGCTCCCAGGGAATTCCTCTCCCCAGCTCCAGGCAGCTGCAGGGGCAAGGCTGGCTCAGGAAAGGCTGCCTCCTTGGAGAACAAAGCTCTCCACCCCTAACGAGGCTCAGGCTCATAATTTCAGGTCCCAACCACAGACACCTGTCCTAGGCATTGATGTGTAGACACCTGAGTTTTCAATTTTGAGATCTTCAGCAAAACCCTTCTGGTGGGACTTTTAGATGAGCAGACAAAGCAAAACAAAGGAAATCATCTGTAGCTCTGGGCAGAAGAACAAAACCCTCCAGATGCAATACTCCATGGGAATGGGAACTGGTCCTTCCTTTGGTCCTCAGGGGAAAAAAAAATTCTTCCAGAAAACAGATACGCACAGCGATTAATTGTCCATCTGATTTGTGAAATGTCGTAGCCAAGGGAATAGGTCTTTCCAGAAGGGAAAATTTGAACTAAATCTAGAGAATATCATCTGGGTCCATCTAGATCTGACCTGAGACTTCCCCATCTTCTCCAGCATCTGAGCCCAGCACCACAGGGCACAAGAACCTGGTGTCTGCACAAAGCCATGAGAAAGTCCTTCTAGTAAGGTCTCTGGTGGTGCTCAACAATGAAAACCCTGAGCAGAGGACACAAGGTCGAGCAAACTTACAGCAGACTTGGACACTCTCCCAGCTTCCAACTGGTCAAAGCTGGGGCAATATATAAACCAGGTGTGATTCCTCCATATTCAGTAACTCCTGTTGGAGCTCCAACCTCAGCAGTGCCTGACCAGGGCTGCCCATCCCTCCCCTTCCAAAGCCCTGGTGAGCCATTCAGTTCCTGAGCATTCCCAAGCACAGAGCCACAAGGACATCAGTTATCCTGGTTGCTTTGATCCCTCAAGTCCTGCTCCCAAGCCCTGGGAGCAGGCTGAGTCTTGAGTAGGAGCCTGCTCAGCAAGGAGAAGGTGTGATTTACACCAGGTCTCGGCTTCCCTGGATCCTTCAGCAGCAGGGACAGTGTCTCCCATCAGGGGCTGAGCTGTGCTGCCTTTGAGCTTCCCAGCAGCTCTGTTAGCCGAGCAAGGACACCTCCAGCCTGGTGGGAGGTCATGCCAAGGTGGCACCAGCGTGAGAGGAAAGTGTTCAGTGGGATGAGGATCCTGGCAGGGGAGATGGGACACTCACCCAAAGCTGGGAAATCGTATCCATGTATGGCAAAGTGCTAGAAAAAGTACGGATCCAGTAAGAAATTCCACAAGCAGAACCATGAGTTCAAGATTGCTGAAAGTCACTGAAAAGCTCAGGAAGAGGCTGAAGCGGAACCCAGATGAAGTTCAAACTGAAGAGAAAGGAGCAGAGCCATTCCCCTCATGATGAGAGCATCCCAAAAGACCTGCTCTGTCTCTGGAATGATTACCTTTCCATCAGGCCATCCCTTAGCCGGGCTCTCTGACCCCAGAGGGTGGGATTGCCCTGGTCTGAAGCTCACAGCAGTGGCTGAGGGAAAGGGCCCTGACAGCGACTGTGCCCCTCAGCTGGAAGGAGCTGTGAGCTCTTACGAAGCCTCAGTGGGTTCTGGTCTGACGCACGGCAGAGTGTCCCTGGAGATGTGTGATCCAGGGGAGCTCCTTTTCTCTGACACAGCCATTTCAACCGAGCTTGGGAAGATCAGACATTCTGGCACTGCCTTGGGCCGCTCTGCAGTGGCACCTCCAGAACATGGAGGGACACCAGAAGCAAACATTCCGTGGGAATGTGGCGCTCTGAGGAAAGCCTGCTCCACCTGGACAAGGCATGCTCAGACCAGGCACTGCCTCTCCACGACTTTCCCTCTGAGATCCTCAGACTGATGGGAGCTGGTGAGGCTGAGCTTTAGCAGGATGGAGGTGTGAGCTCCAAGGTAGCAGAGCTCAGCTCAGCCCAGCTCTGATAAATCAAAGACAACAGACACAACCCCAGCTGGAGTTCTGGGAGCACTTTTGGGCACCGCAGTATAAAAAAGATCTAGACCTATTAATGAGCCACCAAAAGAGAGCCACAAGGATGGCAAAGGGTCTAGAGGGGAACAGAGTCAGGTGAGGAGTGGCTGAGATCAGTTGGTTTGCTCAGCTAAGGGCAAGAGCTCACCAGGGCTGCAGCTCCTCCCGAGGGACAGCTCCGATCTCTGCTCTCTGTGACAGGGACAGGACCCAGGGAACAGCTGGAGCTGTGCCAGGGGAGGTTTAGACTGGATATTGGGAAAATGTTCTTCCCCCAGAGGGTGCTGGGCACTGCCCAGGCTCCCCAGGGAATGGGCACAGCCCCGAGGCTGCCACAGCTCCAGGAGCCCTTGGACAATGCTCTCAGGGATGCACAGGGTGGGTTTTTTGGGGTATCCTGTGTAGGGCCGGGAGCTGGACTTATGATTGTTGTGGGTCCTTTCCAGCTCAGGATATTCCGTGGTTCCATAATTCCGGATGCCTTCTGCCCAGACTGACCCTTCAGTGCAGACACATCACCAGCCTGACCCTTGGCCCTTCAGCTCCTAAGGCGTTCTAAGGAAATCTTTGCTCAGGACCTCATGGGGCTCAGCTGCAGGTGCCCTGTATTTAGACGGTCCTTAAGATGCCACCTTGAAGTCCAATTCCCCATGTTTGTACCACCTGGAGAAGGGAATCACTCACCCAGGTTCAGTTGTGAATGTATTGGAGGTTCCAGAATTGTTTCAGTTAAGTGGTGCAGCACAAAATTAATTACTTCCCAAATATTTTTGATGGAGGTAGAAATGCAGTTCAGAAGAAGATGCAGGTTTGTGGGCAGGGCCTGGGACCTTGGGAGCACATTGTCAGCCCAGCCAAGGTTGGGATGCTCGGGAAGGGAGCAAATAAATTTTTAAATGAAAAATTCTTAGGTCTTGGACCTTTAACAAAATACAAATGAAAACATTAGGAGAAAACCCCACCATGTCCATAATTAAAACAGGAACCCATCATTATAGACTCATCTGTGCTGTATGTGACCAAGTCCACCAGAAGCCATCAGGCTCCAAGGATGTCTCTGGGTTTGGGAGGGGTGGCATTGCCTCATGTCCCCTTTCTGAGGACAGGGCGGCCAAGGCTTTCCCAGAGGAGGTCCAGACAGGAATGCTCTTCCCAAAACAGGAGAGCAATGTGCCCTGCTTGGCTCCCAACCGAGACACTCAGGAGGAGAGCGGAGAAGCAGGACCTGCACTTTGCCCTGGGGAGCTGTGGGGTGGTGGCAGCAGTACCAAGGATTGAGAAGCCACCATGTAAAATCTGGTGCAGAAGATGGTGAATCTGGGATTTCTGCAGCCCCTGCACTGCACAACCGGCTGTGCACCCCTGCTGGGGAGGCAGGATGGGGAAAAGGGAGGAAACTCTTGCTTCTTCTGGAGAAATGTCCTCAAACCATCAGGACATCTGGCAGGACAGTAGGTGCAGCAGCCTCCTGCCTGTGGCCTGTGTCCTTTCTGTGGCCACCACAGTGGTGGCCAGGACACTCATGCCTGACTGTGCCAGGAGCTCCCCAGCAGCCCCTTCCCCTTGGCTGGGTGAAGGAGCAGCCCCCACTCCATGCACCACACGGAGCTTTCCTGGCCAGCACCCCGCTCCAGGAGGTGTCATCTCAGTAACTTTGCACCCGTGGGATGGCCCTGACACCCCAGGACATTGGGTGTGGCTGGGGCAGGATGGCTGGGAAGCCCTGGAAGTGCCCATCCCTGCCCTGCCGGGCAGCACCGGGGGCATTGCTGGGGAGGGATAAATATTTAGTGCTGGAGAGCTGCAGGTGGACAGCAGCACCCGGCAGAAGCCTCAGCCCCTCACCTGCTCGGAGGCGAGGCAGGAGAGGGATCAAGGTGAAGATGCCTTCACATCTCCCCGGCCTTGAACAGCAGATGAAAGGGGGCACTGGGAGCCAGGGATAACAAAAGGAGAGCGGGGAAAGTTCAGGTCAGGCAGGGATTTCTGGCTGGTGGGTTTTCCACTGAGAAATTATCCCTGCCTCTTTCATGGTGATGAAGATCCTTTTAATTTTTTTTTTCTTCCCCCTTTCTCCTCTCCTTCTTCTTTTCCTCTTTCGCCAGGCAGATAGCTGGGAGCCGCGGAGCATGTGATGCATCTTCCATATAGGGGCAGGAGCAAAGCAAGACCAACTGATGGACGCCCTAGGGCCAGACTTGCAGACAATATATAACCTACTGCATGATCTAAAACGCTTCCCACTTCCACAGAGCAAACATCAGGCAGAGCGGAGCCGCAGCGAGGGCAGAGGAGTCCTGCGTGCAGGTAAGTCCCCCTCGTCCCCTTCTCCAGGAGGGTGTCCCGGGGAGGGGGAAGGTGCGAGGGACATGCTCTGTGCCCGGCTGCTGCGCAGGCAGGTGGGATAGGGCAGTTATTGCTGTTATCAGGGGGGATTTTAAAGCCCTTTTTGGTGCCAGCGGAGTTCAGGACGGCGGTGGAGAGAGCGGGAGATGGAATCTGGCAGAGCCCAGCCTCAGCCCCTGTCCCTGCAAACACGGACACCGTGAGTGGGAGAGCATTCCGGGCCAGCTGATGTTCCTTTACTCGCATTAATTGCTGTCAAGGTTCCCTGGGCTCCTGCCCGGCTGCTCTCCGGCATCGCCCTCCCGTCACCGTCCCATCCCAGCCGGCCCCGTTGGGGGTTCCTGTGCCTTTGACAAAGCAGCAAAAAGAATCATCAAACAACTTTAAAAAGCACTTTTGCTCAGCCTGCCGCCTCCAGTGCCTGCCTGGCTGCCTTCACCTTCCTGCACTGGAATTTCCTTTGCAAGGGAAACTGCTCCCACTGGGACCGAAGGGGGGACGCGGGCTGCAGGCAACGGGGTGGCAAAACACAAAATAAAGTGTTCAGGCGAGGGTTTGTGCGGGTTTGGGGGAGTCTGTAGAGCCCAGCTGCTGCCGGGTCCCTGTAGCACACATCCGGCCCCACGGAGGGGGACCAGGCTCCGTGCCGGGGATAGTTCGTGTGCTGCTGAATGGAAAATCATCCTAGCAACAGCTCCGCGCTCCGCGGGGCCCCACCGAGTTTATGGCAGGGAGGATTTGGTTTGCTTTGGGGTATCGACTGCACCCGATGGTGATGTGGGGGTTGAGGAGCCCTGGCTGCGTTTGGGGCTGGGGAACCTCCATGAGCTCCCAGACAAGCCCTGGCAGTCCCAGGCAAACGGGACTCCGTAATTGTAATCGGGGTAAAGACGGACAAAATAATGAAAACGAACGTTTTGGGGCGTTTGGGCTTACACAGCCCCAGCAATTGCACAGATGGTAAAACTGCTCTGTGGGTGCAAGGCTGAGGATGTTCCCTGGCTCTGTGCCTCAGTTTCCCCATCTCTGCACTTCCCTTCCCTGGGTCCTGCCCGTCAGCCCCATGCAGAGGCAGTGCTCAGTGCACGTAGGAAGGGTCAAGCCAGGGGAGCATCAGAACCGTTGAGTGCGTTTAAGATTGTATTTAGATAAGGGAACTCAGCGAACCTGCAGCGCTCAGTCAGAGGCACCTCTGCGAACAGAGCCAGCCCTGCAGGTGGCATGGGTGGGAGGGGATGGCTGTGTCCCCACCAGCCGGACCAGGATTGGGGTCACCCCGGCAGCACCCTGCACCCCTCTGTGGGCACCAAGGCTGTGGGCACGGCTGGAGGTGCCCATGCTGAAGGCAATCAGGTGTGTTCAAGTTGCGTTTTGGACCCAGGGTCTGACACGTGGGGCCAAGGATGTGCAGGGGGTGGGCAGGGAGTCAAGGGTCTGTGCTGGGCATCCTGCGTGGGGTCAGTGATTTGGGCCAAGCTCTCTCTCTGCTGTTGTGAATTTATCCTGGCCGAGAGGTGAAAATCTGATGTCTCTCAATAGCTCAGCGTCACCACGATCAGGCAGCACAGGAAGAGCTGGCGGGGGCTCGGGGAGTCCCCTGCCCTTGGCTTGGATCACAGCAGATGAGAGGAGAGAGCACCCCATTCCCTTGGCTCCGGACCTTTGAAAATCCTTCCTGGTGGCAAATGCTCTCAGATTTGTGCACTGAAATGAGGACAGTGCAACCCCTCTCCAGCTTTTTTGAGCCCCTTTCGTTGGACCCCAAAATCGCAGCTGTGAGCAGGGCACCGCGCTGCTCTCCCTGGGCACACAGGAACTGAGTGTGGCAGGAACTGAGCAAAATCTCAGCTAAATCAGGCCAAGCTGGTACTGTCAGGTGCCCCATCCTGCTGCCACTGGCAAAGCAGGAGGTCCCCAGTGCTGAACACTGGTGCCCAAACATGGAGAAACAAAGATGTCAGGGATTTTTTCCCCCTCATGGGAGAAGTTAGTCTGTTTCTCCTACCGCTTTTCTCCTCACTGTTTTTCTCCCCTCCCACATTTCCCAAATTTCAAATTTGTGACAAATTTCAGGGCATTTTCAGCCAAGGTGATGCCTAAAATCAGCCCTCCCTGTTGTCCCAGGCGCCAGACTGATTTTGGCCAGCAATGCTAGTTTTGGTGGGGGGGGATATCAATAGCATGAAGCCTCCACTCCAGCGCCATCGCTTGATGTTCCCATCTCGATGAGCACCATCTGGAGAAGATTTTACTCCTTCAGTGCCTTACCCTGATCCAGGGATTGTATTCTGGGTTTCTCAGTGACATGGCTGCAAAGGCACTGCTTGTAGGAGCCACCAGCCCTGCTGGGAGCACCAGCCCTACTGGGACCAGACAAAGCACAGCTCCTAAGCTGAGAGCAGGACTTGTGTCCCTGCTCTCCTGCCAACACGAGCTCTTGCTAGACCTGGAGATGCCTCAGCTTGGTCTTCCTGCTCTGGGACGTGGGCTGGGTTGCCCACCTTAGTGCTTGGTTGCCCACCTTGGAGCCCACCCTTGTAGTGGGCTGTGTCTGTGTTTGCATCAGGCTAAGGATCACTACTATTTGCAATTACAATTATTTCTAATTAGAGTGGTACAGAGGTGTGGGGCTGGCAGAAGGGTTGATTGGCACAGAGGGCAGAGCTGCTGCTATTCCACAGATCCTCCTTATGGTTCTGCAGAGCTTGGGAGGAGAATCCTTTGGATCTGGGGCAAAAGGGTCCGACCCCATTTCTGACATGCCGTATGGCAAGGAGTGAGCTGTGAGCCTGGATGGAGGGAGCCACACACAGGGCAGGGATTGCAGAGGATCTGATCACTCTGAGGTGTCCAGGGCGGTTTCCTGGGCATGACATCAGACATCACATCCCATCCCATCCCAGAGCCGGGCAGTCACCAATCCTGGCACTGGGAGTGCTGGGAAGGGCTGGCAGAGGCATCTGATGGGCTCCTCTCTGGGATCCAGGGGGGTTCCCTGGGCACAACATCAGACACCGCATCCCAAAGCCTGGGCAGTCACTGAGCCGGCACCAGGAGTGCCGGGAAGGGCTGGCAGAGGCAGCGGGGCTGGCACAGCTGTGTGGCTTTCAGAGATACTTGATCGATAGCTCCTTCCTCCCACTCCCCCCTCTCCCCCAATCCCCACATGCATTTTTCATGCTAACCCCTCCTGGGCAAAGGCTGTCTGCGCAGGAAAAGAAACAGAAAAAACCACAAAACACAACAAACCGCAACCAAAATCTACGTTTGTTTCTCTGGTCCCTGGAGATTGTTGTAGTTTAAGGGCCAATCTATAGATTCAGGGCTGGGAATATCTTTGCTCCATGAACAAAGAGGGATGAAAAAGCTCCCCGGGGCTTTTCTCAGCCTTCTTCAGGTTGGCCCAGAGCTGGAAAAGGCGCCGTACAGCAAGGGGTCTAATGGTGCAACCCTGCCTGGGCAAACTGGGGAGGCTGGAAAGGGGAGCTGGGCTCCTTTGCAGCTCTTCCTGGGTTCACAGCCCTCCCAGGATGTGTTGGGATGCTGTGGGTAGTAATGGGGCTCCCTCACTGGGGTACAAAGGGTCTCCAGGACTTCTTGTATGGCTGCAAGACAACCTGCACATGCAGAGCTGGGTCCAGGATGATCCCAGGCCACAGCGGCTGGGAAAGCAGTGGATCCCTGGGCTGATCCTGCCTGGCCCCAGGAAGAGCTCAGATGGAGGTTTGGATATTTCTCAGAGTTAGGGAAAAACCTGCAGAGTTTGAGCAAAAGGTGGCTTTCACGGTGAATCCCCTTTTTCGGTCTCCTGTTGTCAGTGAGGGGGGTTCCCTTTTTGCTCCCCACTTTCGGGTGGCAGCACTAAGAGCCGGGAGCATTGCACAGCCCATGTTTTCCCAGTGCTGGAATGCTCCTGTGACTCTCCTTTTCATCACCAATGCCTGCCCAGCCTGCGCAGGGAAGCCGAGAGCGCTGGGCAGCTCCCTGACCATGTGTCTGCTGAAGGACAGACCCTGGGTGAAGGTCCCGGGATCCTTCCAGACCCACACTCCCCACTGCATCCCTGGCACCCCACTGCAGGCACAGCACCGACTGCTCCAGCCCCGTTACCTCGGGAGCGTGTCGGTGCCTGTGCCACCCGGGCCCAGAGCCATCTCCTGCGGGCTGTAGTGAGGTGATTCCAGCAGCACCCCCAAATTCCCCTCATTTCCCCGTGAAGCCGATGGCACACGGCTCCCCCCACCCTGCAGCGGTTTTTCTGGTCCGTGAGGAGCTCGGGCGGCGTGGGCAGCGTGCGGGCAGGCACAGAGCATCCTCCCCGCAGCGCTCCCACCGCCCC
Source organism: Origma solitaria (assembly GCA_013397895.1). Classification (NCBI taxonomy): domain Eukaryota; kingdom Metazoa; phylum Chordata; class Aves; order Passeriformes; family Acanthizidae; genus Origma; species Origma solitaria. Next base: position 884,186 of record VZRL01006906.1, on the reverse strand, counting down.
CGGGACCAGGCGCCGGGGACGCGGCCGCACCGAGACGGCGTGTCCGGGGTCCAGCGCACGGGAGCGCTTCCCGTCTGACGGCGAAAGGGCACGGGCCAGAAATAGAAGGGGGAGGAGGACGCCGTGACCTTTCCAGCAGCCGGTGACGAATAAAACTTTCCGGCTACCTGTAGGAAGGCGCAGGGCAGGCTCCGTTATCGGCTCATCAAAGGACGAAGTCCCCTGCGAGCAGGACAGCCACAGCCACGGCGCCCGGGGGGACCGCTGGGATGAGCCTGCCGGTGCCTGGCTCCAGCGGGTGTAGGGCTCCAGAAACGCGGTGGGCTCCGGCCGCGGCCGGGAGCTCTCAGGATGCTCCTGGAGCTGAGCACGGAGGAAGGAGAGGATGGCGGCTGCCACCAGCGCCAGCAGGACGGCAGAGCAGGAGGGCAGAGAGACATCTCTGTGCTAACAGGGTCTCGGGGGTCCTTTGGGGTGCTCCCCTTGAGACGCCCTTGGAGAGGAGGGGATGGGATCTCCCCATGCTCAGCCGTGTGCTCAGCGCGGGGGGGGTCCGGATTCAAGACCCACGCGGGGTCCATCTCTGCGTCCACGCACCAGGGGACACCTAGAAACAGCAGGGAGTGGGATGCTGCAGCCAACCCGGGGGCCGGGGTGCACACTGTCCCCACCAAAGGGCTCAGAAATGTCCCCGCAAGCCCCACGGCAGCAGACCCCAGGAGGAACCTGCGGGGGGCTGCCCCCATCTCCTCCTCTTCCCCCTCCGGGAAGCAGTGGCATCCACTCGGATGGAGCGAGGCAGCCGTGCTCCCCCACCCCAGTTGTCCCCCCGCTCGCTGACCCGGGCGGGGGGATGGCAGCCGGCTCCCCCCGCTCCCCCCTCGCAGATGGCGTGGGCAGCCAGCACAGGTGGCCCTGCGCCACGGCAGATTGGGGCCGGCTGCCTGCGGAGTGCCCGGGAAGGGCTGTGTCCCTGCCACGCTTCGGGGACAAGAGCAGAGCCAGGGCCCCCTCATGGCACAGGGGGTGCAGAGCCAAGGGGGTCCCCGCAATGCTGTGCCCAGTGCTGGACCCAGCGCTTCGGCACTGACACCAGAACCGTGTAAAATAAACCGAGGATGTGGACAGGCGACTGGGAGCTGGTGGGTCAAGGGTGAGGGGGGACACAGGGTCTCCTCACTTGGCCCCAAAGACATGGGCAGGCCAAGAGCATCAGGAGGTTTTTGTGGGGTCTGATTTTAAGGAATTGCATTAAACAATGCCATGGAGGATCAGCCTGATGCAGATGTCTGGGCTGGATCCAGCATCTTGTGAGGAGATTCTCAGGATATATCTTCCTGTGGTCCTTCCAGCCAGGGCAAACACCCTGGTGGGCGCCAGACACCCCACTTGGATGGTCTGGGGCTCACTTCTGGGAGAAAAGGACCTGCAAGGGGAGAAGTGGAGCACCCAATCACCGCCACGGGGGGCTTGTGTCTCTCTCCATGGGTGACGGTGCTCAGCCCGCACAGGGCACAAGCTCCAGGGTGGGCATGACACGGCAGTGATGGTATCAGCTCCAGGTGGGCACAGGGTGGGGATGATGGTGGGACTGTCCCAGCTCGAGAGGACCCATCCCGCGGCATAGAGAGCGATCTTGTGCCGGAGATGTGGTGCAGGAGCTGTCAGGGCAAGGGTGGTGGCTGGAGCAGGTAAATCATTAATGCCGGAGAAAAACAGGCTGGCATCCTGCCCATCACTCGTCGATAGGAAAAGTTGATGTTGGAAGGGGAATTTTCACAAATAACCTTCCCCTCCCTCTTCTGCCTCCCCTCTGGGGGCAGAGGGCTGGAGCAAGGAGCCAGCCCGGAGCCACGCACGCACCCAGCCCCAAACCAGCCTCTTGCCGAGCACGTTCTCTTCCAGCCCAGCTGGTTTTGCTCCCAGCCTGCTCCGTCTGTGCACATTAAAGCTTTTTCTAGGTCTGAACTGCTTTTGGCAAGCCAGGCTCCTGTTGGTCCCCACCACCCTCCCCATGGCTGCTCCCCCCGATCCGCTCCCCGTCTGGCTCCCGCTCCCCCTCCCCGGTCGAAGCCCTGCCAGGGACATGGCAAATCAGCGCGAAGCCTGCGGGGCAAATCGGTACAAATGAGACCAAGCAAGAGGGTGGGGAGGGACGGCGAGGGGGGGCGATGACTCCTGGGTTGGCGCTTCTGTTCCCGAGTTTGATGTTTCCTGCAAACAACCCTGTAAATGCTCGGCAGTGGCTTCGGACATCACCTGTCCCCCGCCTCGGCGGGGTTTGGGGACGCTGGGTCCCAGACCGGGGGGACAGCCCTCGCCCCGCTCCCACAGCCTCCTCGCAGCCTCCCGGCCCTGAGCAGGAACCCAGCCGGGACGGGGCCCGAGCTGTAAGTCCTGACATTTCAATCTGTTTTGGGGATGGATGGGGTGGGTGGAGGGTGGGAGGTGCCGGAGGCAGCAGGGGGTCTCATTGCGGGTCTGGGCAGGGAACAAAACCCACCGAGGACCTGGAGTGGAAAACACCCCCGTGTTAAAAGCTGCTTGCTCCTGCCAGTTTAGCACTGTCCCAAATAAATTCCCAGGCTTCTGGCTTTGCCAAGGGAAGCCCGGTGCCACGACACATGCTGGGGCGGCAGGAGCCGGTACCAGGAGCGGGGATGTGCGAACCCGCCGGGTGCGGGGAGGCGACTGTTCCCAGGTGATGCTCTTTGATCCCGCTCGCCGGTCTCTTTGCAAGCCGTGTAACTCCTGATTATTAAAGGCACTCGGCACCGGGGAGGTCATATGGGGCCTTTCTGCTTGGGTTGCTCTCCTAATGACATGTCCGACTGCCTTCACCAGGGTCTGCTCACGCGAGTCCCTGACAATAGAAAGTTTGTGGATGATTTTGGATGCTTTCCCTGTGACCGTGTGATGGTTGCAGAGGTCTGATTGGTTTCTCCACTGAAAAATTAAGAGATATATAGGGCAAAAGTAACCATCCTGGTGGGACACACAGGGCAGGTTAATTTTAAATTATTTACCTCTCCATGTTTGTGTAATAATCAAAAAGATCGATGATTGTCTGCAGATTTGGAGATGTAGGAGTATTTACAACTGTGAAAAATTACAAACCAGGAGAAGGAGGAAATTTAGCACTAAGACGGTATTATCCTTGTTATCCATATTTTTGTTTTCCTCTAAATCCTTCTTAAAGGAAGTGAAAACTAAACTGAGCTGTTGAATCGCCAGAGGAGGTGAGTTACTGAGAGGCTTAATGGTGTCAACTAGGAATATACTTCCTCACGCCAGGGAATGCGTGTTTGTAGGAATTTTGACAATTAAATCAAAAGGTCACATAACAAGGAACAGTTCACAGCAGTCAGAGGCTTCCTCAAAAAAGGCAAGGAAATCAGGTCAGTGAGGCCCAGATGTGCATCAGGGTGGTGGCAAATCCTAGGACTGACTGGCACAGAGAGAAGTTTTTGGCACCCACTGGATGCTGCTGCTCTTCTCACTCCTCCTCCATGGCGAGGACTTGGGTTCCCCTCTGTGAAAATCTGGGACAGGAGGTTGTGAATGTGTCACCCCTCATCCCCTTAGGTCTTCTCAACCTTTTCTGGAGATCCCAAGGAATTTCAGAGTGCTGCCCGACCCGGAGGCAGTGGGAGGACCCCTGTTTGAAGGGCGGATGCAGAGAGACGCCCCCCCCCCCCCCCCCCCAAGCATCTCGGGGACTGTCCCAGCGCTGCTCCCGGCACCGTGCGGGCACGGGGACCCGCAGGAACGCGGCTGCTCGGCCATTCCGCCTCGTCCTGCGGCACAGCACAGGTTAACGAGCTGCAATCCCGCTTCTGCACCAGCTAATAACATCCCTGCCTCCTCCCGGTGGCTTTGCCTCGGGCCCTTGTTACTCCTCCTGGTCATCCCTTGGCCAGCACAAACCTCGCTGGGCAATTTGGTGGCCAAGCGCTACCTTCCCGCTCGGCGTCCCTGCCTCCAGTCACAACAATCCCTCGGTTCCCGTCCTCACACTGCAGCCCAGGCACTGCCCAGGGTGCGGGGTCAGGGGCTGAGCAGCTGAGCCCATTTTTGGGGGGCAATGGAGCTGGAAACACAGGGAGGATCCCAGCAGGCAGTATCACCCTTGATCGGCATTAAAAGCCCAACCAAACATCAGTACCAAATACCAGGCGGAGGGCAGAGAGGTGCCTGCTGCCCACGGGTCAGCCCACAGTACTGCAGAGGTTCCTGCCCGAGAATAAATACGTATTTCAAGAATAAATACGTGTTTTGGAAAGAAATCTCCCTGCAAAGAGGCTGCAAAGAGGTGTGATGTGCTGCCGGGAGTGCTTGGGGTCCTTGTGGAGCACCCTGCCCCCTCCTCTCTGCTGGGAGCAGGGTATCCCCCAGGAACAGTCCGAGTTTCTCTTCTGAAGGGTATATGGCTGTCCCCATGTGCTGGTCCTGAGCCAGGGTGTCCCTCCACGTTCCCTGGAGTCCATCCCAAGCAGCTTTTCTGCTCTGCAATTTACCTGCAGTTCCCAAGCTCTCCCAATCAACACAGGATCATTTCCCCTTTAGATTTTTATTTAGCTGGTGGAATTGCTTGTGCTCCCCTAGAGATGCAGAGGGAGAAGCAGGGGATATTCCTACTTAGGATCATTTTGAAATGGGTTTTACAGTGGGCTGGATTTCATGGATGTGGTCACCAAACTGCACCGGCGTCACTGCTGGATCAGCATACCCAGCCACCCACCCCCCCACCCCCCCAAGTTTATTTTATTGGCTTTTACCTTAAATATACCAAGCTCCTTGGTCCTTTGAGGCGGCAGTTCCTTGGTGGCTGGTTAGAGCTTGTCATGATTTAAATGTCTCCCTCATGGCTCCATCCTAAAATTGCTGGCTGGAGGCAGTGCTGAGCGACAGCAGACAGAAGCAGGGGTAAGCCCATGTCCTCCTGGGTGGGGGCCCAGCATCGCAACGGCGTCGCTTTTCTAGGAGTGGTTGAAATCATGGCCCCATCTTGGCCTCGTTTTGGCTGAAAAGAGTTCTGTAACTTAGGGGAGGGAAGATCTTTGGGGATTACCCTGGGAGAACAAGATCTCAGCCAAGAAAATGCAGGGATGTGTACTGCGTGTTCTGTGGGTACAGCAAGGTCTTCTCCCCGTGACTTTTTGTCCTTTCCTGCCCTCCCCTGCCCATCCAAGCTGTCAGAAGAGTCCATCAGGAGAGAAGCAGTGCCTGACCATGTCTGCTGGCAGGTCTGTATCCTGACTGTGCGCTGAAGAAAGCTCTTTGGCTGTGTGGGGCGATCCCAAATGAGGGCTGGGTGGCTGCCACCAGCAATGCTCTGCTTTTCAAGCCCCTGGTGACAGTGACCCAACTCAGAAAGTTCCAAGGGGGCCAGCTATGGGACTGCCAAACAATCCCTGGGCGCTGCTGGCTCCATCCCAGGCTCTGCTGAGATGTGCAGAGGTCCTGCAGGGACACAACAACCCCTGGCTCTGCAGCACAGCTGGCTCAGACCCATCAGGAAGCACCCAGAGTGAGCCAGATGTAATTTTGGTCTCTGGGACAGCTGTGAGCCCTCCTTGAAGTCCTTTCCATCTTCATGGATAGTGAGAAGGTGCCAGGGTGAATTTTCTGGGGGCAAATTGTGCCAGAGCAGCACAACTGCCCACTGTGAGGAGAGGATTGGCTGCCAGGACAGGGGAGGGAGAGAAACAGATCCTGTTTAAGTGGCTTTAGCAGGGCCCCTGACATGGTATCCTGTCCTCATGGCCAAACTGGAAATGTAAAGACAAGGTGGGTCAAAGACAGGCTGGACTGCCAGGCTCCATGGGCTGTGCAAGGTGCAGCTCCCAGCTGGAGAAAGGGAATGGCAAAGTCCTGCACCTGGGATGGAGTAACTCCTGCAGCAGGGCATGTCCTGCCAAACAGGCTAAAAAGGAGATTTTCAGGAAAGGAGCCACATCCAAGACATGAGCAGAGCCACAAGCTTGACTGCCGGGGGCTGGACCAAGAGAGGAGAGGATGGAAAAGGCTCTGAAGACAGCAGGAAGCATGGAGAGAGGGAAGGGTGAGGGAAATGCTTGTGACGTCCTTGTGTGCAGCTCCTCTCCTGTAGCAAAGGGTAAGTGAGGACGCAGCGATGGACACAAACAGGAGCAGGAGAGGGCTGGGCTGCAAGGCAGGAGGGGGGGCAGGCAGAGGAGGGGTGAACACTCCCTGTTCCTGTCCCCAGAGGACATTGGGTGGAATTGAACTGGAAGAAGGTGCATTTTCTGGTGGGAAGATGGAGATTGATTTTGTGGAGCAGGACACCTGAGCCATAAATACAGGAACAGCAGGTGGGAGAGAGCTCAGAATGGTCAGAGAGCTCAGAGGTCATACCAATATGGGAACACTTGGCCACCTTTGGTGTGTCTTGGGAGACACAAGAAGAGCTGGGCTCTGCCAAGCCAGGAAAAGCAAAGCAGAGATCCCCTTCTTTCTTCATTCCCATCCCCAGGGCATTAAAGGAATGTGAACTGTCCAAGGATAAAGAGAAAGTGGAGGAAAACATTTCTAGTAGGAGGAACTGAGCTGTAGAATTTTGGGGAGCCTAAGGCAGCCTTTGGGTTGGTCAGGGGGTGACTAAATGCACCTCATTGTGTGTCAGAGCTCATTGCTTTGCAGGGGAGGTGGCAGAGAACATGGAATCTTGTCCAAACCCAGCCCAGGGATCTGTGCTTTTGTGGGGCAGCCAGATGATCTAACTTCTGTGTCCACACCGGGAACACTCGTGGTTTGGTCAGTGGTGGGGGGAGAAGTGGATTTTGGGAATCAGAGTTGAGCCCCACATTGCCCTGCTTGGACTGCTGCTGGTAAGCCACAGCAGACAGAGGGGACTGCTGCAGGTGACCAGAAAGGGCTTCTGGAGATTGCCACCATTCCCAGAGGTCCTCCAGATAGAAGGCTGAGAGGGAACCTCCCAGCACAGGTGGTCACAGACAGTGGGATCCATCCTGGGCTGTCACACCAGCAGGAGAAGGAGAAACACGTAAGTGGGGAAAGGAACTTCAGAGGTCATAGAAACTGAAAGAAGCTATGGATTTTTTTTCTGGAAACAGAAAAGCCCTGCACATTACAGGCATGACACAGACTTTAGTCCAAAGCATGGCTGGACCTACATTCCTCTTCCAGCTGCACACACTTCTTAAGTCCCCCAAGTTCTCCCCAGCTGTCCATCCTCTTCCCATCTCACCATGCCAGCCTGGACACCACCTCCTCTGCACACCCCTGGGTGCCAGCCCCACTGCTGACCCTCCTGGACTGCACAGACACCTTCCCGTTTACCCAGCTGCACATTTTCATTTGGAGATTGATGATGCCTTCACAAATTTGGAGAGCAGTTTGCCATTGAGCTGCTGACTCCACAGCTGGGAACCTGTGGTCTCCTGAGGCTCCATTAGCAGGTAGAGTGGAGGTGGAGGAAGATGTAGGAAGATCCCACAGTGGGGCCTGGGCAGAAGCTTTGCGGGTGGTTGATGTAATGCGGAGAGACAGTCTTACATCTCCTCACCAGGACCTGCCTCTTCCCCCGAAGGGCTCGCAGCAGGAAAGGCTGTGGGAGGAAAGCCTTTTGCGGTGGAGGACCCTCACGTCTCTGGAGAGTAGCCTGGAGGCTGTGACGGCCTGATCTCATCTCTCAAGGAGCCTGTGAGTTGTGCTGTGAGTGTCACAGGCAGACGATGATGTCTCCAGCCCATTGCCACTTGGTTGAACGCTTTTCACGGGGTGTTGGGGTTGCCCCAGGGAGCCTTCAGGCGAACTTTTTGTGGGTGGAGGCTAGAGGAGAGGTCAGAGACATAGTAACACTTCTTGAGCAAGCGAGCAAGTGGGAGAGGATTTGACCCAAAATTAGGGAAAACTTGTACATGTGAAGGTGCTGTGTCTCCAGCACATGGCAGGGAATAAGTTCATCATCTGGCTGAAGGACACCCCAAGGCCAAGCAGGAGATTCCAGACAATCTGCATATCCAAAGGCAGCAATGCTCGCAAAGATTGACCCTCTGGGCTCGGGTTTGGGTCTCACTAAAACCTACCTCTGAAGAGAGCTAAGTTTCCCCAACCAGAAACTCCAGATCCCTCCAAATGCTGGAAACCCAAAGGTCGGGAATCCAAATGCTGTCAGATTTGTAGGCCACGGCTCTGACTTTGGCTTGCCCCTGGGATGTGAAGCGCTTGGTTTGGTGAGCCCACATATGGCGACACAGAAGTGCTGATGAAGAACCCTCCGAGCAGCAGAGCCATGCTGAGCTCTGGCCTTGCACATGAAGACGTGGTGGGTGGGCAGACATGGAAAGATTGGCTTTTTGGAGCAGACAGGAAACCCCAGGCTCTCCTCAAGACAGGTGGTCTTGGGAAGAGATTTTGGTGCCACAATTGAGATCAAGCCAGAGGAAGGCACGGCTCGAGGTGAGAAGTTTTAAAGCTGCTGATGCAGGGATGCAGAGGCAGAGGTGGCGGGATGGCCTCACACAGTCACCCAGAGGCAGTACAGGGTGAGGCTGGGGAGCTGCAGAGCTCCCAGCGCCACCAGCCACGCTTGTCTCCTCTTGCCGAGTGCCTGCTGCTTTGCCATGGCCAATTGCCTTCATCCCAGCTCCGATAAACGCTTAAAAGCTCAAATCACACAACCCCAGGCTATGAAAACGAAAAGGGACCCGATAGCCGCTAATAGCCGAGCAGCCCCTGCGGCAAAAGCGTGTAGGGAAAGTGGTTTGCATTGATCAGTGGCTCCCGCCCCAGCCGCTCCTCTCCCGCCGTGCTGCCCGGCTGCTCCAGCCACGGCGCTGGGGAAAACAGGATAAAACCCCACGGGAATTTCCAGAACGGCAGTCTGGGTAACGGCAGGAGCGGGATGATTTGTGGGGTTGGTGCGAGATACCATCAAAAGGCCATCCTTCTGCTCCACACGGTCCTGTCCTGGCACAGTCACCAGGGCAATGCATCCCTGGATGACAAACAGCAGTGCTGAGACCACACAGGCTGGAGTGATGCTGAGCCCTGGGAAATAAGTGACCTGGACAGCCCGAAGGAAGCAACTGGTGGATGTATGAGCAGGGAAGGGTTGTCCCTGTGGCTGGTGCTGGGTGTGCAGGGCACCACCACTGAATTCCCACCTGTGGAGGGGAACACCAGCCTGTAAGAGGCCACAGGAATCCTCAGCTGTAGGATGAGGTGCAAGGCAGGATTTTCATCATAACAACGCTGAGTGGAGAAGAACTTCAGTGCCTTTCTTGAGCCCATTCCTCCATGCTGTGTCCTACAGCCATCTGGGAAAGGTTGAGGGCAGCCAATTTCCATGGGAGCGTTGCAGCTCCCTGGCAGCCTCCCAGTCAGCATTGGAGCACTTGGAGGTCAGCAGCAAAGAAAGGATATCAGTTTGAGAGATGGGGTCTTCGTTCCAGCCAGAAGAGCTCTTGGGAGTCTGCAAAAGTGATCAGGACAAGTTCACATGCTCCCCTATGGGTGGAGAGGGTTTGTATTGGTACAGGAAACCCACAGGACTGAGTCCCTTCCTGCAATTGACTGCCATACACCAGGAGCAGGCTCAGGGAAGGGGATGGCACCAGGAAGGGTTTGGCCCTGTGTCCAGCTTCAGCCTGGAAAGGAGATGGTGAAGCAGGGGTGTGGTGGTGAACCATGTGTCCGGAAGGTGGGCAGAGACTGTTGTTGGTACTTCCACCAGTAAAAGAATTGGGGGGCATCACATGAGACTCGTGGGGACAAGCTGGAGGATGAAGCTCTGGGTGGTGTGCCCAGAACTCCCTGCTGCAGGATGCTTCAGGGGCTGAACATTTCCACAGCTCCCTGAGAAGCTCCTGCAGATTCAAAGTGGGGATGTGCATTCCATGTGCTGCATCCAACAGCACCCAGTCTGCTGGGATGGCTGAGGGGTAAGGAAAATTGGAGTGGTACCACAGACGCTTGCCCTACATCCTGGAAATTGAGTTTTGGCAGTCATTGGAGACATGAGCTGGATGGATGACTGAGGTGCTGCAGCTCAGCTGCCCTGATGGTTGTGTGCCCTTCGCTGCATCCCTGTGGCTGGAGACCAGGCTGGGATTTTTTAAGTATTGGAGCACCAGGGACTGCAGATCTCTTTCCTGGGCATCTCTCTCTTCTTCCTTCCCTTTGTCTCTCCCTCTCTTTTTTCTCCCCTTGCCACTCGGCTCCCTCCATCGGAGCGTGCCCTCTCCCCTCGGCAGTCCCGGGGAGGAGAGCAGGGATGCTGCAATTCCCAGGCACAGGTGCGCGGTCCCCACCGCGCGCTGCCCCCAGGCACGGCCCCCACTGCCGCAGCTGACAGTCCACTGGAAATAATGTGTTGTGGCAGAGAGAGACTCAGCAGACCACGAAGATCTGCTGGTGCGGGAACTGCTCAGCAACCAGGAGCCACAACGCCTGTCTCCCGGCTCCGCAGGGCCTGAGCCAGCTCTGGGGATGCCTCCACTCTGCCCGAGCCTGCCTGCCTCACACGCAGGGCACTTCCCTACTCTCTCCCATTCTTTTCCTTTGCTCTCTCCTGTCTTCCCCTCTTGCTGTTCCTCTCAGCAGCATTAAGGAGGTGGAAGCAGCCAAGCTGCCTGTCCCTACATGGGACATCTCTCTGCCATCCCCTGCACCACCGGGCACAGGAGGGGAACGAATGGCTTTTGCAGCAGCCTTGGAGGAGGAGGAGGATCAGGTGTGCAGAAATGGAACAACCAGTTCCAGTCTTCCAGCAAAGATTTAATCTGCCTCTGGCATATAAACAGCAAATGTTTGTTCAACTGACCTGCAAACAGGCGACGTGCACCGCAGCGGGGCCGAGGTGCCCGGCTCCCTGCTCCGTCACTCTTGGTTTCTTGCCCTCTAGCAGGGTGACACAGGGCAGGGGACCAGGGACAGGCAGGTCCAGGATGCTCACAGCACCCCAGGCTCAGTGGCTGGAGCAAGGGAGTGATGCTTGGAGGGGCCTCATCCTGCCCAGCTGCTGCTGCATCCCTTCTGCTTCCCCGGTCAGCACAGCATGTGCGGAACTCTCACGGCTCACAGGCGTTGACGCACACAGGACGTGGCTGAGGGCTGAAGGACAAGTGTGTCCCCGCAGGCAGGGTGCAGGCTGTGAGCGCTGAGGTGAACCTGCAGGCAGGAGGCCCCGAGCTCTTCCCGCACATCACGCTGCGATGGGAGAAATCAGCCTGGGCTGCTGCAGGTCAGGGCTGCATCCCCAGGGCTCCCCTGGACATCCCAGGAGACAAGGGTTCGTTTCAAGGGGACATTTTTGCCTATTTTCTGCATGAGCAGGTCTTAGTGGCAGGGTCGACTTCCAGCTCAGCCCCCAACGTGGGCATGCAGAAGGCTGTCCCCCAGCCCTGCCTGCAGCTCAGCCTGCCCCTGGGAAAGCCACAGCACGGCTCATTCCCTGTTCCCATGGCAGGTGGGAGATACTCTGCTGTTTGATGACAAACCTCAGAAAACAATTTGAAAGGGTTCTATGCAGGTAATTCTAACACACAAACGCTCTCACCGTGCTCCCAGGGGAAGAAGATGCCCCTTGGTGGCCGTGGTGAGGAGAGTGGGTACCAAAGCACAGGAGCATCCTTCAGCCTGGCACAGTCACCGCCTGGGCGTGGGGCTGCTGGGACTGTTCTCAGGGCCACTGGTATGGCAGGCTGCAGCCAGAGCATCCCTGTGTACCTGGAGCAGATGATCAGGGAAAGGAGCACGGGGCCATGGGGCTGTCGGGTGAAGGCCAGCCCCAAGGATATGGGCTCACCGCGGGGAGCAGCAGGAATGCCAGCTGGCTGTGGGAGGTGGGCACTGTCACGGGGCCACATGGCAGCCCATCCTCCGGTGAGGTGCTGCTGCAGGAGCCCCTTCCCAGCCCATCCCACGGTGATCCCAGCCCTTTGGCACTGCTGTGCCCATCTCCCTGCCCTGGGAACTGCAATGCTCCCCCCCCCAGCCCTGCAGGGCAGCCCCCAAGCCATGTGCAGAAGGATGTGGGCTATGGCTGGGCACACTCCAGGCCGGTGGGGAGCAGGGCCTGTTGCAGGGGCTGTCAAGGTCCTTGAGCCACTGCCTGGACCTGCCCCCAGGCCACTCCTTGTCCCAGCTGCCCAAAGTTGCAGAGACTCACGCTGTTTCCCCTCCGATCCTTCAACTCTTTTTTCCTTCTTCCCAGAAGTCAGGGAGCAGATTTTTTCCTCAAATGGCTCCAGCTGTCACATTGGTGCCAATCTGGAGCTGCTTCTGGCTCTGCATTCCCACACCAGCCTGGCTGCAGGGTCGCTGGGGCAGGGCTCTGCCCTGGGACCTGCTGCATGGAGGAAGGGTTTGCCCCTCAGAAATCAGCCCCAGGCACACAGAACGAGCCCTCAAACTCACTGCTCTCCCCAGGAGAAGCTGGCAAGGCCCTCCAGGGCAAAGCAGTGTCTGGAGGGGTGACACAGGCGTTTGCATCAGTCGGGTGCCCCGTGACTGCTTGGCCATCTGTGAAGGAGCCCAATTTCATGACCGTGGAGCCTGTGCAGGTCTGACTCCCCTGGGAGGAGAAGAATCAGGGGGCTGTGCCCCCTGCCCACTCTCAGAGCTGGTGGGGAACAGGCTGTGGGACAGGCACGACACTGCTGTCCCCAGGAAGGCTGTGATGGGAAGCACAGAGGGGGCAGCGCAGTGTCAGGGGATATTGTCTGCACGTTTTGATCTTGGGGAAGACACCTGGAAGTGGGGGAGGTATAGTTTTGGCTGGATTGGTTTTCCAAGCCGGATTATCATTGTTCTGGCACAGGACAATGTCAGTCCCATGGAGTCAGGGAGGCAGGACTGGTTTTCCAGCAGCAACACCAGGTTACAGGCAGTCAGTCCATCCATCCCACTGGCCTCTACGCCTCTGGCTCACACATTCACATGCAGGGCTGCAGGTACCCAAATTTAGCCCAGCTCTGCAGCAGCTTTGTTGCCAGAGCTTTGGAACACCTAGGTTGGCTCTGACACTGCAGTACACCAGGAGATGGCAAAGCCAAGTGGGTCCATGCCCAGCACAGTATTGGGGCTGCTGACTCTTTTCTCTTTTATCCCCTGACCGCAGCAAATGGTCCCTGAGCCGGGCTAGGGCTGCCCCAGGGAGGCTCTGGCTGGCCAGGCAGGTCACCTGGGTGCCTCAATGTCAGCTTGAGGTGGTTTAGCTCCAACGCCTTTAATAGTGTTTGTTTTCCTTTTCCTCTGGGGTGGTTTGAGCAAAAAGGGTCGATAAAGGGATCAGCATATACAGGCATACCTATAGGGTTTGGGCAAAAATTCCATCTCTGGCCTGGGTTTAAATCCCAAACATGGGAGCTCCAGACCGAGGTCCCAGAAGCTCCACTCTCTGGGGCCAGGAGGTGCCCATGGAGCAGGGCCATCTGCCCACGATCTGCAGGCACAGCTCACCACCTCCATGCTGTTCTTCCAGGGCACACAGTGCTTCCCGGAGAGGTGTGGGAAGACTCACCTGCCGTGCCCCTCCATTCCCACCAGGAGCCATCTCCAGGCAGTCTCCACCATGTCCAAGGACGACGTGGGCTGCAAGCTGACCTCGGTCTACAAGCACAAGGAGAGGAAGCCGAAGAAGCCTCACTACATCCCGAGGCCATGGGGCAAACCCTACAACTACAAATGCTTCCAGTGCCCCTTCACCTGCATGGAGAAGTCTCACCTCTACAACCACATGAAGTACAGCCTGTGCAAGAACTCCCTGTCCCTCCTCATCGAGTCCGACTGGCCCTACAAGAAGGGCAACCTGCTCCACCCGGAGCTGCGGCTGCTGCACACGGAGAGCTCCCGCCTGCGCAGCCGGCGGGACGAGCAGGACACCTGCGACTCCTCAGCCACCCCGGGAGGCTCCGTCCGGGCCAAGCAGGTCCCCAGCAGGGACGGCCATGAGGACAAGCCAACAACAGGGGTGGAGATCCTGCCTGCTGAAGCGGCTGGTGAGGAAGGTGCCCAGTTCCAGGAGGAGGAGGAGGACGTTGCTGGCTTGCTGAGGGAGATGGATGCGGGGGAGAAGAAAGAGAGAAACGAAGAGCCAGGTTGCCAAGGTGACCCAGCTGAACCAGAAGTGAACACTTTGGTCTTTGGCTTCAAGAACAAGAGGGACAACAAGCCCTGCAAGGAGGTGGAGCCTGACTTCATCATCACGGATGTCTTCTCCCTCAAGAACCATGTCATGAAAAGCAGGGAAATGGCCTCCCCTGACCTAGATGCTAAGCCAAAGCATTGCAAAGTGCCAAAGAAATGCCTGGCCAGCGGTGGGATCCTGATGGAGCAGTGGAAGCTGGTGGCAAATGGGCAAAGGAGGAACACACCTGAGGTCTCCTCACCTTGTACTGACAGCAACATCATCCCGTGCTACCCCCCTCCAGCCTACAGTGACTACCACGAACCTCAGGGCCTGAACCTCTCACTGCTGGGTATTAACTACCCATTGAACCCCAGCCTCTTCTCCTACCTGAGCCCCACCATGGCCAACAGCGCGACAACACACCCTCACTTGGCTCAGCTGCCCTTCCTGGCCTCCACGGCCCAGCTGATGCACCCACACGCCTCCCACTTCCAGCCTCTGCAGAGCCCTGAGCGCTCAGCCTTCCTGCCCCGTTTCTACTACCCCCTGCTCTTCGAGCACACCTTCGGTTCCACGGAGAGCAAGATGTCCTCCAGCAAGCCAGAGCCCCAGCAGCTGGTGGGCTCAGTTATGCCCACACCACCCCAAACCAAACCTCCAAGTGAGCCAACCAAACCTGGGCTGCTCAAGGTTCCCGTGCTGAAGACAGGTTTTCCTTGGTCCAAAGGTGTCCGGGAGGAGCCAGGCTCTGAGCTCAGCCACTCTGCCATGCTGGGGCAGGAAGAAGAGGAGAAATGGCTGTCCCAGGAGAAGGAGAGCAACCCAGCTTTGGGCCTCAGCAACCTACGCAAGAAGTCAGGCACTGACATCTACCAAACCATGGTGGGGATGAAGGATGGCACTTTCACCCACGGCAGCGTGCGGAAGACAGACTTGCCAGTGGTGACCTGTCTGGAGACGAGCAGCCCTCCAGAAAACCCCTTGAAGAGGAAGTTCCCTGCCAATGGGCTAGATTTGATAGGACCCGAAAGGATGATGGCTGGGAAGCTCAGCTACCAGGGCAGGTAAGGTGCCTGAAATCTCTCTGCCTCTTCCTCATTTCAGGCTGGCCTTGTTTATCTCCATATCCTGTTGTATTTCTATTCTCCGCACTGATCCATAGGATGAGCCCCAGGGGGCTGAGCACTCTTCAGTGCTCACTGAAGCACTGTGGTGGTCCACGTCAATGCCCACCCAAACAGAGCTCCCTGCCCTCCAGGGTCTCAAACGACCCCAAGTGCAACCAAGCACCTGGGCTATGTCACACCTGCTGTCCTTTGCTTTCCCCTGTTCTATACAGAGCCAGAGGTGATGTGGTGTCTGTGTGGGGGGACCTGTGCTCCCCAGGCACCAGGAAAGCTCCTCTTGTGTCCCCAGATATCCCAGGTTTGCTGGAACAATTGCTGTCTATTTTTAAACATACCTATTTGCATTCCTTTGATTCACCTTCTGGTTTCAAAGCCCAGAAGGAGGGTCACATTCCCAAACATTTCCTTTTACCTGGGGCTAGAAATGTGCACAGCTCCTTTAAACAGATTTTCAGTTCCTCCCCTGGTTGTGCAAGTCCAGCTGTGGCTTCAAGAAAAATGTCACAGTAAACCCATGGCTTTGACACCCAGAGGAGCTTTCTCTGGAGAAGCTCTCCACTGTTTTCTATGGCCACCTGCCCTTTCTGTGCTCTCAGCCTGGCTGGAGAGATCCCCTCCACCTGGGCCTTCAGGACTGTGGGATGGTCATTTCCATCAACATTCTCTGATATTCAGGATGAGGGGGAATACAGGCTTGGCTAGCTGAGGTGGGATCAGCACCATCTCCCCAGGCTGGTCTCTTCCTTTGTTAGTGCCATGAAACAGTGTGTGTCAGGATCCATCCTCCCCTGGGAGAACAGTGCCTGGGGCAGGTCCAGCCAGGGCTCTGACTGCTCTGACCAAAGCCTTTCCTGGAATGGTCTCATGCTGGCAGCAGCCAGTGGAGGAACCCCAGCTAAATCTGGCACTGCTGACCCTGGGCATATGCCTGAGGATTTCCCTGCCCTTTTCCTTACTGATTGTATTCACTTCTTCTCTGCAGTGGTTCAAGGGCCAACCCTGGCCACATCCCCAAGGTCCTGGACCACTGGCACTCGGATGTCCTCACAGGCCAGCCTGAGGAACCAGAGAAGAGCAATGACACCGAAGTCCTTCCCTCTGTGGGTGCTGCCCTGGACCATGGCCTCTGCAAGCAGACCAGACCCCAAGAGACTTCTGCCACCATGGCAGGCTCTGAGGCCACAACAGTGCTTATAGGGGACCTGTCCAAAACCTTGGAGGAATACCAGGAGGTGGAGAAGAAACTGTCTGATCTGGCAAAGGAGGACACCCCTGGGCAAAAAGAGCTGAGGGATCAGCTGGTCAAAATCCGAAGGGAGCTCTACCACATCCACCAGGCGCTGGAGAAAGCCACCAAACCCCACGAGGGACCGCTGGACCTGTCGGTGAAGAGATCCTCAGAAGGTCTGGAGAAGGTCCAGCAGGCCAAGAAGGAGCCCTGCAATGTGAGCCTGGGAAGTGAGAAGCTCCACGGCAAAGACCAAGGGCCCCTCAGCAAATGCACGGCCACCGGCGAGGCTGGAGACGGCGAGGGGCTGCCCAACTGCCTGCTGGAGGCCGAGAACAAAACCATCGACCTGCTGATCAAGATGAGCCGCTCGGAGAGCCTGCGGGCTGCCTCCTCGGAGGCCCCTCTGGGTGCCGTGATCAAGGCGGAGGTGCTGCCCCTCACCGTGCCCCTGGAGCTGCGCCATGTCATGGAGCCCTACTACAGCCGCACCACCAAGTGCGAGGCAGACTCCAGCGTCCTGCTCTGCTCCGACGGCAGATCCAGCACCACGCAGGGCCCGCAGCTCCCGGTCAGCGCCGAGGATGGGCCCCTGGGCTGCCGGGCCATGCAGCGCTCCCTGTCCTGCAGCCTCCCCGGCGACACAGACGCTGTGTGTGTCCACAGCCCCCTGCATGCTGACCCCTAAGTCCACCTTGCTCTAAAGCTCCTGGATCTCACTGACCGCCTCATGCTTCACCCTCCCAGTGTCCCACCTCTCTGCTCCTCCTCTTTGCCATGGATGAAAGCTCCGCCACTGCCTGGCTGGAACCATGCTGCATGTGGTTCCAGCAGCTCCCCCGGCTGACTCCACAAAGTGTAAAAATCCAGTCTCTGTACTCCCCCAGTGTCACAGACAGTGCTGCTGAGCTCTGCGTGCTCCCAGCCTCAGTACCTGGTCCTTCAAAAGGGAAGTCACCAGCAGACACCAAGAGAAAACTGCTAAAAGCACCAAGAGAAAATTGCCAAAAGCACCAAGCTTTCATCAAAAGGCTCACCCAGCCCTCTCATCAGGGACACTCAGGGACATTTGCAACCCAGTTCCCATAATCTGTGGACAGGGGAGGGACTACTGGGTGTGCTCAAACAGACCATGGTTGTCACCTTGTATAGAGCAAAGTCAGAGTGAAGTCCCACGGAGGCTGGAGGGTCACAGCAGGGAACCAAATGCCCAGCTGGACTGACCCAGAGGCCAAGGGCTTTGTGCACAGTGGAGACAAGGTTATCCTGCCAGCCACAACGACAAGAGTGACACAGAAGCCACCTTGCCACCTCCACACCTGGGTCCTGAGCTCTCCTGCCAGGGGCATTTGCCATGTGTAGGGAATGCTGGGCTGCAGGGACTTGTTCCTGTCCACTGACCATCCAGTGTCCCACTCCTCCTTTTGCCTTGACACAGAAAGGACCTTCCCTCCCTCTCTCCCCATGCAGATGTGATGCATGTTCCTCACCAAGGCCCCAGTCCTGCAGAGTTCAGCTCCCAGGAGCTCCTGCCCACTAGTCCTAATCCCTCTAACACTGGCACATGAGACAGCAAAATGGGTGAGATGATGCTGCCTTGAACCACAGAGCTCAAGGCACACAGGCCCCAAAAACAACAGTGAAGGGACAAACTTGGCCTGTCCCAAGCTGGAGCAATGCCAAGCAACCACACCTGAGCCAGAGCACTGGAGATCCAACCACCCAGGCAGGTGCCTGCTGCTTATGGGATCAGCACTGGCCCTCCCAAAAAGCCATGTTCTCCCTGTGTTCACTGGGGGCTCCTGACACTGTTGGGCAGACTGGTGTCCCCATCACCTTGCTGAGAACCATCTGCTCTGGCTCAAGATGTTCTCCTGCTTGGGCCAGCAATTCTTGGAGTCCCTCCCTGTAGCACTCTCCTGGAAAAGCATTTCCTCTCCCATCCACACTCCATGTTCCAGATATGGTGGGGTGTCCTGTTAGTATCCAGGGTCTTCCCCACCTTGGTGGCTTCCTCCTTGAAATGGGAAGTGCTGGGATGGGGGCCAAGAAAGCAGGACAAAGAGAACAGTGGCAAAGCCATAAATAACGGACCTACACAGCAAATCCCAGGAACTTTACACACTCTGGGCCCAAAGAGGACAATTCCACTGTGGTGGCTGAAGAAGGCAAGGCCCCATGTGGGACCTGGGACTCCTGCTCCTTTGATGGACCCAGAGAATAGGACGAGTTGGTTCTTCTCACCTGATTCCTCTCTGGACAAAGCTTCCACCTAATTACAGGGGTTTATTCCTCACTCCAAGACTTTGCTTAGGGCACAGGGGCCCATGGGGTTATTGGTCTCTTCTCTTTGGAGGAAAGGGTGGGGCGGGGGGAAGGGGGACATTCAGAAGGAGAGATGCTCAGCTCAGCAATGGAGCCCTTTTGAGCAAACTCCAGATCTTCCTGATGGGCCGTGTCCTGCTGCTTCCCAGCATGGCCTTGGTCCCACAAGGCCCAGGGGAAGGTCATGAGACCCCACCAGAACAGACCCCTGAATCTGGGTGGAGGATCCTTTGTCCCAGAGCCCAGGGAGGTGGCATTGCCCAGCCTTTCCAGGTGCGAATCTGGCATCTCTGGATGCCAGAACACCATCAGCACAGCAGACCCTCCACATCAAGCACCTTGCCCCCATCACCCACTCCCAACAGCCTCCCAGTCTCCCTCTAGCCTCTTCTGCCATGCTGTGCCCCTCTGTCACCCCAGGCTCTACTGTCACCTCCCCTCCTCAGCACGCTCGCTGCCCTGGCAGCCCCTGTCCCCCCTGCCAGCTCTTCCCTGTTCCCTTATCTCAGGGCTTCCTACTCCTCCCCCTCACCTTCTCTCCTTCCATGCCTGGACCTTCACCCCAATCCCAGCAGGAAACCCAGAGGCACAGCCAGCAAGTTAGAGTCCCATTTTCCTGTGACATCCTTCTCTGCCCTCCCAGTCTTTACCTCCTTGAGGAACAAGTGGTGTATGTCCCTTGGCCCACCTGGGAACCACATCTCCTCCCAGTTCCAAGCATCGTCACACATTTTTTAGCAGATCCCCATCTGAACTTGGGCACCTTGGAGGTCCAGAACACCAGAGGGGTAGCTGAGCTCTGGGACCATCAGCCCTGAGCTTCAGCAGTAGATCCATACCCAGACCACCAGGCAGTGCTGCCTTTCACCCCTTTTTAGCTGAGATGTTGCCTGCACACTGTCACCTCTCTGTCCCCAGCCCCGACTCCACCCCATTGCCCAAGCTGGGTTGCTGACCTGCTCTGTGGTGCCCACGCTGTGAGCTGGGCACCTCTCATGAGTGGAGCTGGTGCCAGCAGTCTTCCCCATGCCACTCACCATGTCCCTCACCTCTGCAGAAAGCTGGGGGGGCAAGTGGGAGCTGGGGGTTGATCACACAGTATTTATTGTTCACAGTTTGACGAATGTACAAAACAAAAACCAAACCATTAAAGAGAAAACCTCCGAGCGGGAGTCGCTGCTGGCTGCTTTGTATTTTCCTGGGAGCTCCGTATGCTCCAGCTGGATCCTGCAGCAGTCCCATGCCATGGTTCCTATCACAGAGCCTCTGTTTTTGGGGTGTCAGGTGAGCCACCAGCAGGATGTGGCCAGATGTTGACTGCATGTGGTCTGTATTTATGTGGGTGGGGTTTGACCCTTTCTTTCTGCTGGATCAACACTGGAATCCCACTGGCTTGCCCTGTGCTGGGGAGAGGGGCAGCCCACTGTGTCTGACAGCAGAAGTGAGGCTGAGAAATGTCCTCACAGAAGCCGTGAGAGTCCTAATTCATAGAATCCCAGAACTCCAGAATGGTTTGAGTTGGAAAGAACCTTAAACCTCATCTCTTTCCACCCTCTGCCATGGACAGGAACACCTGCCACTATCCCAGGTTGCTCCAAGCCCTGTCCAACCTGGCCTTGGACACTTCCAGGGATCCAGGGGCAGCCACAGCTTCTCTGGGCAATCTCTGCCAGGGCCTCAGCACCCTCACAGGGAAGAATTTGCTCCTAACCTGTAATCTAAACCTACTCTCTTCCAGTTTGAAGCCATTTCCCCATGCCCTGTCATGACATTTCTTGCTCCTGCAGCAGTCCCCGCACACACACATAGCCTTTTCCTTCCATCTCCCTTGACAACCTACCATGGCTGGACCTTGGGGCTACAACACCAGACCCTGAGTTCTGGTGCAGGGAAGAGCAGAGAGAGGGTGCAGGGTCACATCCTGTGTCCCCAGTGCCACCCTGTAACTCAACCTTCACACTTTGTCCTCAAGGGTGCTGGTGGCACCCCCACAGAGGGGATGGCTCCTCTCTCTGCCATGCCATGGCTGTCCAAGGCAGTCCCCTCCCCAGGGACTCCTGCCTGCAGGCCACTAGGGAGGTGGCTGAGCTGGTGGCACCATTCCAATTGAAAACAGGAAAGCATTTACCTTTATATTTAAATAATGGATGGGAGTTGAACTACCAAGATGGCTTATCCAGGCTTCAATCTGCACCTCCAGGCCCCTCAGCCCACTCCTGCACAGGACCCATTACACGGCTATTTGGTCACCCTAAAGGCATCTGATAGGGAGCCATTACCCACCCTTTACACGCAGTCCCACCCGATAGCCATCGTTCTTGGTCATGGTTGAGCACACTCCCCCTACTTGCATGTCCCCCCCATTTTCGTGCCAAGCCAAGCCCAGTCCCAATCGACAGCTGGAGGACCCAGCCAAATCCCTCCCCTGCCCTGATGAGGCAGCAGCCCCCCTGCTCCCGGGGCTGGGGGTACATGGGGTCACAGCAGGTCCCTGGCACAGCTCAGAGCCCAGCAGCTCCTGGTCAATGGAGCTGCACAACTTTTATGGGTTTCTAACCCCAGCTGGGTATAGCTGCTCCTGCTCAAGTATTCCTTCTCCTCCAGCGTCAAGAGCTAAGGAGAGCTCAGGGATTGGGAGGGAGAGAAGTTTCCTAATAAACAAACCCTGAGGGAAGGCTTATCTCGGTCAAGGCAGTGGAAGGAACCAGATTGCAAGGTTCCTTGTAAAAGAGGAGGTTGTTACACTCCCCATCCCATTGGCACAAGGACGTGGCCCCAGGGAAGCTGGGAGTGGAGGACACGGAGGGTGGGTTTGCTGCATCACCAGCCAGTTTTCCAGCTGTGTTTGTGCGACTGTGAGCTCTGGCTGGATGCCCTGCCAGGGTCAACAGCAAGGGGAGACAGTGCAGGAGCAACCCAGGCACACTGGGACACGGATGGGGCCAGAGCTTGTGGGGACGTGTAGCAGGACATCATGACAGGAGGCTGCTCACTGCAAGCAGGGCAGCCCTGAGCATGAGGTGGGAACACTCCAGAGACCCCCGAAAATGCTGTGTTCACAGATTTCCCTGGATTTGTGGCAAAGGGTGGCAAAGGGCTGGTGACAAAATTTGGGGATGGATCCCACGCTGGAGAGGACATTCGCTGCAGAAGTACAGTCACCAGGAGTCATCCACCTGCACGGAGTATGGCTGGGGCTGTGGTGGGCATCACCTCCTCCCACTGCCCCCCTGCCTGGCAGGGAAACCATGGTCCAAGGGATGGAGCTGCAAACCCCCTTAGGCTTGCCCACAAGTAACAGACGTGGTAGAGCCAATGCCATGTCCAGAGTTGGGTGCTGACACCAAGAAATGGGGACACATTCGGTACCAGGGGGAGTTAACCTCCTGCACACAGCAATGTGCAGCTAGGTGGGAGCGATCCAAGTGATTTGGTACCATGCAAATCCAGAGGCCGTGGCTGAGATGACCAGGAGGGCGAGTGCCAAGGTGCCCCATCCTGCTGTGCCAGGGCATCCCAGGCCCCACCTGCAGCAGGGCCAGGGAGCAAGGCACTCACTCGGAACTGTGGGCTACCACGTGGAACCAGCTGGGGACGAGAAGTGGTTCCTGCCCAGCACAACCAGTTTTCTCTTACCCCAACATGGGCAGGCCGGAGCTCGGAGCAGTGGAAATTTACCAAACGTGGGCTCAAGAAGGGCCAAGGTCGGCCAGGAGATTTCTGAGCAGATGTGTGAAGCTGCAAAGACAACCTGGAGCAGAATTGCTCCATCTCAGGCAGGCAGGAGGCAATGACCTGGCTTTGCAGCAGTGACAGGACAACTTTAACTGCAAGCTGAGGGTAGGGAAAGATAGCAGGCTGAGAGGACTCTGGAGCTGGGAAGACAAATCAGGAATTGACCCCAAAGGGATCCCATCGCTCCAGAGGGCCTGTCACAACCCACCTTGCACTTCTCACCTGGGGAAAGGCTGGGAAGGTTTTCTTTCTGCCAAATGACTGCATGCCACTGGGGAATTTCCCCATAACCTCAAGTAAGGAGTGGTGTTGTTCTTGAGAGCTCCAAGTGTCCTGGAAGATACTAACAGTGCTAGGAGAGCACCATTCCTTTTGTCTCTTCCTCACCCCTCTTTTCAGCATTGTCTCTCCCTTTGCTTTGGAAGCATTAGCACAGCAGGAGCAAGTAGGGGAGGCTGTGACTCCTCTCGAGGCACAAATGTCACCCCCAGGGCTGGTGGCACACCAGGGAAGCAGCACAGATGTGCTGAGACCTGGCAGGGGCTGATCTGCCAGGGCAGTGCAGATCAGAGGGACAGCCCAGCCGCTTGCTCTCACCCAAACTGCAGCTCCTGGGGAGGAACTGCAATCCTCCTCATCCACCTGGGAGCTTCTCTGTGGGAGGAAGAGGAGCAAAGGCAGCCAGAAGGCATCACTCCACACATTGCCTGTGGCTCATCTTGGATCCTCTCCTCCCAGCTGTTTGTGGAAGCAGCACTACTGCTCCTCACCGCTCTCACCGCCACAGCTACTGTGGTGGCATCACTGCCTCAAGCCATCTCTCCATGCCCTGGTGACTGTCCCCTGGCTCCGATGGAACACTGCTGGAGTATTTCCAGTCCAACATGAACTCTTCAACCCCCTTCAGCCACAAACACTGAAGAGCAGAGCAGTCCCTGGACTGCAGCTGCAGAGCTGCTCCAGCAGCAGCCGTGTTCTCCATCCCCCCATGGTGTGCAGCCAGCGCAGAAGAGCAGCTATCCCATCTCCTCAGCTTTAAATGAGGAAAAACAGTACAAAAAGCTACAAAATTTCCCTGCTGCGTTTTCCCATCTGTTATTGCAATCGGAGGTTTCCTTTCCCTGCTCCTGGATGCCTCCGAATGGATTGTTTCCCTGGGTATTTGCCCATAGGCAGAACCTTTCTAGCTTTGGAGCTGGATCAAAGGCCCACAGAGGGAAGCACAGAGGGTTTAAGTACTTAAAAGAGCTGGGGCTGGTGAGAGCAGTGCTCTGGCTTTCACCAGGGCCGTTGCTTCCAAAGGCAGCCAAGCTGAGCAGGGAGAAGGTTTCCCTCAGGCTTTGCAGGCTAAGGCAGGGTGAGATCCCAGCTGCTGCTGCTGTTTGATCAGCTCCTGTCTTCCCGCCCACTTCCCTGCCTGGAAGGAGCCCATGCCTGCTGGGACTGGGGCAACACAGGAGATGCCAAGCGGCACCAGGACACCAGGGCTGCATGCTCCCCCCTGCTGCCTTGGGGTGCAGGGGGAGATGCTGAGGGTTGAAGGGTTGAGAGGGAAGGAGCAATCATTCCTGCAAGGTGGAAGCTGTCTGAAGACCCAGGAGCACCAGTACAGCCAGGTACTATGTCTGGGCAGCCCTGGATCCCCCATCCCAGACAGCAGCTGCCGCAAAGCCAGAACACCCACATCATTTCTCAGCCCAGGGAGTCAAGGCACCCAGCCACTGTTATTTCCTTGTTGATTGTAGGTGCAGGGTACCCAAGGATGTCGACAGTTCGTGGTTCAGATAGGAAGAGGGAGCAGAAGGTGCAGGTGCTTCCTGGCCCACCTGTGGCCAAGGTGGCACAAGCCTGTGGCACACTAGCATGCCAGCCTGTGCCCTTCCTCACCAGAGGAAGAGCTGGAGCAATCCCTCCTGGAAGACCAACTGGCCCAGTACATGAAGAAATGTTTCTGGCACATAGCTTTGGTCCAGTAATAGCCATGCCCCTGGGATTACACAGAGCTCCTGGGCATCCAGAGCCCTCTCCAGCAGGATGAGCATGGAGCTGTGTTTGCAGAAAGTTTCTGTTTGTTTCCCACTTCCTGCATGGCCTTAGGATGCTGTTCCCTGCCAGGGCAGGAGGATGTTTTGCTTTCCTCCCACCACCCTTTAGACCAGGTGGCGAGGCCAGGATGGGGTGCAGGGAGCCAGCCTGATTGGGACCATTACCCAGCTCCCATGGCCCTGGGGACAGGCTGGTGCCTGGGCTGGGTGGAGAAGGGGGTGGCAATGGGGATGCTGCCACCAGGACAGGCTGGGATTGATCCACAGGGCTGTTCCTGGCACAAAAGGGGCTTTGTGGCAGTGCCCTGCTGTGCTTCACAACTTCTGGCCCTTCCCAGCAGGCTCAACAGGAAGCTTGATGTCCCAAAGAGGATTAACTCCTTAATCCTCTTGTGAGCCTTGTGAGCAGGGTGGCTGCGGAGGAGGACAGAGAAAGGGAGAAGCTGAGGCATCAGACTCTGGAGAACCTTTTCTATTTGTTAACTAACCAGCAGCAGGGATTCCGGGGTGTCCATGCTGGCCAGAGGACAGGGTCAGGTCAGTTTTAGGGACCAGAGTAGTTAGAACTTTCCATTTTGGAGGGATTTCTGTGATGCCTGACGAGGAGCTGAATTCTTGCTCTCGCCTCCATGGAACCAGGTTTAGGAAGCCCCAGCCCCAGTCCCAGCCTGCAGAGGGGATCAGACTCCAAGAGCTGTGTCCCCCAGTGTCCCCCCAAGTCCCTGCATGTCCCCAGCTGGACACGACAAGCTTTCCATGGACAGTGGGGCAGTGCAGCCAGGATGGAGGCTCTGCTCAGGCTGGAGATCATGTTTTCTGTGTGGCTGTGCAATGGGTGCTCCAGCTTCCCACGGAAACCTCTTGCACAGTCCTGGGACACCACTGTCCCTTGCACAGGCACACAGACACGGTGCATTCCATGTTTGATGATCAGTGCCAATCATTGCCGCTTGTTCGGACAGACAGGGCCGCCTGGTGTCCGCGCAAAGCAATGACCAGCCTGTGTCCGGCCCGACACCCACTGCCATCCCTCTCTGTCCCCACATTGCCCCTTCGGTCCCAGCAAACCACCACAGCCCTCGGCTACAACCTCTTCGCGCTGACAGCGATCTGGAGCAGGCTAGGGACTGCTGCGATCCTCGGGGCTGGAGTGCTCCGGTGCCCAGCGTGGACCTGAGCCACAGGAGACTTTTGTTGCACCACAATCGACACTGCACTGACACTGTGATCTTTCAGGTCCCCGCATCCTCTCCCCAGCCATGGAGCTGTGCTTTAGGTGGGGAAATAGTCTCAATGGATGGGTTTTTTTCCCCCAAGTCTGTGATGGTAACAATGGCATTGACTCATCCTGTGGGATCTTCTGCTGGCTCCCTGCACACTTGCAGTGATCCAGGCAGGCACCGTACCTGTCTCCCTGGGCATGGGCACTGGCAGAGACCCAGGGCTTGTGTTTTCCTTGTGGACACACAACCAAGAGCTACTGCCCCTGTGCCGGGGATAAAAAACCACAAGGGGTGAAGTTTTCCACTTATACCTGCAAGGAATGTGCTCCAGGACAGCCTGAATTGAACACAACCTCTCTTCCCCTTGGTCCATCTCCAGCACCAGCAGGCTGACCGTGCCCTTGTCCTTGAACCCTGCATATGCTGGTGCTGGCGTGGGCATGGGCTGTGCCAGGGCTCTGCCATGACACAGGTGTCTCCTGGGGTCCGGGATGGCTTCCGAACAGGTTGTGACAGAGCCACGGTCCTGGAAAGGTGAACGGGAGCCCCAGGGCGAGGCTGTGTTTGTTTATCCTGGTGATGGAGCACACAACAGCGAAACAAAAGGTCAGACCCTGTTGCCCTGGGAGATGGTTTTTGAAGCTGCCTCCTGTCCTGCTGGGGCTCGGATGGAGCAGCCCTGGCGCTTGTCGTGTCAAGTTATTTTTGTAATTTTGGCTGAAGCAGCTTCCCAGGCACTGTGAGCTTCAGGGATACACTGATCCAGGTGCAGAAGGGCCCTAAACACCTGATGAGAAGGGCACCCAGTCCTGGGGCTTTGGCAGCAGATCCCCATCCCACAGCTCCTGCAGCCAGATGGACACCAACCTGCTTCCTTAGTCCTAAGGGCCAGGCACATGCAGCCCCTCCAAGCAACCCAAAAGGTGGGTGAGTCTGATCCAAACTTCACTAACATTTGGCCCATGTGAATAATGAACAGATGCAAACTTCTCCACAACTTGGCCAGGTTTAAGGTGGGTGGTTTTAGCTCTCTGAGGGCAAAGGTGGACAGGGCACTCTCAGGAAGCACTGTCAGGAATCACTGCCAGGGAGGGAGGGCAGGTTCTGAGCAGCCCCTTGCAGGCTTCTCCTTGCTAACTGTGCTCTCCTGACCCTCATCAGCTTTGTCCAGCTGTGGAGAGCCTGGGTTGAGCAGTGTGGAGATGGAAAGGGGGGCTGTTCCAGCTGTCCCGGCTGGTCTGCTGCTTTTAGAGCTTCTCCATCACTGCACCTCAAAGCCCGACCTGGCAAAGTTTACCAGTCTCATTTTTGTAAGTGGGGAGACTGAGGCACACACCCACACTGCGTCCAGGCTGGGGCACACGGGGAGGCAGTGGTGAAGCCGTGAGAAACCTTGATTCACAGTGTGAGTGTCCCTGTCCCAAACCAGCAGCTGCCAAGGGTGAGGCGCAGTAAATCAGCCCTTTTGCCTCTACATAAAAGCCCCCAATCACCCCTGCAGCTGGGTACCTCCCTCTGGCAGGAGCAGGTAGGTGGGACACAGACTGATCCTGGGGGAAAGGCACCTTGTCTCTGGGCAGGAGACCAGCAGGGAGTAAAAACTGTGCGGATCTGCCCTTGTCTTGCTGCTTCTGGTTGTCAGCACAAGGAGTTTTTGTGTTTACCCAGACTTGAGAGCAATTGCTCGTCACTAACAACACAACATCCCTTGGTCCCACTTCCCTGAGCCTGGTGAGGGAGCTGGACGGAGCCAGTGGGAGGGCAGCGCTGCCAGGGAAGGACAGGCAGCCCCCAGGACAGCAGGACTGAGGTACAGGATCTGTGGTGCTGAGCTTGTAGCCAGAGGTGGCTGGCCTGAGCTCTGTGGGGGACAGTGTCAGAGCCGAGACTGAGCAGCTCAGGCTTGGCTCAGGACACACCATCAAGGGTCTGAATGCAGCTTTGGGTGCCCAGCACCCAGGAAGCGAGGTGGATGCTCTTGGTGAGGGGCGTGTGGCAGCTGGCACATCATCTCCCTGGTAGTGACTCAGTTTCCCCATCTGTAAAATCCAATTTCTTGGATTTTGGTCTCTGTCCAGCTCTGAAGGAGGACCCTGACAAGCAGTCCTGGGAGACACAGGGCTTGTTTCCATCGGGCAGATCTCTTCTGCTGGAGACACAAAGCATAACTACTGAGGGGAAGAAAAAGCTGTTCCCAGGCCCCCAAACCAGCAGAAGTTGGATTTCTATCTGTATTCTCTCACCCCCACCATCACATATTTGCATTTGGTAGCTCTATAATGTATTGAGGGATGGCTTTTATACAGTTGAGGGACTTATGAGTTGTGGGATTTGGTATACTCTGCAAGTATTAAGGGATGGGTTTTATATAGTTGTAGTATTTGCACACAGGAAGGACTATTTGGCACTGTATGCCTTAGCTTTCTTCAGCTGTGGTCTGGGGAAATGTCACTTTTGTGAGCAGCAGAGAGCACATGATCCAGGCAATCATGGGATATGGGGCAATAAAAGTGGAGTGATGGCTTGCAAACAACTCAAAACAGCCAAGCGTACCCATTATAATATTAATTATAATCACATTTAAAGCAAAGTGAAGCTATGCCTCTCCAGGAGCTTTAATGAGGCCATATTTCTCTTAACATTTCCCTTGCCAGCTCCTGGCTGTGTGTTATGAGCCATGCTCCAGCCAGGCCTGGGTAGAACACAGTAAGGCTGGGCTACCATCGCTGCCAGATTTTAAAACAGAGAGTGCAAAAGAGAAATCTGGGTTCTCCTGGTGGCTCTCATGTCAGAAAAAAGGTAAAGATGAATGTATCTTTCAGAGAAGAACCTTCCCTTTTCTTCCTGACAAGTTGTTGGCTACGTTTGAAATAACTTTATCAGCAGGTGTTGATCTCTGCTCCCTGTGACCAGTGACAAGACCCCAGGGAATGGCTGGAGCTGTGTCAGGGGACTGTTAGGTTAGATATCAGGAAAAGGTTCTCCACACAGAGAATGCTCAGGCACTGAACAGGCTCCCCAGGAAACAGTTGCAGCCCAGAGGCTGACAGAGCTCCAGGAGCGTTTGGACAATGCTCTCAGGGATACACAGGGTGGGATTGTTGGGATGTCTGTGCAGGGCCAGGAGTTGGACGCCATGATTCTTGTGGGTGCCTTCCAGCCTGGGATATTCTGTGATTCTGTGAAACTATTTGGATGGGAAAGGGGCTGCCCTTAGCAAAGACATGCACAGGCCACCTGTGACATCTGACCCATGTGGGAGTCAAGGAATGCTCACCCGTAGAGACTCGAGTGTTATGATGGATTGAGCATGGCTTGGAGAGATGAGGCTCACAGAAAATAGGGGTAACAAGTGTTAAAGACCTGAGAGAAGCCACTGTCTCAGGAACTGGAAAGGTTGAGGTCCCATTCAATATGTTCACACACAGGGCTCACATTTACACATAAATCCTCAGGCCACATCTGACACAAATTGAGCTGTCATTGAAGCTGATGGACCTTTTTGGCTGGTTCCTCCAGCTGTAGATCCAGCTTGCTGGCTCTTTCATTTCTGTGCCATGGTCCTTGTTTGTCTTTAAGTCATAATTAGCTGGTACTAAAGTGGCATGGTCTCTCTGGCATGAACTGAATCCAGACTAGCACTAACACCTTGACCCCGCGTAGACAGCAAGCACCACAGCATGTCCCCAGAGACGGCAGTGGGAAGAGACAGTCACGGTCCTACTGCTTCCCCCAAACAGGGACAAGAGATCTGTCATGGACTGCACGCTGGAGATGAGACAGCTAAAGGAGAAGCTTCTGAAAACCGTCTACAGCCTCCAGCTGAAGTCATTTGCCACACTGCAGTCAGCCAGCCCCCTGCTGCACAGCCAGCGTGGCATGGGCATGGTGACCCAGTACCAGGTCTACCAGCTGGCAGATAAGACTAAAAGCCTGTGTGGAGATCTGGACAACATCAAGAACCTTCTCCACTATTGTCAGGATGACCTGGTCCGACAGATTCCTAACCCAACCGGCAGCCGCTATGGGGGTGTCAATGGAATCCATTGCTCCCTGGATGGCTCCATCTACCTGACAGCTGAGAGTGCTCCCTGGGTCCACATCCTCAGCAGCACAGGCCACACACTGCAGTCCCTGCCCTGCCAGCAAACAGGCAAGGGAGGCAGCATTTTCTTGCCAGAAGATGTGACTGTGACCAGGATGGGAATGGTGGCTGTAGCTGACATGGTGAATGAAGCCATCTGGGTCTTCAACCCTCACACCAGCCTCTCCAAGGGGGAATGGATAAAGATCAGGAAGGTTGGCTCCCCCAGGGGGATTGGAGTAGACTCCATGGGCAAGATCTTGGTAGCAGACTATGCACAAGGCCAAGTGCACAGCTTTGCTCTGGACCATGCCTTCAGGACACTCAATATCCACTCTGTCCCCAACCTGCAGGGACCTCGTTATGTCTGTCCAGTGCCCAGCGGAGGCTTCGTGGTGAGCGAGGAGTGTGGAGATGTTAAAGTCTTCATGAGCAGCCGTAAACTCCTGTGCTCCCTCAGCGGCAAATATGGACACCAGTTTGGCAACCCTGCTGGGGTCTGTGTGGACAGGGAGGGCAGCATCCTGGTGGCAGACGAGCAGCGCCGTACAGTCCACTTGTTCCCAGAGCATGGAGCTCCTGTCTGCCTGGTGTCCACAGGGCTGCGGAGGCCCGCTGGCGTGGCTTGCTCCTCCTTCGGGCACCTCTTTGTGGCAGACGCAGGGGAGAACTGTGTCAAAGTCTTTAAGTACTGTGTGAGGCCCCCATACAGACCCACCAACGCTGGGGCACCATGCGCTGACCCCAGCCAAACACCCAGGAGGGGAAGAGGGGTGGTTCCCCTGCAGCCCCGCTGAGCTGTGGGTCTGCTGGTGGGCTGAGAGCTCCACTGCTCCCACAGAATCATGTCACAGAATCATGAAATGGTTGGGGTTGGGAGGGATCTTAAAGCTCATTTCCTTCCAACCCCCTGCAGGGACTCCTTCCACTAGACCAGGTTACTTCAAGCCCTGTCCAGCCTGGCCTTGGACACTTCCAGGGATGAGACATTGCCCCAGACCTGACTGCCTGATGGCCCCCAGCTTCTCGAGGACTAGACCAGCTCTGGACGCACCAGAGTAGCTAAAGGATGACCCAGCTACTTGGAATTGGCCATGCATTGGTGCCGTTGCAAACTTATTATCATCACACCCTTGTATCCCTGTGTGTTTTTCAAAGGTAATATAAATATTTCTCCTCCCTCCATACAATTTTGATGTGCCATGGTTCCACCTTCCTGACGCCAGAGCACGACCAAAGGGGTAAGGCCATTCCAAAAAGTCCATGTTCTATCATAGAATCATGGAATCACAGAATGGTTGGGATTGGGTGCTTAAAGATCACCTAGATCTACACCCGGCCACGGGCAGGATCACCTTCCACAAGACCAGGTTGCTCCAAGCCCTGTCCAGCCTGGCATGATCGAGCCAATTGGTCTGTACTAACTCATTCCCAGGCTGTTAAGGGAAGGTTTTGGAATCAGAGAACAGCACACTGGGTCTGCAGCAGACTTCAGGAAAAGGGTAAGAATGAAGGTAACTCCTTCTGTGCTGCATTCCTGACCTCTACAGGGAAGCACCAACCACTGCATGGAGTAAATTCCACATGGAAACGTGGAATTGCTCACACTGTCCCATGTCCCGGGGCTGGAGCTGCCCTGGAGAGGAGGGCTTAGAGCCACGTCTGCTGCCTTTATCGGCAGAAGCCAGAGGAAGGTGGGCAGGGTGTGCCAGCACAGGGATGGGCGTTTTCCTCTCGCTGCTCCAGCCTCCAGTGTGGGCACGGAGCTCAGCAACTCCTCTGCCTCTGCTGATGTCCCAGACCCAAGTCACTGCCTGTCATCGCAAATGATCCCTGGAGAGGACCTTGCTCCCTCCTGGCCCTGGAACAGGCCCTGAACACAACAGACACCCCATGGTGCTCTGCAAGACCAACTCCCTGCCGAGTGAGGCAGCAGCAAGGAGAGGGTCTGCATGGGCTGCAGGAACAGGGATGAGCCTGTCCCATCCCAGGGAGCTGAGCTCCCAGAAAGCCAAATCTCCACCCCACCCCCATTTCCAATTCTGTGGCGTCCGACAACAAAAATTAAAACCCCAAACCTTTTCTCTAGCTCACCCCCACCTCTGCACCTGCTCTCCCTTTCCATGTGGGACCCCCTCACACTGCCCAGCATCTTCGCAAGCTCGCTGGCCCCATCCAATGCTGGATCACAGGACGGAGCTCCTGGGCACCCACTAGCACCCATGGGCCTCTGCTGGGCCAGGCATCCACTGAGGCGGTAGCGATGGAGGTCAAGGGGATCCTGTCAGGACAGCTGAACCCCTGGCCAGTGGGATGGGGTTCAGGGTTCCCTGAGGAACGGTGACTCCTTGGGCTTTGGGGATGAAGGACAGTGGGGTCCCACGGGGAAAGCTAAGTCCCTGGCTTGTGGGATGAGGGGCAACAGGGTCCCGTGAGGACAGCAGAGCCCCTGAATTTTGGGAACAGAGGGGAACGCGGTCCTATGAGGACAGGTGAGCCCCTGGCGTGTGGGGATGAGGGCAACAGTGTGCCGTGAGCACAGCCGAGCCCTGGCCCCGCTCTAGCCCGGGCGGTGGCAGGGGAGGTGAGGGGCACTGCC
>VZRL01006906.1:829701-851567 GCA_013397895.1 Origma solitaria | reverse complement strand
CGTCTCCGAGCAACCGCGGGCGGAAGCGGCGGAGCGGAGCGGGCGGTAGGAGCGGGCGGTAGGAGCGGGGTGGGCCGGGCCGGGCCGGGGCCTAGCGCGGGCACCGGGGAGGCACCGCCGGGCCGGGGGCGGCGCTCGGCCCCTTGTGACACTGAGGGGCTGGAGCGTGTCCAGAGAACGGAACGGAGCTGGGGAGGGGGCTGGAGCACCAGGAGCAGCTGAGGGAGCTGGGGGGGCTCAGCCTGGAGAACAGGAGGCTCCGGGGTTCTCCATAACTCCGTGGCAGGAGGGGGAGGTCGGGCTCGGCTCCCAGGGAACAGGGACGGGATGAGAGAAAACGGCCTCAAGTTGTGCCAGGGGAGGTTTAATTTGACTATAGATAGGATAGATGGGAAAATGTCTTCACGCAAAGCGTGGTCAGGTTCTGTCACAGGTTGCCCAGGGCAGTGGTGGAGTGCCAGCCCTGGAAGTGTTCAAAAAGCCATGTTGATGTGGCACTTGAGGACGTGATTTAGTGGTGCTGATGGTCATGCTGGAGGAATGACTGGACTTGATGGTTTTAGAGGGCTTTTCCAACCTTTACAATTCCATGGTTCTGTGATTCTTTATATCCTGGTGCTAGCCCCCCTGGAAGGACTGTGAGTCGCTCAGGTTTGGGTTTGCTGTGGGATCAGTCCCCCTTGACAACCAGTGGCCACAGACCATGGCCACATCCCACTGTTCACCTTTGCTTTTCTGACAAAGAATATGGAATTAATCAATCCTGGGCTCTTGTATTCATTTGTTGGTTGCATTAACACAATTTAGGTTGTGTTTATTTTGTTGGTTTTGGTCACCTGAGGTCATTGCATTGATGCTCTCAGGGAAAGGTGGGTGTTCCCAGCAGAAATGAGTGTATCTGGAAGATTTTAGGCACTTGAGCAGGGACTAAGCGCATTGGTAGGATTTTTCTGTTAAAATCAGCAACAGTGAAATAGTTGACTGTGATGACATTTGATATTTCAATCAGTCTATTGAAATGAATGAGGTGGATTCACGACAAGTCGTGGATTTGGGAATACAAGCCACATTAACATAACAATAGTTGATCAGCCGGTTTTCAACTATCAAGATATTTTGTACAGCATGAAAATCGTATCAGAATCTTCTCTGACATGTCTCCAGCAGCCAAAGGGTAGATGATTTGACCTGAGCTATAGCCAGAGTAGTTGGGTGCATAAAACTGTTAATTTTAAAAATTGGGGAAGGTGTAAGATGAAAAACTTGCAAACTAGAGAAGATATGGATGAGAAGTGTTTCTGCTCCATGAGAGGTTTTTCCAGGGGATTGTGGCTATTTTTTAAAAACAATCTCAGTGATAAGTAAGTGTGTCTATGAAGAGTCTGTTGACAATTCCTCTCTGAATTGTCCAGTGGATGGACAGACCTTTAAGGACAGCTGTGCACAGACACTGGGAGTGTCTTGTAGCAATAGTTACAACAACTTTCCCTCCCTCAATGGGAAAAACATCACAGGGCCACCTTTGATGTTTTTCCTTGGACTGAATTTTCCCTTTTACTGCAGAACTGCAAAGCACATCCCAAGGCTTCCCTCTCCTGAGGGATTTTATTGGCAGTGTGGTGCTGGAAGCACAGTGTTCGCAGGTGCTGAGGGCTCCCAGCACTGGCCCTCGCTGCCCCAGAGACCCTCCAGACCCCAGCAGTATCTGGGGAGGAGGCCACAAAGCGACTTTCATTTCTCCCTCTTTTCCCAGAGGGATAAGCTCAGAGACCTGGAGTCTGTGAGGAAGCAGAATCTCAGGAGAATCATAGAATCATGGAATGGTTTGACATGGAAAGGGCCTTACAGACCATCTCATTCTGCCATGGACAGGAACACCTTCCACTATCACAGGTTGCTCCAAGCCCCATTCAGCCTGGCCTTGAACACTTCCAGGGATGGGGAGTCCGCAACTCCCCAGATTACCCCACAATGAGTGATTAACCCCAGAGGCTAATCACTCCCCATAGCTGCTCCTCCATCCCTCCATTCTGTAGGAAATTGCCAGGTGCTGAGCTTTACTGGCTCAGCTCTCCTGTACTAAGGGAGAGGAAAACAAAGCCAGCAGGCCCTTCCCGTTGCGCATCCTCTCTCCGTGTTGTAAATACCCTCTGTGTTCCCTTTCCGACTGACTGGGTCCCTCGCAGAGGAGCAGCCTCGGGGGCCTGCGGAGTTTTCACATCCCTAACAAAGCACTGAAGGACAGGAAAGGACAACGGGCACCCGATGCCGCCTGTTCTGCGCCAGCGCCCTCCTTACTGCAATTATATTCCTGTTAGAAACCTCCACCTTATTTAAAGAGACACTGTCAACTGCCTCTAAGCTCCTTTTTGGAAAAGTCTCCCAAGGCCATTGAGATGTGTTCTTAATGATGGGGAGAAAAGCACTGGTAAAGCAGAGATGCTTCTCCTTTTTTAGGCTGTTGAATCTAATAAATTAAAACTACTTCAATTAGTCAGTGCAGTCCATTCTGACAAAATGATCATCTCAGTTTCCATACGAGAAGAGTGAGGCAAGATATGACCAAGGTTGCTCAGTGAGT
Organism: Origma solitaria; assembly: GCA_013397895.1. Taxonomy (NCBI): domain Eukaryota; kingdom Metazoa; phylum Chordata; class Aves; order Passeriformes; family Acanthizidae; genus Origma; species Origma solitaria. The sequence continues at coordinate 848,986 of VZRL01006906.1, read as the reverse complement.
TGATTGCAGAGCAGAGCTCTGGGTTGTGAGGTGATAAAGGAGATGGTACAGCATGAACCGGTGTTTGATTGTTGGTAGCAGCAGGAAATACTCCCCAGAGGCACCACAGTGTGCCATTATGTAGTCCCTTCTCTAGGAAGTGCTCCAGCACATCCAGTGTGGGATTCAAGATCTAAGGCTGGGTAAATTCCTGATCTTGGCTGGTCTGACAGGCTGTGCTTCTTCATGTACCACCATGAAAGACGTCTCCAGGACAGGGAGAAGGGTTCTTCTGGGAAACTCAAGGCTCAACTGCAGGCTGACCTTTCCTCAGTTCAAAGATTGCAGATCATCAGGAACCTCATGAATGTGTGTATGGCTGTTACTAATGTCATTACCCAATTGGTGGGGCTTAGTGTTTTCAAACATGCTTAGTTCTCCTCCCCGATGGCTTTTGCCATCTCAGATTTTCCTTGCATTTACTCACCATCCTCAGGTTTTATTTCTGTGTTTATTGGCAGGTGTACATCCCTCCAGGGTGGCTGCCATGGTACTGAAGGTGTTCTTTCCATCATGCTGCTCCTTGGCAGACAGTGGCATTTTGATCGGACGCTGGATCTCGGAGCAGAACTCTGCTGTCATCCTTGCTGTGGTGCACTTCCCCTTTATCCCTGTCCAGGTGAAGCAGTACCTCGGGGAAGTTCAGCGTGTGACTAAAGTCAGTGTTTCTGTGCTTGGCTCGTGGAGCAACAGCAAACAGGAGAAAGAAGAGAGCCTGAGTGAGTTCTTGGAAGACCTTGGGACCATATTCTGCCATGAGCCATGGATTCAGATAAGCAAAGAGGGAGATAGCAAATTCTGGAGCTGTTCTACCCTTCAGAAACACTCTAAGAACCCTCAGGAGGAGGAAATCATCTTGGTGTACTATGACCAGCGGAAAGTTATGCTTTCCCATCTGCACCCCCCTTTGGACACAGCTGGCCAGGGGGCAGAGGATGCCTCAAAGCTCTCTGCCATCTTCGACACAGTGGCCAGGAGCCGGGTCCTGTTCATGACGGACAGGTATGACGAGGGGCCCATCAAGCTGACCCACTGGCAGTCGGATGGGGTGGAGGCCAGTATCATCGTGGAGCTGATGAAGCAGGCCTCCGTGCCTGCCTGCATGCTGCTGACATTCATGCTCTCGCTGGTCTCTGGGATCTGCAGGAGCAGGTAGGTGATGGGACATCAGCCAGCTTGTTTTGTCTGGAAATTTAATTTGTGTTTAGGCATTGCAGGGCTACTGCTCAACCCCAGTGAGAAATGTGATACAAAATTGTGCTGTTGGAAACAGGCTGCTGCAAGAGGTGCTGTTGGAGTCTGGGAAGCTCCATTGAAAACATAAGGCCAAAGGGTCCCTCAGAACTCTTCACAGAGCTGGGAGGTTTTCTGGGGAGGCATTCATGTCCTTCCCATTTGCAGCAGGGGTAGCTCAGCCCTGCTTGAGTTTTATCACAGCTGAACAGTGGATTTCCAGCTATTCTATGGCTGACAGAATGGTGTGAGACTTTCCTTAATGGCTGGATAGCTGGGGACTCCCTCCTCCCTGTTTGCTGGGAGTCCCTCTGCAGCTGTGAAACATCAGCAAATACTGTTTCTAAATCCATCCTCTCTCCAGGAGACTGTGGTGCTGCAATCTTGGCACTTTATTGGAGTTTAGAGGGATTGCTAGTATGCCTGAATCCTTGTTGAAATCCTGTTCTCACAACCATGAGCCTGAATAGGATGCTCCAAATGTACGACCTGGCAAGTACTTGGACTGAAGACTAATTCTGAGCAGATTTGAAGGGGAGAAACTTAGAGTCATGGAATTACTTATATTGGAAAAGTCCTGTAAGATCATTGAGTCCAACCATTAACCCAGCACTGTCAAGGCCACCACTAAACCGTGTTCCCAAGTGCCACATCCACGTGTTTTTTGAATACTTGCAGAGATGGTGATTCCACCACTGCCCTGGTCAGGTAGCCTGGAGAGGTTGTGACAGAGAGGGGAGTTCTGGTTCCAAGCTTCAAGGGGACACTATAATTGATGAAATTTTGATAACAGCTACTACTGTATTCATGGATAAATCTTCCTAAGTACAGCCTAAGGGAATGGAGGTTTTTAACCTGTTTCCAATTGTGTGATACTGTTGTAAAGGAATTGCAGTGAAACTCTTCCCATGCAAAGATTTTCTGAGCAGTTGGGTTACACATTTTGGTATACAAAGAGAAAACTGTCTACTTTTGGACTATCAGTAGAGATTTAGGGTCAAACCCAAACCTGGTATCATCGAGGACCAGTGTGTCCTGGGACTGCTCTGTAGATACTCTGTGTTAATGATTGTTAATAGTGACTAGTCACAACTTTGTGGTTGGGCAGAAGATTTGGAGTCAGCTCCAAAGGTCCTTTTTCTGTATGATGATCCTTTTCTGCACAGGCACTTGGCTTCACTTAGTCCCACCTTGACTGGTGCCAGGACTCAGGCCAGGCATGGAGTCAGGTTAAACCCAAGCCTTGCAGGCATCCAGGAGGCCACAATCTGAACAAAACTTGAGAGCTCAAGCTCAGCTGGCAGGTTGGGCCCAGATAGCTGCTACCCAGTTTCTCAGGAATTCTGACTTCAGCTTTTCCTATGGCCAGGATGGATGTTTTGAGGCAGAGCAGCAGACAGCTGTACCTGCCCGCAGGCAGAATGTGAGGCTTGTTATGCATAAAGATACACTAAGCATGTCCTTAGCCTTGGGAGGCAGATCTTGCTCTCTCCTTTGTTTTATTCACCAACAGTATCAGCTTTATATTTACTTATAGGTGTTTTAAAACTTCAGTCTTGGAGAACAGAGATTAGTACCTGGCTTTATAACAAGCCTCCTGCTCGACCTTCTAAGTCATTTAAAGGATTTGGTTCCATTTAGCACATGATGTGGGGTACAACCTCCTTCATGCCAACATGTGAGGCAGGGAGGGTTCAAGATGTCACGTGCACGTGTCCTTCCGGTCCCCTCCTCCCCATGCTGGGACAGGACGTCCCATAAAATAAGATTTACTGGGTTTTTTCTCCTTCACATCACAGGACTTCTTTCTTTCCCTGTTTTTTTTGTGATGTTAAGGGATAGTCAGGTTTGAAAAGCTAAAGGAGGAGAGCAGCAATGCCCTCTCAGGCTATGGAGGCTTGGGGATTTTTGGAGATGCCCGTGTTGTGTATTTGCACAGGAGAAGCAGGACAGCAGTGTTGGAAATCTCGAGGAGTGAGTTGCTGCCATCCCTCCAAGCTCATCAGTGTTCCCAAGTCCTGCACATCCCGAATTAAGGCATTTCTTCAGCACCACCGTGTGCTAAGGGGTGGCCATTGCAATTCTGATTCAGAGGGACTGGGGGGCAGCATTCCCGTTATCCCTGAAGGTCTCTGCTCTTGGGGACATCACGATGTTTTAGTCTTGAGGCAACAAACTCTGTGTGCTCCTTTTAAAAAAAGTCTGTTTATAAACACCTCCAATTCCTCATCCAAAGGGAGGCCATGTGCCTGCAGTTTCTAGCAAGGAGAAAGAAGACATTTAGTAGTTGTGGTTAATGGAGCTTAATATTTGCATGTGATCTAGATTTGGAAAGATTCCTTTTCATCTGATATCTGAAAAACCCCCTCTCACTCTTGGGAAAAAATTGAATTGGAAAATCAAGACTTACTCATGGAGGCTATGTTAATTTATTGCTAAAATTCCGTATATTTGGAAATACCCCAAAGATCTCCTGCTGCTTAAATAATGCAATGACACAAAGTCACTGGATTTTTGTTGGTTTTTTAATCTGGTTGGTTTTCCATTGAAGTTCTGAAAATTTTTACTGTGTGGTAAACAAGTGGGAGTATTTCTGGCAGTGCACAGTCGATGTGCAAAGGGGTAGAGACCACGCAAGGAATATTTTTTGCTTTCTTCCTCAGTCCTCCCAGAGAGGAGAGTTCCCGTAGCACATCTTGCAGCTGCTCTATTGAGCTTTTTTTTGCAATATGTTTGTATTTTTATTTGAATAAGTATGTATATGTATTTCCTTTCCAAAGAAAGTATGTGAGTGGAATAGAGGTTGTGCTTGTGGTGGTGAGTGAAAAGAGAGTCAGTTGTAGCACAGACAAGGACATCCCTCTGATGTGTTTTGGGGCCCATGGTGTCCAGCTGAGGAGCTGAGCCATTGCAGGCTGCAGTGGGTGCACAGTGCTGGGGTGCTCCTGGGCATGAGCCTGCTTTGGGAATCATTCCCACTTTTGCAAGACATTCCCCAGGCAGACAACAGCAGCCTGTCCTCTCCCCTGGCCAGGGGTGTCAGCCTGGGGAGGAGCAGCCATCGGTGGTGAGAGACACCCACTACTCAGAGAGGATGGAACTGTCACCCAGTGAGAAGTGTAGCACAGGGCCGCAGAGCTGCTGCTTTCTGCCTGAGGTGACAGGGTCTGGCAGCTGGTGTTTGAGCTGTAATTCTTCACCTTCAGCCATCTGTACATAATCCCACAGGTAGAGCATCTCTCCTTCCCCTTCTTTGCAATTCAAGTCCAATTCTCTGCTCTAGTCGAGTTTTGCCACACCAGAGTTTGTAACCACTGGGCTGCGGTGTAATTGGAAGGGAAAACTCGTCTGCTCTTGTGTCTTGGTGAATCTGTGAGCCCAGGTGTGTGTGATCAGTGGCCAGAGCAGTCAGCCCCCTCTCCCTCCCCTGCACTGTGCTCTTTCCTCCTCCACCTCAGCTCCCTCCTCCTGACAAGTCAGCTGAGGAACAGTGCATTCATTTGTCTCCAAGGTGGGAGGCTGTAGCGAAGAGCTGAGTAACTTGGAGACCTTAAATTAAGAATGATTCACAGTACACTGCGTGTGTTTGAAACCCAATGTGTCTGAAATTTGAATGGGGAGGGAGGGGGAAGGGGGGATTTCAGCACTCTTGGTTCTTAAGCTGACAAACTGTGCAGGAAGGGAGGTTCAAAGGGCTCAGGAGGATGCGGGGAGGAAGGGGACAGCAGCCCCAGGGAATTGAGCAGAGTTTGGAGGAGCTGTACCCTTGTGATTGGTGTGAATTGTGTAAATAGCAGTGGGCAGCCCAGTGTGCCCATCGTGGCCGGTCCTGGAGGCATCTGCTGCTGGGCATGGGCTGGCATCCTCTGGATGAAATCCATGGAAGGCGCACACAGTTTGCAGAGACATCCATCTCCAGGCCATGATCAATAATGATCCAAGCAGCTGTATAATTTCCAAAGCAAAGCAGGATATAAGGAATACTGTTAGTATGCGAAATGAATGTAACCTTGAAAGACCATGCCAAAGCAGCACAGGAGAGTAGGTGAAATGAGTAAAAGTGACCATGGATTCTTGGACCTGTAATAAAAAACAGTGAAACACTGTGAAAATAGTGCGACAACTACACTGGGTAGTGTAGTGTACTACTTCTGTGTATAGGAGAGAAGTGATCCAAATTATGTCCACATAAGAATTTAACCCCCAAACCAAACCTGCTGCCATGTGTTGCTGTGGTTTCTGTGACCAGCCTGCTCCCAGTGCTGTTGTCACTTCAACCTGCACAAACCACCAGCAGTCCTTGCTTTATAGGTTGTGTGGTAATAAAAGTAATTCCCAAAATAATTGAGCATCATTTAGTACTTTTCTTCTGAGTCATAAGAAAAGAACCGTGTGATTGCTTCCTCCCCTACAAACCTAATGTGGATGTTAACTTCGAAACCTAATTAAATGCTAAATGTTGTGTTATTTACGTAATCCTGGTCACTGCGAGGCAGTGCAGAGAAGGTAGAATGGAAAACACTGAGAAAGGAATTTGGAAGTAGTAAAGAAATAAGAGAAGGATTGAGTGGAAGGAAAAAGAAAAGAGGGGGAAAAGGGACATAAACTGCATGGAGGGCACAGCTGTTTGTTATACCAGGCTCACACCAGACAGAGATTTGTGATCACCTCTGGAGCCAGCCTGGGAGAGTTGGGAGTACTCACCTGGAGAGGAGAAGACTCTAGGGAGAGCTCAGAGCCCCTGCCAGTGCCTAAAAGGCTCCAGGAGAGCTGCAGAGGGACTTGGGACAAGGGACGGAGGGACAGGACATAGGGAATGACTTCCCACTGGCAGAGGGCAGGGCTAGATGGGGTATTGGGAAGGAATTGTTCCCTGTGAGGGTGGGGAGGCTCTGGCACAGGTGCCCAGAGAAGCTGTGGCTGCCCCTGGATCCCTGGAAGTGTCCAAAGCCAGGCTGGACAGGGCCTGGAGCACCCTGGGATAGTGGGAGATGTCCCTGCCCATGGCAGGGGGTGGAATGAGAGGAGATTTAAGATCCCTTCCACCCCAAACCATTCCATGATCTGTGATAGTAACACTGGGGTTTGTGCAGCAGTTTCACCACATTGTATTGTTGCACTGAACACACAACTTGGCTCTGCTCTCCTGGAGACTGGAGCATTGTGCAAGCCCAGTGATGTATCCAAAAGCAGAGGTTGGAATCAGAATTGCCTTGGGACTTCCTTGGAAGAGCGAGACATGGTTTGACAGAGTGTAAATGAGAGTTTGGGTTTTCTGCTTTAGATGTCTTGGTCTGGCAAGGCTGCCTTAATTGTTTTAACCTTTCAGAGAGTCATTAACATCTAATCACCAGCTCTGGTTGCACAACCTTAACTTTACACTGACTGTTTTGCATGGATTTTGGATGCTGGCCTGCCTGCTGCATGGCAAAGGCAAAAAGGGGATATTCCCATGTGTTTCTGCAGGGTGCTGAAGTTTTGGCCTTTGTCTTTCTTGTGGAGCAAACTCTCAACTTGTGAGCAGCTGGGACATCGCCTGCAGCACCTTCAGGTCATCAGCAGTAACAAGAAGGCTCAAAACCAGACTCAGCTGATGAGGTATGGAGTATGTGTAAAGTTAAGTGTGCCTTGGCTCTATTCCTGCCTCCTGTGGGGAACCCAAACCATGGATCCCATGCCTGGACAGCACTAGGTCCCCACTGTACCGTGTCATGTTGCTCTCCTCCCTGCTAGTTTGCACATCTTTACTCTGCACTGTATTTATATGCATATATATTTGTTATCTTTATATGTTAATTATGCCTTTTGCCAGATACCTGCCTTTTTCCCTAGGCTGGGAAGGGTAACTGGGAAATTGCCCCCCAAAAACTTGTACTGCACCCATGTGTGAGTGCTTTGCTGTCACTACTCCCACAGGCTCATTGCTTTCACATATGCTGCTGTCAACCACTGCCATCCGTCAGTGTTCAGTGGCACTTCCCATAAAAGCAGAGAGGTTTAAATGTTCCCCTCATTCACCCACTCTTTTGAGGAAGCTTTTTGTGCAGAAACTGCAGAGCGGAGACTCCACTTACACTGTTAGAGCAGTAACAAAGTATAAGAGAAAAAGCAAACATGCAGCATGGTGAGAGAAACAGAGCTGAGATCTGAGACAAATACTGGATGCCCTACGGCTCTTCCACAGCCAGTCTTTTTCTGTGTGGTTCTCTGATCCTGCAGTAATAGACTCCCGGGGAACACTTAAAATAGATTAGCAGATTTGAAGGCCAAACGTAACTGAGATTGTTTAATCTGATTTCCTAAATAACTCATGATGGAATGCCATTCAGAAACTCTAGAAAGGAAGGGGCAACTCAGCAGCCCTTCTGGGTTTGCGTATGAACCCAAACCCATTATTGCCTTGTCTTGGAAAGCGGTCTGATCTCAGTGTGGCTGCTCCAAGAGCTGGTGCCCTCAGTACTGGTAATTGGTAAATCCCCCCTGAATGTGTACATACCTTTCTGTCTAACATTCCTCTTTGTAGCTTCCATCCCCTCTTTGCTCCCTACTAAGAAGGGTTTCATGGCGTGGCAGGATCTGAGTGGCTTTGTGTTTAGAATCATAGAATCATGGAATCATGGAAACACAGAATATCCCAAGTGAGAAGTGACCCACAGGGATCATCCAGTCCAATTCCTGGCCCTGCACAGGCACCCCAGTAATCCCACCCTGTGCCTCAGAGAGTTGTCCAAAAGCTCCTTGAGCTCTGGCAGCCTTGGGGCCACGACCATTCCCTGGGGTCAGCTCCAGCTGTTCCCTCGGGTCCTATCCTGGTCACAGATGGGAGCTGCTCCTGTGCTGCCCCTCGGGAGGAAGCTGTAAACAGCTGTGAGATCTCCCCTCAGTCTTCCTTTCTCCAGGATGAGCAACTTGTTCTGTGTTTGGCCACAGAAGGAGCAGCACACCAGTGGAAGTGAAAAGATTCCTAAATTGTTCCTCTTCAGTTGTCCTGGTGTTGTCAGTTGTCCTGGTGTCCCTGGGACATTAAAGGTGCTATGTAAGCAAAGCCAACGGTTGTCATTGAAACATTAAACACTGTCCTTCCTTTTTCTGAAACTCTGTTTCTCTTTACCCTGCCTGCAGGAAAGCCAACATCTTTGTCTCTCTGCTGATTGATGTGGCCCTGGGGATAGTGCTGATGTCGTGGCTGTACAGGAAGAACCGCATTGGTCACCTCGCTGACACTCTCATCCCTGTGGCTGATGTAAGTCTGGCCAAATCTGATCCCCTTTCACCTGCTCTGGGCACTGCCCAGCTCTCCCTGCCAGGGGTGATTATAAGGAGGCAATGCCTCACACTCAAGCGTTTCAGAGAGTCCTGTCTGAAGTCATGCAAATTAGGTCTTCTCAAGAACAGTGAAATCTTCAAATCAAGCCTGTTGGGACTGCTCAAAAGAAACTCAACTCTGCTTTGCATGTGCTGTGAATATTAATTAGATGTTTATGGGAGGGATGCTCCAGCTCCTAAAGGAACAATTATGGCTTGGACAGAGCTCTGCAGCTGCAGGTTGGGTGGTTATGGAGCCACAGTGCTTTTATTTTGTTCTGAAGTCAACAGAAAGTATCCTCAAGTTGTTGCTATATGGGTTGTTTGTGGTGAAAAGAAGCTGTAACCTGGGTTGAATCTGATAAACTGCTGGAAAGTCAAACATGATAAGCAGGGCAGCTGTGCTTGTGAAAGGAGTTTCATGGGGAAGTCCAAAGGCTTTGCTGGTCAGGGTACAAACACCTGAAATCCTGCCTAAGAGCTCTGGGGTATGGATGCTAAACTAAGAAAAGTTGCTGTGTCTTGTGATTTTTTTAAACATAACTCCTCTTGCCCACTGAGATCCCTCGACATCAGCAGAAATTCACGGATAGCAAGTGTGACTCACACTGTCCTGCTCTTCTGGTGGTTCATTGTAGGTGCAGAGCTCCAATGTATCTGTTTAGTGGCAGTGAGGAAAATATAATGTACTTCAGAGGCTGGAGACCAAACCACTAATCTGAGGTCAGCTCTGTTTTAAGAGCTTCTGTGTCTTGGGAATACATGTGCAGCCAATTTTGAGCTCTGCCATGCAGCTGCACAGCCTAATCCTTTCTCTGCCCACTTTTCTTTCATTTCAGAATGCGTCTTTCCATTGGTTTCTTTCTAGCAGCTGGAGAATGTCTTCTCTCTGCTCTTTCTCCAGCTTCTTGGTTGGGAGGAACTTGATTCTGATTAGAGAATTCCATCAGCAGTTTATTTTTCCTACTTATGCTGCATTTCCTGGAAAGAACTCACATTTCCCTTGATGATGATCCTCTTGGTCCACATCTAACTCCTTAATTATTACGAGGTCTCTGATCATTTTTGTACATACTGGACTTTCAGAAAGCGTGTATGGAGTGTCCAGCATAGCTGTGGATCAGGATTATTGCTGTTTTTCTCATATTTCATCTTCAAACTTCTGAGGACAGCATGTTTTAAGGATTGCTGCAGACACTATTCAGCAGCAGTGGTGGGTAGGAAGGACCACATTTCTGCATGACACCTGCTCCTGTGTTTGATCTATACACGTACACTGCAAATATTCTTCTAAGCCTTATTCCTAGGTCTTTTCCCTTACAGGTATTTCAGCTGAAGAAGTTTAAGTTCTCTAGAGCTTTCCCTTTGGGATTACTGGAAGTGCCCAGCTCTCAGAAATCTGATTTCTTAACAAGTCTGCAGGGAAGTGGCTTTGGCTGCATTCCTGGTTGCACAGGTGGCTCCGGGAGGAATTCCATCTGCCCAGTGTCTTTGGCAGGTGGACACTCTCCATGCTCAGGGTGTGTCCAACCCTAGCACCTGTCCTGGACAGGCTTGTGTGTGAGGCTTTCTTGTTTGTTCCTCTTTCAGTAATTTAGCTCATCTGTCACTCAACTTTTGCATCACAGTGTCAGTTATCTTCACCAGGTCTTCTCCATGTGTGGACTTTGTTACCTAGCTATCACCAGGAGCTGTTTGCTTTCTTTCCTGGAAGTGCTGACTCCTCTGTGTGTGGGGGGGCTGATAGCCAGTCAGTGCCTTTCTTCCCTGTTTTTCCAGGCTTATCAGTTCACACCACTCACAACTCTTCTTTTTTCCAGCCCTACTTTCTTCTTTCAGGCATATGAGATTGTGGACATAAAATCATTTGGAGTCCTTTTACTGCCTTTGCTGGGCATTGATTCATATGCATTATGTACAGGCCTTAAAAAATGCAGATCTGAGTGATCCCAAAATATACCAATGACTTCAGCATGTGGTGTGCAAGCCAGCACCACTTCTTTTCCAGTATGACAGCAAAATCTCCCCTCAGCCATTCAGCAGTAGGTTTCCTCTCTGCTGCTGAGTGTCCATCTGGTCTGCATTATTCCCATCACTGGGTTTTCTCAAGTGCTCGTGTGTTGCCAAGTTCAGTAACTCAGCATTCCCTGTGTGCAGAGAGCTCCTGTTCCTTCCCTAACACTCTTCTGCTTTGAGCTGTGCTCAGATCTGCTGATGGCATTGACCCTACACCTCTGTGCCTGTTGGTAAAGAGAACATTGGATATCTCATTTCCCCCGGAGGGTGTTGGGGCACTGCCCAGGCTCCCCAGGGAATGGGCACAGCCCCAAGGTTGCCAGAGCTCCAGGAGTGTTTGGACAATGCTCTCAGGGATGCACAGGATGGGGTTGTTGGGGTGTCTGTGCAAAGCCAGGGGTTGGACTTTGATGATCCTGATGGGTCCCTTCCCGCTCAGGATATTCTATATTACTATTATAATAAAATTGTTATATATAATAAGGCTATATACATAACCTCACTTTAACCTTATTGATTTTAATATTGACATGGTAACCTTATATAACACATAACCTTATTGGTTTGATTGATTGATTTTAACATTTGACAAAATCCCAGCTGTGTGGGATACAATGCTCGAGTTTTTTCCCAACCAACATCTCTCTGGAAGGAAGCAGTGCGGGTAGGTTATTCTGACTCTCAGCACTGCCAGGGTCACAAGCTCAGCCTGCTGCCAGGAGTTCAGGCTGTGTTCCCTGGCCATCCCTTGTCAGCCCCTGATAAAATGGTTCTCAAATCATGGCTGGCAATTGTTGATGCTGCACAAGACATCACTGAGTGCAGCTCCCACTTTCGCAGCATGGTGAGCTGGCTGTAATAACAGGTTGCTTTTGTCAGTCAGTGAGGCAGATGTGATTCAGAGACACCCAGGGAGTAACTGGCAAGGAGCTGTGTGCACTACGAAGGACTGATTTTTGAAGCAGGCTTTCAAATCCAAAAATGGAAAACTTGAATAATCTCTCTGTAGGTGCCCTCACAACTCCTACCTTCCTCTTTCCTCTTGATCCCACCAGGCTTCCCAATGGTTGTCCTTGCTTTTGCCTTCCACAAGACAGCCTTCTTTCAGAAATACATGACTCAAAGCACTGCATTGGTTTTAAACAGAACTGCTTATAAACTAGCTCCTTTTCTTTTTTTCCTTCATCTCTTTTATCCTTGCCGATGTCTCTTTTTCTTAAACTGTAATCTGTTTGAAACAGTTAAATATTTATCATAGATTGTGCCTGCAAAGCATTACTGGGGCTTGGAGATAATTGGATGTGTGTTCCTACTCAGTCTTGTTCCACTGATCCACAAACAAAGCGAGCAGAGAGAACACTTCATGGAAATATTTTTAGATATTGATTTGTAAAACAGTGTATCTTAGAGCCCCAACCTCCACGGGGCAGGTGTGTCTGGCAGGGAGAGCTTTGGCTCTGTGTGCTCGGAGTTGCACCAGATAGAGCGCTTAAAGTTGGAAAAAAACTTTAGAATAACCAAATCCAACCATCAGCCCAGCACCACTGTGTTCACCGCTAACCCCTGTCCTCAAGTGTCATATTCACATGCATTTTGAGCATTTCTGGGGGTGGGGACTCCATCGCTGCCCTGCGCAGCTGTGCCAGTGCCTGACCACCCTTCCAGTGAAGAAATTTTCCCAATATCCAATTTAAACCTCCTCCTGCAACTTGAGGCCATTTGCCCCTGTCCTGTCCCTTGCTCCCTGGAAGCAGAGCCTGACCCGCCCCTGGCTGCACCCTCCTGTCAGGAGTTGTACGGAGCCAGAAGGTCCCCCCTGAGCCTCCTTTTCTCCAGGCTGAGCCCCCCGCAGCTCCCTCAGCTGCTCCTGGTGCTCCAGCCCCTTCCCAGCTCCATTCCCTTCTCTGGAGCATCACAGTGCCCTGTGTGTCCTTCTCCATCCACGTCACATCACCATTAGTCCCTCTGCATATGGAAAATAGGAAGAAGAGCATGAGAATAAAGAGAATATTTCCACAGTGAGCTCATCTAACCCTCGTTAGCTTCAGTCTCTCTCCAGTTTGGTCATGTCCCAGCACCCTGTTATGAAACACTTCCAAACCATTGTATCTGATTTGTTAATACGCCAACATTCAGTATTCATGACTGCAGGAGGAGAATGGGACTCCCAGTCACCTTTCCTGATTTTACTTGCTATTGATCAGTCCTAAAATATCTGTCTGGAAAACAACCTGCAAGGTTATGCCTCAGGACTCTGTTTTGAGATGCCTTGCCCAGCTAAATAACAGCAAGGTAGGGCACCTTCCCAGGGCTACGTGCCCCTGTCAGGGTTTAGCAGCACCTCTGGGACTGGCAGCCTCCAGAAACACTCACTGCTCAAACTCAGCCTTGCTGAAGGACTGCTTTCAAGCATTTAAATATTTCATTAAAATCCCCAAATGCTTTTTCTAAGTTACCAATCCAACACTTTAAATATTAAAACCAGTCTATTTATAAAGCAGCAAACGCTTCTCCACCACAGAGGTGAGCTCCATGGGATCCAATCAGTCCTGACTTGCAGTGAGAGGGAAAATGAAGGAAGTAGAAAGACAAGCCTTTTGGAGAAGTTGAAAATGGAGCCATTAATTTTGCCACTACACTAAAAGTAAATGTTTACAAACTCGTTTTGCCAGGATCCATTGGTTAATAAAGAAAATGGAATCATTCCTTGGAAATAATTTTTCCTTAGGGAAATTATACATGTGAATGATAAGGAAAGTAGGCTACAGTGCAAGCTTTAGGGAGTGTGGCTTGGTGATTCTACATGTGGGCAGTTTTCAGTGCCCTTCACTTGCATGTGCCGTAAGGGGAATTTTTGGAAAAAGAGGGCTTTTCCTTAGAATCTCTGTCTGTGTGGAACAGTGTAAGAGGTCACTTCTTACAGGTATTTTCCTCACATGTTTGCTGAAGATTATCCTTCTCATCTCCCTCAGTTCAGAGCCTGGGAACTGGAGCTTAGCACTGGTTTCAGCTCAGGGCAGGTGTGAAGTTCCAAGGAGCAGAGTCAACTGCAAGGGGAGTGTGGAGTAGTGGGGTGGAGAGAGAAAATAAATAAGTAACACCAGCCTAGGTTGAAATCACCAGAAATTGTGAATCAAAGCCCTCAGTGAAGGGTCTGGAGTACACATTTGAGGTAGGGAGGAACAAACCCAGAGCTGGATTTTGGTTTGTTCTGCATTGAAGTGACAGCACATGGGGCAGGCAGGAACAGGTCCTGAAACTCAGCACCTCCAAACCTGCGGTCAGACAAGAAGGACACTGGGGGGCTGGAGTGTGTCCAGAGAAGGGGACAGAGCTGGGGAAGGGGCTGGAGCACCAGGAGAGGCCAAGGGAGCTGAGGGGACTCAGCCTGGACGAAAGGAGGCTCAGGGGGGACCTTCTCACTCTACACAACTCCTGATAGTAGGGGGCAGCCAGGTAACAAGTGACAGGACAAGAGAAAACAACCTCAGGTTGCACCAGGGGAGGTTTAAATTGGATCTTGGGAAAATTCCTTTATGAAGAGGGTGGTCGGGCAGTGGCACAGCTGTGGAGGGCAGTGGTGGAGTCCCCATCCCTGGATGTGTTCACAAAACCATGTGGATGTGGCACTGGGGGATGTAGGTTACTGGTGGACCTGGCACTACTAGGTTTATAATTGGACTTGATGATCTTAGAGTCTTTTCCAACCATAATGATTTTCTGATTCTGTGGTTGAGGGACAAGTTCCATTACTGTTTTTCCTCAATGATTCCAAGGCTGCTTTGTTGCTGGGATGCCGTGGATATCTCTCCATGAAGCCTGCGGAGAATGATAGGGAAGATCAGTGCCTAGTGCACCACAGAGGATCAAGAAAGTTTATGTATGAAATACATTTATGTTATTGTGCTTTCTACCCTGTTCTAAACACAAACAGGTTGTTTATAAAAATTCATTCTTTTGTGCCTATTAGTTCACTGCCATCTTCCCCCCTTTTTAAAATCCTGACAGCCTTCCCCAAACTAAGCTCTGACTTTCCTGTTGACTGTCCCCAGAAGTGGATTTGTGCACCAGCATTTGCCATCTATTTCCAGAACTCTCATTACTCCAAGAAATCCCACAGTGCAAACCTTCCAGAGGTGGCCAGAGTTGACACAGTTTCATGTTCCCAACACAGAGACCATGGAAGCAGTTTAGGTTCCTCTTTTTTTGATTCAGTGAGGAGTTAAAAAAGGTGCATTTCTGACTTAGCTAGTAATATGTAAAGTAGTTGTTTGGATTTTTTTCCATTGGTTTGGAGGTTGTGGTGGAGCACTTGAGGGGCAGCAATTACAGTCCACTGGACCTGTTCAGTGTGGCTGCAGTCTCCTCTCCATGGCCTTGCTTCCTTGTGTTTGCAGCGTGTGGCTGAAGAGCTGCAGGACCTGCTCCAGTGGCTGATGGGAGCACCAGCTGGACTGAAAATGAACCGAGCCTTGGATCAAGTTTTGGGCCGCTTCTTCCTTTATCACATCCATCTTTGGATCAGTAAGTGAAATTGTTTAACTTTCCAGCCTCCCTTTTCATCTCTTCCCTCTGAGTGTTTAATGTTTGCCTAGAGGTGAGTAATGAATCAAAATGCACTTCTGCAAGTACAGACTTGTCTGGGAGTCTTCCTGCTGTGGGAACTGAAGCCAAAGTTGGATTCCCACACAAGGAATTCATGCATATTAAATAAAGTGCTGGTATTGATGCTCTGCAAGAAGTGCAGATCCTGCTGGGGCTTAGTTACTTGGTGTCACTGGTGGTGAGTGTCCAAGGGAAGGCACTGCTATGAGGTCTTTTGTAGGGTTTTGTGGTCTTTGCCATGTGAGAGGCAGCTCTTGGGATAGGGATGTGAAATGTGCAGGGATGCCAATGCCAGTCCTGTCCTATCACTGACTTCAGCGTAGTGCAGTTTTATTATTTCATGTCCTTCCTTGAAATAACACACCCCTGCTATCTTTGATGGAGGAGTACAGGCATGATGGACATGAGCTCCATAGTTATTATACTGATTTGCTTTGCTCACCAGTCAAGTGTGGTCTTATTTCTGTGAGTTTACCCCGCTTTAGTGATGAGAGAGAATGTTTGTCCACGCTGCTTTGTTTTACAGAAGCCATAGGAGGTAGCTTTTATGTTATGGGAAGAGCAGAAAACCAGGAATGGTTGCAAGTAAAGGTTAATGTGTGCAGTTTAAAATGTACTTAAGAACATGAACACAAATCAAGTGTTGCATCTCTAGAAGTGTCCAAGGCAAGACTGGATGGGGCTTGAAACAACCTGGTCTGGTATAAGATGTCCCTGCCCATGGCAGCGGTGTGGCACTAAATGATCTTTAGGGTCCCTTCCAACACAAACCGTGCCATGATGATTCTGTGAAATCACATGTGGAGAAAGGTGACTGCTGTGTTCAAGCTAAACACATCCTCCCAGAGCCGCCTCACCTTGAGGCAGAAACTTGGGCAGAAAGACACGGGTTTTTGGCCCCTCCTAAAGAGAAGATGGCATCGAAAAGAGTTTTCCAGCTTCACTTCCATGATTTCATGGCTCTGATTTCTGGAGCCATGTTGTAGGACGAGGGGAATTAGCCTTTTGAGAGGATCAAGAGGGAGATGTCCCAGTCAAACAGTGACTCTCTGCCATATCCATCAGGCTACATCCACCTGCTGTCCCCCTTCATTGAGATGATTCTGTGGTACGTGGGGCTGTCAGCTTGTCTGGGCCTGACCGTGGCTCTTTGCATCCTCTCCGACATCATTGCACTCCTGACCTTCCACATCTACTGCTTCTATGTCTACGGGGCCAGGTGAGTCCCCTCTCTGGGGTTTGTTTGGACAGAAGGGCCACAGAACACTCAGGCCGTGGTGAAACATTCAGTCCTGGTGCTGTTCTCCTGAATTCACAGTTTAACCAGCAATTAATTTCTTGCAGTCTTTTATGCCTGTAGAAATGATGGCCACAGTAGTATAAGCAACCTGTCTTTCAGTTCTCCTGCTTTTAAATATTTATCTGTCATGGTAGTGACCTGGAAAAATAAAACTACATGACAGGCAGAGGACAAGAAAGCAGCTCACCCCATCCCTTTGATTCAGCCTCATAGTGCTCTCCTCTGTTGCACCCTACCAAAGATTGGGAGGGGAACTGGAGAAGAGGAGGAGGAGAGGGGAAGGGGAGAGGGGAAACCCTTGTAGTTCTGAAGAAGCCCCAAAGTCCCTATCTCTGCCCTGTTTAAGAGGTCCTTGCCTGCACCGTAGAGCACAGATGTCACATTTGGGGTTAGAGTGTCTGTGAGGATCCCGTGGCCTGAGAGCTGGGCAGAGGCTCTGAAGGAATGGGGGGAGTGCAGGGGGCTTTGGGGAGCATCTGGGGCATGTTTGGGTTCCTGTGCAAGAGGTGCCCATCACTGCACTCTGTTTCTGCTCTTCTCTAACTTGTGCTGCACCAAGGAGTCCCACAGGCCACAGGATGTGCTTGTCAGGGAGATGGGATATAAGAGATGAAGGACCTTTTGGCTTATAAGTTGCAGAATGGCCATTGTCCCTCCTCAGGCTTTACATTGCAAACAACACAATTGTAAATCTTTGGATATGGGTATTTTAGGGAGCAGTTGGAAATATAAAGACCTGATTTATGAGGCAGGTCTGTTGTGAGTATAGGGCTTGCACCCAGAATCAGTAATGCCAGGACTGGGGGTCTCTTCCCAACACCTCTAATTACTGGAATTTCTGTGTTGGTCTGTAGGGAATGGCCTTGCTCCTCCTAGTTGTGCAGAAACTGGAAGTAGGAAAAGCATTTTCTCAGCTGATTGCTCTTCCCTGGAACTGCAGGGAGCCAGCCAACCTGCCTTGTATTTGTCAGAAGTATAGAGCCACGAAAAGCCAGCAGTCACCCACAGCCAGCTGGCAGGAGGAAGAATTTGCTGGTTCAGGTGCTGGTGGTGCCTGAGATCACCTTGTGGAGCAAACCACAGGGTGAAACGAGGGCAGGCATGTGTGTGCAGGCAGCAGGGCAGGTGGGGCAGGTGCCACTGCAGCAGAACCCACTGGGTGTCGTGTCAGGGGACACAGGGAGAGCGTGGCATTAGTCAGAGCCACGGGCAGGTGTGTACCAGAACCTGGAGGAGTCGTCCTGGGCTCCCTCCTGCCTAGGGATTAGTGCCCCAAGCTGTGCCTGCCACTCTGGAGGCACCCTGCCAATTCTTGAAGCAGTTGGTGTTCGTCAAACCAGCTTCTTCTCTTGGATGAGACTTTTTGCCTCTGCTTTCGCATCACTGCTGTGAAATCTGAGCAGCCTCCATGTCTTAGCTGGCCTGGTTTGCCAGTCTGGGTTTTGTAGCTCAGGCTTTCTCAGACTCTGTTCTGCCCCACACATTTGCCATGTTCCTTTTCTTTACATCCCTGTATGTTTGGACTGCTGCCCAGGGCTCTTTGTGCCTCCTCTCCATCCCTGGGCTCCTTCTTCCTTGGTGTTACTCCATAAAGAGGTGTCTGTTTCTCACCCCTTGTCACCCCAAGTTTCCCTCACCATTGTCATTTTTCTGTGAAGGAAGTAGCTCCAAGTCTCATAGGAGAGAAATCCCACTCTTAAGGATTTTTAGAGATTTTTAGTAGATTACTAGAGAAGGTGCAGGGGCTCCACTCCACTCCCTTGTATCTCTGTGCTGCAGAGGCAAAATTGCATTGCATTGACTCAGGTGTGGGGGTAAGACTTTGGCCAGCCATGTCTGGAAGGGTATGAGGCCAGGGGACAGGGGACAGAACACATCTGAACTGGGGAGACACAGGTGAGCTTGGGGAAATAAGATTGCTGGTTCTTTTCATAGGATCGTGGATTTTTTGGGTTGGGAGGGACATTAAAGCTTATCTCATTCCAACCCCCTTATAGTGGTTACTCCAAGCCCCATCCAGCCTGGCCTTGGACACTTCCAGGGATCCAGGGGCAGCCACAGCTGCTCTGGGCACCTGTGCCAGTGCCTCACCACCCTTCTGCTGCAGCGAAAGTGTTGCCAGGAGGCTGGTGATTGCTGCAGCCCCAGAGCATGGCCTGGCCATTGCCCTCCACTGGCCCAGAGCTGGCTGCAGTAGCCCCTGTGCCAGGGCCAGCCCAGATGGGGTTCACTGAGCCATGGGTTTTTATCTGTGTCATTCCCACTGAGTTTCTTTTGTCGCCCCTGGCTCTGCAGGTTGGTGGGTGGGCGTGGGGCTATGATGGTGACAGCTGGGTGCTGCTGGAGCTGGCAGCTCCCGGCTGTGCTGCACAGTCTTCTCTTTGCGCAGGCTCTACTGCCTGAAGATCTACGGCCTGTCCTCTCTGTGGCGCCTGTTCCGGGGGAAGAAGTGGAATGTGCTGCGGCAGAGGGTGGATTCCTGCTCCTATGACCTGGACCAGGTAGTGCCACAGCCCCGGGGACACCGCAGGGCACTGCCCGTGGCAATGCCCTCCCATCCCACTCTGAGCAATACTGGGACCGAGCCACGGGAGGCTTTGTGGTGCCCAGAACAGGGAAATGTCTCAACACTCTACATCTGTGTCTCTTCTGCTGCCTTGCAGCACTCCTTGACTGCCCTGCAGCACCCCTTCATTGCCCTGCACCCCTTTCCTTCCTTACATCCCTTCATTGCCCTGCACCCCTTTCCTTCCTTACATCCCTTCATTGCCCTGCACCCCTTTCCTT
>VZRL01006906.1:810367-829524 GCA_013397895.1 Origma solitaria | reverse complement strand
CTTTCCTTTCCTATATCCCTTCATTGCCCTGCACCCCTTTCCTTCCCTGCACCCCTTTCCTTCCCTATATCCCTTCATTGCCCTACATCCCTTCATTGCCCTGCACCCCCTGATTGCCCTGCACTCATTCCTGCCCTCCAGTGCCTCTTCCTTACCTGCAGCAGCCCTTCCCTTCCATTACCTGTACCACTCCCCTTCCCTGCAGCACCTCTTCCCTGCCCTGCACCCTCTCCTTGCACCTCTTCCCTACCCTGCATCCTTTCCCTGCCCTCCAGCACCCTTCCCTTGCTCAGAGGGCCAAATTCTGGCAAGTGCAGAATTGCCCTGAGCACCTGCCAGGCACCCGGCAAGCTGTGGTGGGTGCTGCAGATGCTGGCAGCTCCCGGAGCCTGAAGTGGGCATGGGGGAGGGATGGAGGCAGTTGGAAATGTGGTGCCCAGCAGTGTTGCCACAGTAACAGCCGTGGCAGCGTTTCTATTAAAAGGCGCCGTTTCATTCACGTTGTGCTGGAGCCTGGCCCACACACTCGCACTCAGGCAGAGGCAGTTTTTTGTGGAGTGCTGTAAGCTCTTTTTAATTTCTGAAATGCCATGCGAAAGTCCAGCAGAGCCTGAGCTGCTCCAGGCCAGCAGCTGCAAACATCACTGAAATAATACAATAATATTTGCAAACTTGCAGGGTCGGCGCCTCTCTATTGCAACAGATAACCTTGAGCTTCTTGCACCACAGCTGAGAGCTGGGTTTCTGTTTCTTTGGTGATTAAAAGCCTCTGTTCCAGGTTTGCATTAGGGCTCCCTCCCTGTGTACTTTGAGGAGAATTGGTTTGGCACTTCAGGCTTCATCGTGCTGCTCTGGAGACCAGTGGGAATTGTGTCGCTGGCCGGGTAGGAAAAGACATGCAAAGCAGACCTTAAAAGACTTTTGGAGGTTTAAACAACTGCAGTGGAGTGACAGGAGAGGGGAGAAACAACTGCTGTGAGGAGAATGGATTGGGTTGTGATCTATTCCTGGTTACATGCCTAAAGCTGGGATGCTGATCCACCTCTGTGCTTTGGCTGCTGGGTTGTTTTCTTTCGTGATATCCCACAGCTGTGGTCCCTTTTGCAGAGATGGTAGTGGCCTGTGCTCCTGTGGCCTTTCTGCTCTGGAAGTGGTGACTGGAAACTGAAGAGTCAGGTCCCTGATTGTTATAAATCTGCATTTCTCCCACTTGGAATTAGTTAGACCTACACCAACTGGGCTGGCCCAGAATAAAAATAACTTTTTCTGTGGGCAGTGGAGCTAATGACACCTGCTTCCTTAGGGATTTTTCTCCTTCATCTTCTGCATATTGCTCCCCCACCCCAGTGACTGCAGCTTCTTCCTCTCTCCCAGCTTCCCACTGAGCAAGAGGCAGAATTCCTGTGGCTGGACAGGCTCAGCTGGCTGCTGCCTCGGGAAATGTTTATCACCCGAATTCTGTCAGGTTTGCACCAGGTGCCTGCACTGCTAAAACAAGGAGGAACAAAAGTACTTCTCAATTCTCTACAGAATTCCCCTTGAAATTACCACTTCTTTGTTCTTTTCCACATTTTTCTGCTAAAATATGGTCAATGTCTCTAACACTTCTTGGGGGTAGAGAGTGGAAAAATGGTAAGATCATGTAAGTCTTGTTTCCTAAGGAAGCTGTGCTGAAATAGGAAATCTTGAGTATTGTCTATAAAGGAAAAGGTGCTGTTAGGATCCAGCTTTTATTTCTCTTTCCAAATGTACTCACATAATAGGGAGCTTTGAAAAAAGCCCAATGAGAGGAGAAATACTGAAAATATCCAGGGTAACAGCATTATTCATATAGGCAGCAAAATACCACATTAAGGAGTCCTGCAAACTTCCATTGCCTCGGAGTCTCCTATTTTTTATTTGTAAAGTATTTTATTTTGCCATTGCTCTGCTCATGACTGTGTTTCCTTTTTCCCTAGTTATTTATTGGCACTTTGCTCTTCACAATCCTGCTGTTCCTCCTGCCTACAACTGCACTGTATTATTTGGTGTTTACCCTGGTAAGATTTAACCCTTGAAACAAGTCAAATACTCTCTCCTGAGATAGTAAAAAATTGTTTCCTAGATATTTATGGTCATCCATTAAGGAAATAAAAATGTGGGTGTCTTAGGAAGGATTCTCACACAGCTCATGTTTGTGTTTTTCCAAAGGGAATTCCCAGCAAATCCTGCCCAGCAGGACAAACTGTTCCCCTCTCTTTCTCTCAGAAGTTGTTTTTTTATCTTTCCATCCACATCTGAGTGGATGGAAAGATAAAAAGCCTGATCCAGAACTTTTTTTTCCTGGGAATTAACTTGCTGTGTTAAATGTTTTTAGCCAAGCTTTCCTCAGAGGCTGGAACTTCTTTATTTTCCTTTTCTTCCCCCAGTATGACCAGTCTTCTCTGAGGTCTGCCTGGAGCCAAATTTTCCACAGACTGTGGCCATCACATGCTTTCAGCATCTTTTTTGAGCCCTCTCTTTTCAGATGAGCTTGGCAGCAGAAAATAACTGCAGTGTGACAAAAGGAGGTGCTTTAGTCAGGGACAGAAAACAGAGCAGGAAGCTCATTTCTGCCTGCTCTGCTCTTGCTTGGACTCTATGTGGGGTTTCTTCAGGCAGAAATGAGCTTCTGCAGCTCACTGCTGGAGAGAGGAAAATTTACATTCACTGGTACACAGTGATGGAGTTAACTCAGAATGGGAGAATTTGGGCTTCCTTTTCAACTGTGGCTGTTGAAAGTGGAATAGTTCCCATGTCCTTGCTGGTCACAGCATCTCCAGCTGTAGGAGCTTTATTCCAGTTCCCCCCTTAAACTCCGATTGCTGAGGATCCTCATGCAGGGTCTGAATGCTCAGCACTTCTAGACATCACACCCACTTTGGGAGGCTTTAGCTTAGCACACAGCAGTGTCAGATCCCAGCTCAGCTCAGGAATTTACAAGTGTTTCATCTTGTGTTTCCTGAGATTTTCTGTTAAATTGTTTTTTGTAGCTCCGCTTGCTGGTGGTGATTGTGCAGGGCCTCATACACTTGCTGGTGGACCTGATTGACTCCCTGCCTCTTTATTCCCTCATCCTTCGGCTCTGCAGATCCTACAGGCTCGCAGGTGAGTCCCTCAGCTCTGCCACTTCAAGCAGCACTTCAAGCATTTTGCATTACGTGTTTGATTTTGGTGCATTGTGGCACTCCTGACTTGAAGATGCAAGAGGGATAGGAAAGAAGCTGAGGCTCGAGTCCCGCAGGTGTCCCTGCTGTGAACAAATTCCTGCAAGGAGCAGGATGAGGATGGCAATGGAAAGAAATCTGATCCTGAAGCAGAATCAGGAGCACCTTTACAGAGCCCATGGCCACTAAAGTTACATTCAAACGAGCACTGTATAAACAAGCTCATCTTTCATTCCAGTTCTAGACTACCAGGTCAGGTAAAATTTCTGTGAGTCAAACATGGCATGGAGCTGTGCCAGGGTGGTTTAGGTTGGATATCAGGAAAAGGTTCTTCCCCCGGAAGGTGCTGGGCTCTGAACAGGCTACCCAGGGAATGGGCACAGCCCCAAGGCTGCCAGGGCTCCAGGAATGTTCAGACAATGCTCTCAGGCACAGGGTGGGATTGTTGGGGTGTCTGTGCAGGGCCAGGAGCTGGACTGGATGATCCTGTGGGTCTCTTCCAGCTCAGGATATTCCATGATTCTGTGAAATAAGCTGGTAACTTTGGGTGTTTGGGCTCTGAAACAAGCCTGATCACAAAAAGACTTGGAATATCAGCTGTTCCAAAGGGCTGGATCTACAGTGGTTACAATTCAATGGAGCTGTTTCTGTTCTCTGCTGACTTTGACTAACTGAAGCCCTCACCTGAGGTGTTTGGATTCATTTCAAAGCTCTGGGCAGAGTTCAGATAATCATTCTCTTTTTGAGACTAATCTGTCACCATTTTGAAACCAGTCATTGTTTTTCCACTTTGGGTAGCCATAAACCATCGCTGGCACCAGAGTAAGGGCTCATTTTGGAATGCCTTTGACTGTTAACAGCTATGGTTGATCTAGTTACAGTCAAGCACATCTAAATTATTATCTCCCATCCATTTAAAGAGCATGCAGCAGGAATTCAGCATAGAAGAAAGAGCTTGATCATCACTAAACCAAGGCCAGTCATCAGAGGCAGAGGAAGCTTGAGGCAACCTCAGCAGCTTTGTCTGCTGGAGCACTGCCAGGCTCAGTTTTGGGAAGGTAGAGCTGAGCTGTGTTACCAACTCTGTTGCTTTTCTGTGTGAGCCTTCAGCAGATTCTTATGAATGTCCTAGCAAAAACTTCTCAACTCTTCAGGGCTGTCTCTGGGAAACAGGAGATGCTGCTGAAAAAAACTGACCCAGTAATGAGCAGGATGTAGGGCAGGAAGAAGTCTCGTTGCCACTGAGAGGTGTAAGACCACGAATTCGTTTAGGTTATGTAAGGCCACAGGTTACTCGTCCTCATTCCTGTTCAGCCAGGCCCCTGCTGCAGGTAACAAGCCTCCACCCAGGCAAAGGATTGTCTTCTCAGCTGGGCTCCTTAACTGGCACTGCAGTGTCCTTGTGCCTGTGAGATGCACAGGCATCTCTGAGCATTTCTGCAGCCTGTGTTCCTGCCCCAGCACAAAAATGTGGCATGGCAACAGGAGCAGATGGAGCAGTTGAATCCAATTCAAAGGACTTCAGAGAGTACACATTGCTTGGTGTCCTCACTGCTGAGGTGCTGTCTCCCTTGTCAGACTCAGAACTTGGATAAGGCATCCTCTGGCAGGTGTTAGGGCAGCTGATTTTACAGGCACTATCAAGATGCTTCTACCAACATGAATGGATAGTTTTTGCTGGTAGGAAGGGGGTTGAGCTCAGCTCAGTTCAGCTGTGGCATCTGGCCTCCAAGTTCTTGACTCAGTGTCTGAATGGACAAAATACTCCACTGATGAAGCCTGGGCCAGGGGTAGGTGAATGATCCATCCACACACCAGAAACTAAATGCATTTTTTTCTTTCCACACATTCAAAGTGAAATATTTCTAACTTTAAAAGGCCTTTTGTACCTAGATCACAGCTGATGTCCTCTGTGCAAGAGTTCAGTGCCCCCAGTGTCAGCTCAAGGGCTGCCACCTTGGTTGGGATGTGGATTCACAGCATGAAGTAAGGCACAGCAGGGGTTCCAGGGCTATCAGACTCTGCCCACACACGGGTTACCAACATGCTGTTAAATTGTGAACAAGCCAGCTCATTTTTCCAGGACTTCCCTTTCCCAGTATTCTCAGCAGAAACATAAGGACAGGCTTTGTCATGGTTCTGTCGGACCTGCCATGATTGCTGGAATACAGACCAGCAGTGCCCTTGCTTGAGTGTGCTGTCATGTGAAACAAAGCAAATGAGTTCATGTCCTGACCTCTCCTGTGCTGTCGATGATGCCTTTGTACGGAAAAAGCAGAACCCTGAGCTCTGGGGTTGGCTGGAAATCACAGAATAGTTCAGGGTTCTGGGCTGGAGTGATCTGCAGGAGCCTGAGTCTTCCTGCTCTTGCTGTGAGAAGGGAACTGCTCAGAGTCCTGAGCACTGCAGGAATCTGCAGGTCATTCTAAAATTAATTTATAGCCTTTTTGTGCTCATGTTTTCTTAGAAGTTTAAGACTCTTGAGCAATTAAATAATCTAATTAAGTGATTGTTGGCTTGTAGATGTAGAAGGGAGGTGTGTGCCTGGGACCTGCAGCCACCAGCATTTGCTGGGATAATGGACTGTTCTGGGATAAGATTCCAGAGTGCTCAACCACATATCTGAACCTTCAGTGCCTGCTTGTGTCTGTCTCTCTCTGACAAGGTCTGCCAGAAAAGTAGTTCCTGGAATGGCTTAGACACTTCCTCATAGCCAAAGCTCTGTGAATCACATTGAGCACATTGGTCATCCAGCACATTTGCTTGTTGAGGCCCAGGGTGCTCAAACATCTATTTCGAGCCACTGAGGAAGCTCCTCTTTCAATATAATCCAACAAAATGCAGAAAAATCACTCCTGTCCTGGGCAGAAAAAACTTCATTATTTGGGAAGACAGTTTAAACCAGAACTGTGTGCTAGAGAAAAGCATTCTGTCCCAGGAGTGAACTGTATAATTTTAATTAATTCAAAGTTTGAGGAAAAAGAGAAAACATTTTGATTTTTCAGCATGCAAGAGTCACAGAGATACTTGCAGCGATGGGGCTTACGCAGGTGAAGAGTTCTATTTCTGTTTGTGCTCCTATCACTGATCTGTGCCTTAGTCTTTTCTCATTTTCTTACCTGCAGGGAGGAATAACAGGGGCATGCTTGTCTGGGACAGGTTTGCAGAGATGGATTGGTGGTTTTCTGTGAAGTAATTTGAGATCTTTGAAAGAAAAATGTCTCTCTGTCCAAGCTGTTACCTTTGAAACATTGTATTAAATCTTCATGTGCACTGTGTCACCCTTGGAATCTAAAATCTTTCCTATTTATATTTACAGTATTGGCAATGAGGCAAATCAAAGAGGAAATAGAAAACAGGCAGGTTTGATAGCCTGTTAAAAACATATGGATGCTGGGATTAATGGGCAGAAATTGTTTTGAAATGTTTTAATGCCTCCACTTCCCTCCCTCAGTCTGAAAGAGGGAGAGATTTGCACATGTGCTCTCTCTACATAAGCACAAATTAAGGGTGAGCTGTCTGCCTGCTACTAACATGGAGTTCCCATTCTGATGGAAGTCTGAGAAAAGAGGAAGGTTTTTCCAGTCCCGTTGTCATCATCAGGTCTGGCTGGCTGATTTCTAGGCTTCATGCTTGCTCTAGGACTGAGTTTTCAAGGTGGAGGTGAGAGGTGCTAATTTTAATGGAGCTGTGTTTGTCATTAGGCTTAAACCACTATAGAGACAATCCATGTTGGAAATGGAGAAGGTTGGAAATGGAAAAAGTTCCCAAATCCAGAAAGGCTGAAGGGATTTTCTAGGGAATTGGTGCTCAGACAACAGCACTGGGAAGCAAATGCATGGTCTGTGCTCTAAGCATTGAACCGTGGAATATCCTGGGTGGGAAAGGACCCACAGGGATCATCGAGTCCAACTCCTGGCCAGGCACAGGACACCCCAACAATCCCACCATGGCTTTGGTTTCCTTGTTTTGTGTATTTTCAGCTGGAGTGAAGTTCAGAGTCCTTGAGCAGCAGGATGGAAAACCTCTGCGGCTCCTTATGCAGGTAAGGAGCATACACTGTGCCCTGTGTGACAATTCCTGCCACAGGCTTCCCCCCAGCATGACCCCAGTCCATCTGTGCTGCTCCCACTGAAAGGCTCCACTTCAAAATTATCACCTGTAAACCACTGAAACAAGGGAAATAATTTCATGTTGCTATGGCTGGCTGCTGCTTTCTGTGCTTTTTGATGCCCTGCTTCAGTCCTCTGTTTGGAGAAAATGCAGTGCCCTGGATGGTGTAAAGTGAAATGTAGGAGAAGAAGGGGAGGTAGGAGAAACAGAGAGCTGTGTTACTTCTGGGATTGAGACCTCATGCCATTACCACCTCCTGGTTCTGTGCAGCTTCGTGTGATGATTGCTGAACACCGGGAGAAGCTGAAGAAGGCAGTTAAACCATCCAGAATGAAGCACCAGAGAAAGCGCTTCCCTCCACAGGTGGTGGAAAGCCTTGGCTGCTCCATGATGCCAGCTGGACAAGAGCCTGGGCAAGATGAGAAAGGGCCTCCTGCTTTTCCCCTGAGTTGCCCTGGTGGGCAAAGCCTACATGTGCTTTTGTAACCCCCCATTCCCACGCTCTGGCAACAGAGATACTAAAGGAAATTATCTTCTGAAAAGAAGTGAGGTGTTGGCAGCAGGGAGGTTCCCCATACACTTTCAGCAGTGAAATTTCCATCTCCTGACCCAGCAGGAATACAGCCACATCCCAGGGTGGCTTTTCTTGCTGCCTGCATCCTAAGAGGAGAGGCTGCCAGTAGTGTATAGCACTTATAAAAGCACTTGGACACTGGGGGAGTGTGTGGGAAGGATTTAACTGCAGACTCCCTGTGCTTTTGCTTTTTCCATCACCACTCCCACCCTATTTCAGTAAAGGTCAGACTAGCAGGGAATCAGCAAACCAGCTAGTAGCAATTCCATAGGGAATCCCTTCAACAGATGTTTTCTAGGGCAAAACTAGCATTCCCTAAGCATGCTGTCTTCCCAGCTTCTGCCTTTCAGTAGGATAGGGGTGTAGAACCAAAATCTGCCATCCTTCATGGCCGGGGACTCCAGAAAGAGGAAACGGGACACCAGAGATGAGGCACAGGAGCTGCTGAGGAGAGGCTTTGGCATCAGTGTGTGTGAGAGATGAGGTGGATGGAGCTTCCAGAGGGAAAAGATCACGACTTAAAGAGCAGAGACAGTGAGTCATATGACTGTGATGAATTTTGCTTGGACCACTGCAGGAAGATCCATTTGCTATCTGGAATATAGCACAAGTCATCACCTTGAGAGGTGGAAGTGCTGCAGTGGATGTCTGTCCCAGCCTTCTGTTCAAATAATAATGAGCAGTGAGAAAAGGCACTTTTTTGCTCTCTTTGTGCCGGTGGAAATGAAAAATGGGCTTGTGTCAGAAATCCTGCTGAATATCCCACTTTCTCATAGGCCTTTGGAGAGGCCAATCTATAAGGCCTGTTTTTAAATGGCATGCTAAAATTCTTATTTATTGTCCATGGTGATGTGCCTTTCTCGACATTCTGCAGTGGTCTTTCCCCCTGTCTGTGTGGAAGCCCTCTTGGATCCATGCCTGATGGAAGTAAGGCTGGATGCATGGAGCTATACCCAAAATAATTGGAGCTGTAGGTGACTGATACAGTCAGAGCCATCTTTTGGGGCTCTGGTAATGGACTAGAAATCAATAATGCTGGATTTGAGCATTCCCAACCAGCTTCTGGTTCAGCTAAATGATTATTTTCGATTTTTGAGGTAGTGTCTCTGGAATGCAAAGTCCAGGCACTGGAGGGGGGCAGAGGATAGGGGATGATATTTCCATTCCAAATGCTACTTAATATTCTTCAGGAAGTCTTACATAGGTCAGTGTTTTCATTAGTGTTTAAACTAATTTCTTTTGGTGCACAAGAAGAAATATTTCTGGCAGTGTGGCTCAACTGAACTGATAGCCTAGGGAGAAAACTGGCTTTAAGCTGAAGGAGGACAGGTTCGAAGTAGATACTAGGAAAAAAATTCTTCCCTGTGAGGGTGGGGAGGCCCTGGCACAGGTTGCCCAGAGAAGCTGTGGCTGCCCCTGGATCCCTGGAAGTGTCCCAGGCCAGGCTGGACAGGGCTTGGAGCAGCCTGGGATAGTGGGAGATGTCCCTGCCCATGGCAGGGGGTGGGATGAGATGAGCTTTAAGGTTCCTTCCAACCCAAACAGCCTGAGATTCTGGGATTCTAGGACATGATCTGTTTGATCTATTCATGTACCTTCTGCTGAAAGTGTCATCTTTCCCAGCAATTGCTTTGGAAAGGGTTAAGCAATAGAGGAAGGAAAAAGGGAACAGCTCCATTAAGATGGATGTTCTAGCAGAGTTTATTATAGATTTGACCTACAGATCTTTCCTAAGACCTCAAATTTCCCCGTCACTAATAAATGAGTTTTGCCTGTTCGCTTCCATTTGTAACAGGAGAGGCAGGGACATTGCTCTGGGTGTAACCATCTCTGGTTGTTGCAGTGGCCAGTGTTACCCCTGGATATCACCACTCTGCCCAGGGATGCATCTCAAACAGAAATGTTGTGTCCAAACCTTCCAGCCCACACAGATAATAGTCAAAGGAACACACACCGTGTCTCCCTCATAGAGCAGCAGTTCCTGTCCTCCTCCCCAGCATGTTTGCCCTTAAAACACTCTGCTTTGCCTACAGCTGAGAAAATGAAAAAACTCAGGTTGTATGGCTGTTAGTTCTGGGGACAGGTTTCTTTGGCCTTTTTTCCCCCTGTCAATTCTTTTCTTATAATTTTCCCTGCAAGCAGCTGCCCTGGCCTTTTTCCTAAACTTCTATGGATGCTTCTGCGTACAGGCATTTCCCTCTTCTTGCAGCAATGTTGTTCTTTGAAACTAATTTGACAAATGTGTCCAGGATTAATTCTAATTAACCCTTAGCTCAACAACCCTTTCCAAGAGCTTTATGTCTGTAGGCACTGGGGGTTCATCCCTCACCACTCCATGAGCACCAGGCAGCTGAAGCAAGCTGGTGGTACAGGCAAATTCTCAGAAAAACAGGTGTTTTTTGCTGTCTCTCTTTCCTTTTGTGGCTGGATTTTGTGCTGTGAATTACAGTCTCCTTTCCCAGAGCTGCTCGGTTGGTTCCAGCAGAGCTGAACCCTTTTACTAAAGAAGGATTTCCTTCTATTTCCCTCCACTGGCCAAGCTTTCCCTGCCTCTGTAAGTCTCCACCCCTTGGCATCTCTCATGGTCTGTGCTCTAAGCCCTACCATTTCTGTGCAATCTTTTTGCTCTTTTGGAGACCGTGCTGTGCATCCTTTTCATGCATCAGATCTTGGCCACACTGGATCCATCCTGTAGACTCCACCTCTCTCCCTACCCTGAATGCTTCACTGGGATGAGCAATTCTGAGGTCTAACATGGTTCTGTCACTCCTTGTCCAGTTAATGTGTCTCTTCACCTCCCCATCTTCAAAAGGTCAATGCAGCAACTGGGGACCATAATCAGAGCTTTTGTATGCACAGACTTGGGGTGGTGATTGAAGTCAAATTAAAAAAGATGAACTCAGCCAAGGAGACTTAATTGAAAATTGTAATGAGCAGCCCTGTGGTGTGATCCTGTCATGCTGGGACTTGGTTCCACTGGCTGGTTTCGGGTGATACCAGGTTTAACTTAACACACAACTATGGGCTGAGGGCTCATGAGAGGTACAGTTAAACTGCTCTGTTCCAGAGGAATTCCTGGAGTCCCAGTGCATCACCAGCCCGTTATTAGATGTATGTTTAAATTAGATATTAGGAATGTATTATTTCCTCGCTGGAAGGGTGATCAGGCACTGACACGGCTGCCCAGGGTAGTGGTGGAGTCACCATCCCTGGATATGTTCCAAAGCTTTTGGGAACATGGATTAGTGGTGGCCTTTGCAGTGCTGGGTTAAGGGTTGCCCTCAATGATCTTGAAGGTCTCTTCCAAGCTAAAAAATTCCTTGACTCTGTGATTCTGTTGCTGTCTGCTGTCTCTCCAGCCACTCTCCCTTCCACTCTGGTGTGTAACACACATCACTCTCAGTTGTGCTGGCATTTGTGTCTGCCCCACTGCTTGGGACTGATTCTAGTAACACCCCTTGCCAAGCTCAATTTGTTAACGTTGGGGGATGTTGGAGAAAGACAAAGAGCCTTAGCAAGCCAGGGAGGGATTCTGATGCTGTGTGAGGAGCAGGATTGATGTTTCTCTTGCTGCTATCCCTCTTTCTCCACACAGATCAATCCCCTCTCCTACAGAGGTGTGGTCCAAACGTACAGGCTGCCCACCTACAGCTGCTACCCCAAGGACTCCTGGGCATCTCTCTGCAAGAAACTGTTCCTTGGAGAGCTCGTCTACCCTTGGAAACACAAAGGAGAGAAGCAGAACTAAAAGACAGTGAAAGAGCTTGAGAACTTGGCCAGAAAAACATACTGACTCCTAATGCTTTGGGACCAAAGGCCAGCAACTGCTGCATCCCTTTAAATAGATCTTGGTAACATAGGAAGGGCTGAATTTTTAAAGGCAAGTATTTTTAACCATTATTTTTCAACTTCCTCTTCCCCTACACTGTGTTTGTATATTATGCTAATGATTATTTTGGAAGCAAAAGGTTAAACCCCTCAGTGCCTCATGAAACCAGCACTCAGTGTCATGGAGGAAGCAGCTCCCACATGGTTTGGTGATGAATTTCTCCTTCCACGTCAGCTCATGGGGCCATGTTAAAGCAGCCCCTCAGGTGGTTCAGAGCCACAGCGCTTTGGTGCATTCAGCCAGAGGGTGTTTTGGCTCTTTTATGCTTCAGCTTTCGAGCCAGCTTATCAAAACCATGTGGAGGATCAGCTCGTAGAGTCATACACTGAAAACTGAACAGCAGGGTGTCTGAGTTCATGGGATATTTATTCTCTTCTTTTTGGGAGGCCTTGCACTCATCCCCACTGCAGCACCAGAGAAGGTGTTGAAAGAGTGGGGCTGGGGGCCCAGAAGCACAGACTATTGTATCATGATTCTGTGATTTCTGTTAGGGGAGTTTCGTGCTTTGGATACATTTCCAAAGTGTAGCGGTGCTTGGCTTTTCAGGTCCTGGTTTCATTTTGATGTGTCTCCTATTCCCTGTCTTGGGAAGAGTGCGTGTGTGATGGAGGGTGATGTCCCACTGGGCACCTTGTGCTTGTGTCAAATATAAATACAGTAAATACAGTCCTCACCCAAAATACACTTCCTCCAGCTCTGCTCATTCCTCTGCCCCAGCTCAAACAAGGAGTCACTGTAGTCTGCTTTTTGCAGTGGCAGGTGAGGGCTGTGCTGAAGCCTTCCCCTTTTTGCAAGCCTGCCCCTGGCTGGCCAAGGAACCAAGGATGGAGGAGGAAGAAGAGAAGGTGCTGTGGCTGCAGTGCCCAGCCCTTCCCTGGATGGGTGCCTCTGATTTCCAGAGGGACTTGGTGGAGGCAAGGCAAGGTGCCCTGGGGCTTTAGGAGCCTTCAGTCAGCGCTCCCAGGGACAGGATGAGAGTTTCTTACTTTAGCCCTGTGTTTCATCCATGTGCTGGTAGCTGTCACAGAAGAGAAGGGTTATGGCCCTGCTGCTTTAGGATGTCCTTGGCCAGCTGTATTTGGGTTATCTGGAGCTGCTAAAAGCCCCTCATGGTGCAGTCACTGCCTCTCCAGTCGTAGCCTCCTGATCAGGAGAAAAGGAGGCTCTGCATGTGCTTGGTCCAGACATTCCTTAGCAGGCAAAGCTCCAAGGCCTTCGAGGTTTCCTAGGGACATGTGAGGGAGACAGGTCTACGTGGGCACTACGTGACGCCCTGTCACCTTGAGCCAGGGCACCTCACTGAAGAAAGCCAGTGTGGCAAACCCCCCCTCACCATCTGCCACTGCAGGCTCTGGCTGGAGCACCCCTGCCTGCAGAAACTGGAGAGGTTTTATTCTTTGATGATCCATGCTTAAAATCCTGTGCAGCATCTTCTTCTCTTGGAATATCACTGCCTGAGTAATTCTCTGCACTCCAGGTGGGAATAACTTCAGCCTGTGATGCATTTAGTGGATGAATGG
This sequence comes from Origma solitaria, assembly GCA_013397895.1. Lineage (NCBI taxonomy): Eukaryota > Metazoa > Chordata > Aves > Passeriformes > Acanthizidae > Origma > Origma solitaria. The sequence continues at coordinate 816,243 of VZRL01006906.1, read as the reverse complement.
TCTAAATAACATTTCTCACTTCAGCTGAACTCAGAGTCATGAGCCCCATCCTCACCTGGCACTGAGCAGAGCAGGTTTACACATTGCCTCCCTCTCATCTTTCCGCTGGAGCTCCTAAATGATATCCCCTGGTTCCTCCCACGCCTGCACAGTTCAGTTTGCTGACTGTTGTGAGAAACTTCGTTATTTTTGGTCTTGTGAAAGTAATGTTCGTAATATCCTGGGGTTTAAAATCTTTCTGTGAGACCAGACAGTTCATGATGGTCCTAATCACGGTCCTTTCAAATCAAATGCCCTGAAAGCCCCAGAGACAGAACAGAGCCATGAAAACCAGCAATTGTGACCTTGCTGTTGGGAACCTGCCAGATGTATTAGATGTTCCAGTGCTGGGTTTGTTTACTAAAGGCTGATACTGGCTCTGGGGTGGGGAAATATCAAACTGAGAAAAAGCTCCCCCTCAAACCTGAGTCTTCTGCAACAGAGAATCTTGAGCAGCCCAGCTGGGCAGTGGCAACTGCTTGTGGATGCAGTTCTTCTGTGTCACCCAGAGCTGGTGCCTGAACTGCCTCTCTGCTCCTCACACAGGGCGTTCTCCTTGCCCGGGATGGTATCTGAGCATCTGAGTTGCTTCTGCTGGATGTTTGCCACGTCTCTCCTCTTCCTTTCCAGTCCCTGCTGTGAAAGAGTGTTCCCCCACCCTTTTCCGACTCTGTGCAGAGACATTACAACAACGTAGCAGACATCCTGCTCAAGAACACTTGACCTTATGTCATCTCTCTAATTAGAACTCAGGATCATCATCATCTTCCACAGCAGCACAGACTGGCCCAGCGCTGGCATTTCCTCAGGGAAGAGGCTGCTGGTAAGGCTCTGGCTCTGATTTATCCTCAGATCAATATTATCCATAGCAGCCATCAGATGAGAAGTAGTTAAAGATTCCAGAGCTCCCATTCCTACCACGCACCCCTTATAGCAGGCAGCAAGCAAGCTTTGCCAGCCATCAGTCAAAGACTCTAATCTTGCAGACTTTTTTTAATACTGCATTTCCTTATTATTATTTCTCCCACCTTTTGGTTCCCAGCGCTGCCACAAACCCCCTCTTTACTTAGGCAGGGGGTTTGTGAAGGAAAGCGTGATTCACTGTGTGAAAAACTCTGTCCTAGAGAGAAATTCTGCCTTGGAGAAATACTTTCCTCCCCTAACCAGGACAGCATGTGACGATGCTGAAAGGAAACCTCAGTAATTACACTGCCCTGAAAACTCTGGTTATGGGTTTGGGAGTTTTCCCTGGTGCTGCAGCTGGACTGTGTGCCCTGTTCAGGCCCACACAAAGGCTCTTGCATGAATGTACAACCCATATGTTGACTTTCAGTAGTGTAAAGCAGGAAAATCTGCATTTCATCCTGCAGAGAATGAGCTGCTTTCCTTCTGCCCTGTGCTGCCTCTTCCTGCTGCTCCAACACCATCTTCTTACTTAACTCAAGCCTTCAAGTGATTTACCCATTATCCTTAGACCTGGTGGTTACACCACCACGGGAAACTGGTGGAGGTTGGGATTGTCTGGTCCAGGCCCTGCTCAGGCAGGGCCACCCAAAGCTGGTTGCCCAGGACCATGTCCAGATGGCTTCGGAATATCTCCAAGGATGACAACTCCACCACCTCCCTGGACAACCTGTGCCAGTGCTTGGTCACCTTCCCAGTGGAAAAGTGTTCCCTGCTCTCAGGTGGGGTTTGATGTGTTTCAGTTCATGCCCCTTGTCCTCGTGTTGTGCAGAGCTCAGCAACACCATAGCTCAGATCTCCTCAGTGAACATTTGCAGTCCTGCATTGTCTCTGCTCCTGTTCCCCCTACTCAGAGACTGTTCAGCAGCCCCTTTGCCTTTACCGAAGCCTTGGCTGGGTGGTGCCTGTGCATTGACTCAGATTCCTGACCTGCTCCTTGGTCCTTCTCCAGACTGGTAGCAGAGAGACTTTCTCTCCAGCCACACTCTTGCCTGTGCAGATTTCACAGTGTCAGCTGGGGGGGCTGGGCAGCAGAACCCCAAACCTGGCAGTGTCTGGGTCTGCAGCGTCAGGGAACAGGCTGAGTGTGGAGCCCTGGGGCTCCGTAGGGGTGAGTGTGCTGTGCACACACAGGGGATGGGTTCTGGATCTCAGCTGATCCTCCACATGACAGGAGGCCACAGGGCTTTCCAGCTGGATTGGGAGCTTCTGGGTGCAGGATAAACATGTTCAGAGCAATCCAAACCTCACACTGGCAGCTGATCTGCCTTCCTGGATGATCTGGCTTACCATTTTGCATTAGGAGTTGCTGCAAGAGTCTGTCGCCTTTGGCTCCAGTCCTTATCCACGCCTGGGCCTCAAACCAGGAATGCTCAAACTCTCCATTTACCATCTCAGCAAGCTAAATATGAGGAGGGTTCCTGCACTGATGAGTGCTGCAGGTGACAGAGCACACTCCCTGCATTCCCAGGCCGTTCTGGGGCCAGGAACAGTGGAGGTGTTTGGGGGAAGCAGCAGAACCCAGGCCCTGCTCGAAGCAGGGAGAGGCCGCAGCTCCTCTCCCATCCACTGTGTTATTTAACATCTGGCACTGGGAAAGCTCGTGAGAACTTCACAACTCTTGTAATCAATCCTCTTCACAGTGTTTTCTGGTTTTAAGTAAAGTATTATGAAAGAGCACTGACTCATTGAGAGTTTCATTAAAAGTGTGTGAGTGTTTGTGAGTGAAGTTTGACGAGGAAGTTAAAACCCACTGTGTGTTTTCTCTTTCCCTCATGTGAACCACCAGGCGTTCAGTAGGAGCAAAGTGCTCCCTCAGCAGCGACAGAGTTTGTTTTAAATGTCACCATTGACCCCAGCTGAAGGTGACTTCCTTCCCACTGCAGCCCTGATGCGAAATGCAGCCTGGTGATATGAAACACAGACCGGTCCTGTGCACCAGTCCAGGAGCAAGCCCTGGCTCAGGAGCCAGACTGGCTCCAGGCTCAGCACAGCTCCAGTTCTGCAGGCAGGAGTGCTCTGCTGGCAGAGCAATGGCAATGCCAGCAGGACAGTGACAATGCCAGCAGTGCCAGTGGCAGCAGGGATGAGGGGGTGCTGCACATACCAGTGCTTGTGTGTGAGAGTTTAGGGATGGAGGCTTTGTTCTACTGATAGGTTTTATTGGTTAATTCAGCCTTTTAATCAGAACGTAAATGGATCTTGATTACACCAAAATAAAGATGTTGGGAGGAAAATCCAACCCTTCCTTCTAGTTTGACTTGCTGCTGAGCACAGTGTGGCTGTCACCAGCACAGGGACAGGGCAGGGTGGCTGCTGGAGGCTCGGCTGATCCAGGTAGGCTGTTCATCCCCATCCCAGGGCCTGGCTGGGCAGCTGCTTGACCTCTGCTCTCACAGATGGGGTATTTCACCACTTGTCCAGCTCTAATTGTTCTGCCAAGGCCAAACCACAAAGCTTGTGCAAGGAGGATCCAGTGAATCCCGCCTCAGGTCTGGGAGATGGTTGAGGTGCTGCTCCTCCAGCTCTGGGTGTTCCTGTGATTCAGAGAAGGGTTCCTTGGTTTCCCATGAGCCTGCCCCTGTGTTGTGTTCAGTGTGAGGGGGCAGGACATGGTGGACAAGCCTCTGCAGCACAGCACAATCCGAGCAGTAGCCCATGCTGGGCCTGGGAATGACAGGTTCTTGTGGCCACTCCTTCCCTCCTCACACCAGAGCAGTCACTCCCTTGAATTCCATTCCTTTCCCCTTTCCCAGCTGAGTGCACAGCCATGTCAAAGTCCTCACTGCCAAGGTCACTGCTTTGCCAGAAGCCTCGGCCAGAATCATCCCTCTCACTTTGCCTCCCACCTCTTGCCATGATTCCCACCAGTCTGGGCTCTGTTTGGTTTCCACCATCCCACTGAAGATGAGAGAAATCCCTTGAATAAGCCATAAACAGGGCTCTGGATGGCCCTGTGAAGCAGCCAGACTGAAACCCAGAGACAGAGAAAAGAGAAATAGAATCGAAATTCCTTCCCCATCCCTCTGTCCACTTCCACTGCTTTGAACTGGTGGACAGAAATGAGGCTTTTCTCTCCTCCTAGGGATCCCCCTCTGCTTCCCCTGCTCCACTCAGCAGGCTGTGCCCTGGGGTGGGTGTTTCTCCCTCCAAGCCCCAGCTCTTGGGAATGCCAGGAGTGGCAGTGGCTGCAGCAGGACATTTGCACTTTGGGTTTGCTGTCTTTGCTATTTTGTTTTCCTCTGTCTGTGCTCTGTGCTGTGGCGCAGCTGTGGGAGCTGGGCTGTTTGGGAGGCAGGAGAGGGCACAGATGGGCTGTGTTTGGCCCCTGCCAGTGAAGAAGCCAAACTGAGCAGCTGAGGGTCCCCTCGGCCCATGGGATACAAACCCCTCACCAGAAGAGGTTCCCCCAAAGGGCTTCACAGTATGTGGCTGCAGAGCAGCACATGAGCTCAAACCCTCGGGCTGTGGGAGAGGAGAGGGAGCCAGGCTGGGGCCACTGAAGGTGGGGCAGGCCCCCACCCCAAAGCTCTGCCACCTCTCCTCTCCCTGTGAGCATGGAGGGAACGACTCTGGAGTGAGTCCAGAAGAGGCCATGCGGGTACTCCGAGGGCTGGAGCCCCTCTGCTCTGGAGCCAGCCTGGGAGAGCTGGGGGTGTTCACCTGGAGAAGAGAAGGTGCCAAGAAGACGTTAGAGCCCCTTCCAGTGCCTAAAGGGCTCCAGGAGAGCTGGAGAGGGACTGGGGACAAGGGATGGAGGGACAGGATGAGGGAGAATGGCTTCCCAGTGCCAGAGGGCAGGGCTAGATGGGATATTGGGAAGGAATTGTTCCCTGTGAGGGTGGGGAGGCTCTGGCAGAGGTTGCTTAGAGAAACTCTGGCTGCCCCTGGATCCCTGGAAGTGTCCAAGGCCAAATTGGAAGGGGCTTGAAACAACCTGGGACAGTGGAAGGTGTCCCTGCCCATGGCAAGGGCTGGAATGGGATGGGCTTTAAGGTCCATTCCCACCCAAACTGTTCCATAATTCTAAATCAGAGAACTCAGGAGCATTTATGTGTTTCTCTGCCAAGACCACACGGGTTATGCTGGGCATCCACGGTCCTTGCTGGGCTGGGGGACATGGGTTATTTAAATGGGATTCATGGGAAGCAGCCAGGCTGGGAACATCGTTAGTGGAATGCCCAGCTCCGAAAAGATTTGCAGGATGCTTTGTTCTGCACAGGGATTTGTCAGCAATGATGGCACAGAGAGAATCTTCCCATTGGGGATCCCCTGGGATTGGGAGTGGCTCCTCAGGGATGTCAGGCCAATGGCATGGGATTCCCATGGAGAATGTCCAGGAGTGGCTATTGCAGCCCTTCCTGGGTACAGGCTCAGCCTGGCATCCAGGGCCCCAAGGCCATCCCTGTTCTCTGGGGACTCGCTGGATGTCACCATGACCGCCCCTGCCCCACCGACAACAACGGGGTGCACACACCTCCCACCCCCAGAACCTACACCGGGGGCCTTCGCATACCTGGATGCCTCCCATAAAATTGATGTTCACCGACCTAGATGCCCCCAAATAGTGGGTGCCCCCCTTCCTGGATGCCCCACACATCTGGATGCCACCCCCATCTACGTGCCCCTCCCACCTGGATGCTCAGCTCACATCTGGATGCCCCCCTTCCTGGGTGACACCAGGGTGTCCCGCACACCCGGATATCCCCCAGTCCCGGTTCCCCCCAATCCCGCGTTCCCCAGTCCCGGTTCCCCCCCCAATCCCGCGTTCCCCAGTCCCGGTTCCCCCCCCAATCCCGCGTTCCCCAACCCTGGCTCTCCCCAGTCCCCCCCTTGCCGACTCTCTATCCCATGATGCCCCGCTCCCCGCAAGG
>VZRL01006906.1:770567-809955 GCA_013397895.1 Origma solitaria | reverse complement strand
GGGCCGGGCCCGGCCCTTCCTCCGCCTCCTCCTCCTCCTCCGCCGCAGGTCCCAGTGCGGCCCCGGCGGAAGATGCGCGGCCGACGGTGAGCGGCGGCGGGGCAGANGATGAGAGGCAGGATGGGCACCCAGGGCAGCCCGGTGAAGAGCTACGATTACCTGCTCAAGTTCCTGCTGGTGGGCGACAGCGACGTGGGGAAGGGGGAGATCCTGGAGAGCCTGCAGGACGGCGCCTCCGAGTCTCCCTACGCCTACAGCAACGGTAAGGGGGGACTGAGGGGATACCGGGCCGCTGGACTCCCGTCGTTGTCACCCCCCTATCGCTGTTGCTTCTCCCCCCTTCGCTGTCACCCGCACCCCGCGGGTATCCCCGAGGGCCGTGCCCCAACGCCGAGCTGGTAGGCAGGGAGGGGTTGTTTTGCTTTTTCCTTTGTTTTTTTTTCTTCATTAACTGAGAGCGCAGCGCGTGGCAGGCAGCTCAGAGGCCTCCTCAGCTCCTTGAAATGCCCCAAATCTGGAGGAGAATGTGGGTAGAGGGACCGGTGTCTGATGTAATCCCTGGATGCGCAGCCGGACCCTTCCCAAGTGGTCCCGCTCGCAGGGCAGGGCTGCTTTCCCTCTCCCCGGCTGCCACAAGGACCGAGCCGTTCCCAGAGGAAGCAGGGGCTGTAACAAAAGAACTGGAGCCTGATTCCCAGCCCGGAGCCGCTCTAGCTCGGTGGTTGTACCGGGAGCGGCCGGGTTGGCTGATCCACCTCCTGCCAGCGTCGAGGTTCCTAATGGAGCCCATGACAGACCATTAACTACGGTGTCACAAGACCGTAATTAAGAGCCAAGGAGTGGCGCGGTGCATTTCCTGCAGTTACCGTGAAGCACGGCCTGGCGGGGTGCGGGTCCTGCGGTGGGTTTCAATCTGTCATCCTTCCCCTCTTCTGTGCACAATAACCTCCCCAAGGGTTCAGACCCTGCATCATCATTGCAGCCCAGGGCAGGAGCAGGTGGTGCTGAGTTTTGCCTGTAGCAGGAAGCTGAGGGAATCAGGAGCTCCTGGGTGCTCCGTGTGGCCGAATTCGGAGTGTGCAGAACGGTGTGGCTCCGACCACACTCGGTCCTTGGAGCCACCACCAGCCCCCCAGGAGCTGATGCAAGTGTGCACCTGCTCTGAGGAGATTTACGGGCAGGTGGTGACTCAGAAGTGGGGCTACCTGGGAAATGGGAGCAGCACCTCGGGAAGGAGAAGGCTGTGGTATTGTTCATCTCCTCGGGTGTCTGGCTGGGCTGGTGTGGTTTGCCTTCGAGGAGGCTGGGTGCTTTAGAGCTTCCCTGGAGAGAGTTTGTGTCTTTGGAGAAGCTGCCTCGTCTGGGAGCTGTGGAACTGCTCCGTAGGGTTGTTGTTTACTATGCAGAGTGTAACGGAGTGGTTGTTTTAAGTGAGGTGTCACAGTTGGAATTGTCTCCTGATTGAAATGGATTTGAAGCAGACAGGGTAGGAGGAAGGAGTCAGTAAAGTGGGGTCTTTAGTATAAGCATGAAACCCAAAGAACAGGGATTTTGGCTATTGCTGTAGACCCTTTGTCTCAGAACCCACTGTTTTTGTAGAAATTAAATATCAGCGTCTTTTCGTTGGGAAATCTCAGTGAACTAATCATTTCAGAACCTTCCCTCGTCCTCTGTGGGCAAATGAGCCCATTCCTAATTAGAGAATTAGGTCACATACTGTTGTTTCACAGTAATATATGCTCTGATAGTCTCTGCTTCTGTTGCTTCTGGGAAGCGACGCACCTTTAGGATAATCAGCTGGAGTAGCTTTGATATCCAAATGAATTTGATGCTTCTGATGCTGCTGACAGCCTTGGCAGTGGAACTCCCTGTGTCTCCGGCACAGCTGGGATGTGCTGACAGGGCATGCTGCTCCCCTGCGCTGACAGAGACCATCCCCTGAGCAAAGGCTCTTGGATTTTGGGAACAGCTCATGCCTGACATCCTCTTTGACACGTACCTAATGCCATCCCAAAACAGCAATGCTGGAATGTTATGAGGAGGTTCTGTTTGTAAATCTGCTTTTAAGCATGCTGTCCTCTTCCTCATCCCCTCTCAGATCCCCCATCCCAATTTAAAATGAGTGTTGTATCATCCACAACTATTTTGGTCAGTTCAGAAAGCACAACTTGCCTGTGCTGGTGAGAAGTGGAGCATGCTTTGGGCTGCTCTTGTGGTGGGGGCATCTCATGTGAAGCTCAGGTCCCTGACCTTGGCAGGGAGGGGAGAGAGCCATTTGCCTTCTATGTCTGGTTGGGGTCTGTTGTTTTTCCTCTGTTGTGTGGAAGCAGTTGTAAGCAGCCAGGTTTTGTGATGCAGCGTGGAATGGACTGTCCTTCCAGCTGGGGGAAGGCACACCTTTAGAAGTGAAGCTCTGTAAATGTAGCTCTGTATTTTTGCTGCTCTTACTCAGCCTCTAGAAAAAGGATTGAGGGATTCGTCTTTTCTCCATGGACATCTGGATCAGCACACAACTGAGAGATGAAAAGCCCTTTTTCTTTGGCTTTTACATGCTGTAAGCAGCCTCTGCCTGCCTGTGTCCGGTATCTGAGAGCCTTGGATGCAGTGGGAGCTGCGTCTGTCACACAGCACCGTTGGTGCCTCTGTCCACCCTTTTTTCAGGATCCCTGAACAGAAGTGTCACTTCTCAGCACAGCCTTGGAGCTTGGCACCTCATTCTAAATCAGGCACATCTTAAATTAGCCTCTGCAATTCCTGTGGTGCATAGCAAGGCCTCAGCAATGTCCTTTCTTTAAATTGCTGGCAAAATAAACCTGCTCTGTAGGAGCAGAGGTGGTTGTTACTCCTGTTGCAGCAGGAAGCTGAGTGATGCCCCGACCATTGCTGCACCAAGCTGTGAGGGCACTGAGTACAGAACTTTTAGTGACAGAAAAATGGTATTTTGAGGAGGAATTTGAGGTCCAGTTGTCACCTGTGTGTTTCTTACTAGGTTCATGCTGGAGCTATGAAGTGTGTCAGTCTCCAGGAGCATCAGCCAAGCACACTCCCTGTGAAGAACAGGGAAGGTTGTTTTTGTCATATGGCTGGATATCGTAACTGATCTGGACTTAGCTTTTGCTTTTTCTTGGCCATCCATAGAAGACCCTGAATTCAGCTTTCCTACTAGTGTTTTGACAGGGAGAACATTCATGCTCTTCTGGGCTTCCAGCTTTCACCCTCCCTTTCCCAGATCTGTAGTTGTGGAGGCAGGATGTTGTTCTTGGAGCCTCACTGCTGCTCTGGACAGCTGCAGGATCTCACCTGGGATCCAAAAATCCTGCATTTTCCTGGAATGCCGTCTGCTGTCAGCATTGGCTCCTTCTCCCCAGGTGCAGGGAGGGGCTTTTTCTGGCCCCTATGCCATGAGCCATGGGGTTACACCAGACTTGGTGTGAAACTGTGCTTTATTTGTGAATACTTTGGTCTTTAAACAGCTCACTTGGCATCTGTCCTCATCCATCCCCAAGTACTGAAGCAGGACAGAAATGTCTGTTGTCACAGGGTGGTTTTGAACACAAGATGTGGTGGAGCTGCACATGAAAGTAAAGGCGATGTGTGTACCCTGCATGAGGGGCACGAGGCTGTTCTTCACCTGAGGGACCCGTGTCACCACTGTGTCACACATCCTCTCTCGAATAGCTGGTTATTCATGTGCTGAAGTGGTCTCACCCAGCTGGTTTGTTGGCTTGCTGGAGAAGCTAGCCCTGAGCGCCGGGTGAGTCAGGGCAGTGCTCTGTGCTTGGCAGGCACAAGGGCCAGGGCTGCCATATGAGACAGTGCCGGTGCCCCAGTGCACCAGGAACAGGGTCAAGGCTGGGCTGGGCTCCCCACGCAGACGTGAGGGTGATGTGCTCCCTCTTCACGTGATGGAGGGCTTTTTCTGCGGCTGCCTTCCCCCTCACCTGCTGCTGTTCCCACAGGAAAGCAGAAATGTGTGTTAGGGAGAGAGTAGAGCGTGTTTTGGAGCAGATGGCTTTGACTGGAAAGGGGGTGGATTTTTATTTTTATTTTCTGTGTCCTCAGCGTGTATTAAGAAAGTGATGAGGATGCAGCCAATGTCCTCACTCTGATCTTGCAATGAGCTCACAAAAGCTGAAATGAGAGCCCTGCCCTGCAGAGGGTTGGTGCTGACACCAGCCCTAGCACTGAGCCTCAGCACCTTCTTTCAACCCTGTCCCTTGCCTGGGTTTTAGTGCCTTTTTTTGAGCACCACCCTTAGGTGCTCTGCTAACTCGCTGCTATCCAGACCCAAGGCAATGCAAGGGAAAAGGCAACTGAAGTGCTCAATGCACTGGCTACCGACAGATTTTATGGTTCAGGTGACAACTGGATCTTTCCCAAGAGCTATTTCCCCATAGCAGAAGTGCAGGAATTCAGCTCCTAGGCAGGGGCAGCAAGCCCACCAGGACTGGGGTTCCATGCCAGGAGCAAGGGCTAGGGCAGTGCAGCTTCCTGCCCTTTCCTTGGCCAGGAGGAATGGGAGAGGCAGCTGAAGACACTGCCCAGCCCTTGGAGGTGGTCAGTCCCTTGCAGCCACCTCTGCTTGCCTGGGGACTGCTGTTAATTACCAGGGTGTGTATTTGAGCGATCCACAGCTTTGGATGTCTTTTCCCTCTGGTTGTTTTTGTGCAGCTGTCTGAATCTGGAGATCCCTAAGCTGCCCTTTTCAAGGCTTCCTTTACAGCAGTTCCTCTCCCAGTGTGTCCTGTGACCCCTCAGGCACCAGTGTGCATTCAGAAACTCCCCCTCGTAGTTCCACATCAGCCCAGGGGATCACCTGTCCCACAGCAGAATGCACAGGGAGGGAGTGACGAGATTCTTTGTCTCATCCTCCTGCCTGCCATGGAGGGCATGTGAGGGGATGTTTCCCAATGCTTCTTCTCCTTCCCTGATGAGTTTCCAAGACTGACCATGGACATGGTCTCTTGCTTCTCATCTGCAGCCTCTGTGTTGCTGCTAGGTTTGGCTGGAGGTCCTGCCACACTGGTTCACTTTTCAGTCTTGAAAAGTGCATGGCCGAGCAGCTGTGCTCTGAATTTGGACTTGTGTAAGCACAGGACCTCTCTCAATACCTGACTCATACTCTTGAGCAGACAAGAATTGCTGGGTGTCCCCATGTGCAGTAAAACCTCAGGCAGGGCTGGCACTGATGTAGTGGCACCTTCTGGGCATAGGCATGAGAGCTATAGGCTCTTGTGTTGAGCCCAGGCTTCAGATGGCAGCTGAGTGCTCATCCTGGTGCTGGTGCACTGTGTCAGGGCTCTCTTTGACATCAGCGGGGAGGGAAGACTTGATTCTGGTGCTGCTTTGCTGCCTCCTCCTCCTCCCCTGGCCTGGCCCCACCAGGTGTGTCCTGCTCTGCTAGAGCACTGCTGTCCCTGTTGATGGTAGACACGAGCTGGCTGGGCTGCCCCACTGCTACAGCTGCTGCACACCAGTGGAAACTGCTCTTTGTTTTCTGGCAGGACTGTATTCTTTGGAATAATGTTTGGAATAATGTTTTAGTTTGAGGCTTTAGCACTCTGATGCAAGGAGGATTGAGGCAAAGTGTTCCAAGTGCAGCCCAGTCATCACGTTCCTGTAGTGGCTGCACAACTGATGTGCGGGAAGTGTTGGAGCCGGACTGTGCTGGTTGTGCTGCTGGAAACCTCCTTGGATGGCTTGCAGAGTGCAGAGTGGTTGTTGCAGCAATTCCCACTGTCTGCCAGCACTTGCATCAGTGTCCTTCAGGGATGTTCACTTCCCTGTCATCAGAGATGCAAAGCTGATCTCATCAGAGCAGGCAACTCAGAAACAGCTCCAGCATCTCTTATTTCTCCATTGTTTACTACCTAACCTTTGTGTGAACAATAGTTCCGAAGATACGGTGCTGAACCTCCAGCTCTGTTTGTTGTGGGACTAATCAGCTGCTGTTTAAACTTAAAACAAATCCCAAAACAAAGTTAGCAAACAAAAAAATCGCCATCAAGCCAAAACCCAACCCCCAAACTGAGTGCCTGGCAGGTTTGGTGACTCTCTCTAGTCGGGATTAGGGGTGCATGGCAGCGTAGGTTGTTGTGCGTGCAGAACTTTTGAGGAGGGTTGTGGTTTTGTTGGGGTTTTATAAAGCTGGAAACCTGCTCTGCAGAGTTCTGGATTGCACTGCAGAGTTCTCACTACCTCTAATCCCTCTATAAAAGCTGTGCTTTTATGGCTGTTAATGTGTTCCAGAGCCCTGAGTGCACAAAGGTGATGTGAGCCGAGCTCAAAGCTGAAATGGGTGGAATGTTCTTCTAATAACTGGGATTAAAAGTTTCTCTGTGTTTTTTGTTGGTAAAAAGTGGGCAGGTTTTGCTCTCTCCAGATTCCACACCAACAGTGTCCACACCTCTCCTGGAGTGGGGGAGTGGGCGTTTTTGGTTGGTTGGTTCAGTATTTAAACCACTTAGGAAAAACCATGGAAAATGTCTCCTCCTCCTCCAGCTTTTGTTTCCAGCTGTTCCCTGGCATGTTTTCCTCCACAGCCTCACTCTCTCGGAGCAGCAGAGCATCTTTCCATTGCACTTGAGAATAGCTACACTCTGAGCTGAGGCTTTGAGCTGTGGTTTTATGACCTTACTGGTTAAAATCTGATTTTTTTTCCCTTTGCCCCTTACTATCCCCTGGCAGCCCCAGCTCGAGCTCTACAGGAGCATTATGTCATATCAGTTCCTGTGCGATTGCAGGCACAGGAGGAGGAAGGAAGCTCCAATGTGAAAATCTTCAGCTCTGTTTTGCTAAAGGCTTTGCTGTAAGGTGAGACTCACCTGACAGAAAATTACCCTGGGGCACTGAAGGTGGTGGCTCAAGGCAAGAAATCTGCATCAAAGAGTCTCTTTGCTTCTGCTAAAGTTGTAGTAAATAGTAAGGTTGCAACATCAGCTCAGAGATTGTTTGTTCCTCAGAGATTGTTTGTTCCTGTAGAGCTTCTATTTGCTGAAAGCGTTTTTTATGTAGCTGCAGCTTTTTAGATTTTCTTCCTCTTTTGTACCTTATCTTTGTTTCATTTCCATCAGGCCATTCTAGACATTGTTAGATCACTATAAATATAAGACCTGAAATTCTTCATGTCCTGTATGTGCTGTGCAGTGTCAGGCATTTAATTGGGACAAAAATCCTTGTGCAATTCAAACATAATATTTGCTGCTTAAAGCATCAGTGTTTAAGGAGGAGACAGGCAGAAAGGGGACACTGAAAGGCTGTACTTAAATGGCAATTTAACAGAAGGTTCTGAGCATCTTTGGGGTAATCTTTTAAATAAAATGCAGTTGTTGTTTTTTTTTAGATATCTTTTTTTAGGGATTTTAACTTGTTTCCAGCCCAGTTTCTGAGTTTCCGGGCCCATTTGGGGGTTTTATTGTACCTCTTCCCTCTCTGTTGCAGGTGATTGCTCCTGCTCCCCAGGAGCAGGACCAGCTGTAAAAGGCCTTCTGCCCATGGTTCTGGAGGCTGGGTGGACTGGAGACAGAATTAGATGGAAAAAACCCCAACCAAACAATGAACAAACAAACAAAGAAAACCAACAACTGCTCTCCCTATTTTGCCCACTGTTTACTTGATCTTAAATCCCCTCTTATCCCAAGAATTGTTATTTTTCTTACATTGTCAAACTAGTTGAGTAACATTGTGGCAAAATTTGTCCCGGAAGCTGCAGGTCTGTGCTGTGGCACAAGGAGATGAAACTTTACAGCATAGATCTTACCTGAGAGTCTTACCTGTGCTGCTCGCCCTGCCAGCAAATATGTTTGCTGTGGAGCACTTCTGTAGGTTGAGACACTCTTGTGTTCTTACAGTGCTCATCTGTATTAGAAGGCTGAAATGCAATACTTTCTTTTATTTTAAAAAGTCAAATGCTGGCTTTTCCCTGGTGACAGCAAAAGTTGTGCTCCAGAGAGGCTGCCAGGGTAGCTGGAGTGAGATCTTTGTCCTGTAGGTCAGGAGGGGACCTAGAAGGCTCCAATTTGGGCTTCAAAAACCTGGTTTCAGGCTGGTGAGAGCTGCGGCGAGGCAGCACACTTCGTACAGGTGTGCACTAAGGTGCTTGCTGTGCCAACAGGACCAGTCCGTCCTTTAAGGACAAGGAGGGAGCACTGAGCACACCTGCCGTGCACTGTAAGTCAGGTCCCTGGAGATTTGTTGTCCTTGGAAACAGCACGTGGAAATGTGAAACCAGTGTTAGCAGCCACCCTGGTGCTTCCAGCAGCCCTTTCTTGGCACAGGCCTTGTGGTTGGTGCAGCGAGACCAAACTTGGGAGCCAGGGAAATTCCTAGCGAATGGAATCTCTGTAGCTGTTCCAGGAGCTCTGCAAGTGTCTGCTTGACCTGTCTACACCCAGCTGAAGGGCTGCAGCTCTCTCTGGGTGTCTGGGTGTGGAGCGTCGGTCTGGAGATGCTGTTTTGTTGCTGGCAGAACCTGGAGGTGCCGGCTGGGGTGTGGATGTGGATCCCAGGGATCAGAGCCAGCCTCTGCAGGATCCCTGAGCAGGTGTACACCTGAGCCTGGCATGTGCCATGCAGGCTGCCCATGCACGGCGTGGGGGTGCCACAACGGTCTGGTGCAGCAGAGCAACATTTCCCTGCACTGTGCAGAAATGTAACTATGGAAGGATATTAAAAGTATTTGGGAAAATACTTGGATTTTTTTTAAGTGTTGGAGATTTTTTTGTCTGTAAGCATATCTTGATGTTTGTATGGTCATCCAGCAACAATGCAGACTGTTATGGTGCCCTCTGATTTCCCTTACAGGCTGCTTTTGTTTCTGTGTGCAGCTGTGTAGTTTTTATGGAGATCTGAACTGCAAGGCATGAAGAAACTCTTTTGTTTGTTGTTGCTTCTGTGTATAAAATCATTCTTGATTTTCTTCTAAAGCACAAATCCACTTCACATTCCTGATTCTGGACTGACTTTGGACTGTTTCTGGGATTTCCTGGGCATCTGCTGAAATTGTTGGAGCTTTAGGAACAGATTTGCTCCTGGCTTCGAATGCCATTTTCTGATGCAATTGTCCCCCTTAAGTGACCCCAGAACAGAGTTCCTCTGTGTGAGGACCACGTAGCTGTTGAAATGCTGCTGGGCTTGGAGCAGGCAGTGGACAAGTGAAATATGCAAATCTGGGCTTCTTAGAGGTCTCCAAATAAGCGTTTTGCTTTTGGCCGGTTACAAAACCAAACAAGTAATTATTTGCTGGAGATCCCCACCTACATGCCCTCAGCTGGAGATGAAGATGCCTGGGAACTGATGTGAGCAGACTTCCTGTGAAAGGCTTCCAGGCTAAATGGAAATCCCTCTCAGTTGAAATGAGGCGTCTGTGAATGGAAGATTGAGTGTGTTTTCCAGGAGAAAATCTACAAATCTGGTTAACTACAGATAAGTGCAAGGCGTTTGTTCTCTCTCTGTTTCTACATGTGTGTCAGTATGAGGCGCCTGGCAGCTCGTTGGGTGTCTCACAGAGCTGCCAAGTGCCGCGGCAGCTCCCAGGGCTGGCAGAGCTCGTGCCGTGTGCGAGGCCCTGGGCTCAGCTCCTGCCCAAACCAGCTCACACCGAAATCATGGGGAGCTCCTGTTGCCTCGCAGTGAGCGGTGCAGCCAGGGTGGGCTGCGAGTGAGCTGCCGTGGGCAGGAGGCGGTGAAGGCTGGAGCAGGGGGCGGGAGCGGTGCTGGTCTCCTGCGTGCCCAGTGACAACTAAGACCTCTTGATCCTATTCCCCAAGCTCAGCTACAGCACAGCACAGGAGCACAGAGGTAAAATCATGTGCTTGCTGACCTTCAGTCCCAGCTCTTTAGGCAGGAACTGGACTGTTCTGCAGTGATGCCGTTCGGGAACTTCTATCACCCTGCTCAAAACGGAGTAGTGATACTGTGAGGTAAACACTGACGGTGAAAGGCACAGACCTGGGATGAATCCACCTTTGTTCGGTTGACCCTTGTTGCTGGTGATGGTAATTTGTTGTTTCTCTCTCTAAAGAGTAGGTAATTGAATGCATGACTCAAACTGATGAGCTCATGTGTTGTTTGGATGGGATTTTTCCCGTGGCTCACAGCTCTGAGCTGACTAGTTAAATTGCTGCTGTACACACTTTTTAAGGTTGGGTGACTTCATCATTTGTTATTTGAATAGCTTGAATTCTCTTTTTTCATCTGTTACGTTGATGCCCTCATACCACATTTTTTCTGAACAATTTAGTATTGATTACCGATGACAGAAACAGTAACTACTCTTCTAAGTGCATAGTAGGAGCTGGAGTGGAAGATAATGCACCGGTGGTATCTTCTTACAGATGTTGCTGCCTGTTTTTAAATTACTCATGGAATGAGAGGATCTCAAACCTCTATCTGTGGGTGCATGCGTAACCTGGGTGCTGACCCCTGCAGCTGCCTTCTGCCTGGGAGTGGGTTTGGTGTATGATTAGTACATTTGGTTAAACCTGTTTGCTCTGAACATGCTTGCAGCAGCTCCTGGCCACCTGTGATTTCCATGCCCATCTGCCTCATTTGACTGGAAGTGAAGCAACAAGTCTTCCTCTGTCAGCTTTTGCCCACAGACAAACAATTCTGATAGGAGAAATCTGCCCTTTTACTCACAGGCTGGTGAAGGCTTGGAAAAAAAGCCCAAACCAACAAAACAAAAAATAAAGTACATTTTAAACCACATTTACAATGTGTTCTGGCTTTGTATTCTGCTCTTGGAGGAACTTGGCCACCGGCCTCCGTCGCTGTAGATGATATTTCATGACCGTCCCCACCATTAGCAGTTCTTAAATGAAAAGGTTTAGGATGTTGGGTATGGTGAGAGGGAGCAGTGAACGTGGTGTTGGGGGTGTAGTCACTGTCGCTCTCTTGTGGAATATGGTTCTGCCAGAAAATGGGTCCCAGGAGGTCAGTGCCCACTTTAGTTGGAGGGAAAGCCCATGGAGAAGCCGGTGAGTTTGTATGGCCCTGGCTGTGTGGCAGGAATGTGCTGTGGTGCTGCTCTGTCCCTCGGGGCATCACCTTGTGTCATGCTCCCAGTACACCCCCAAAGCTGAGCACTGGAGAGGCTCTGCTGGAAACTGCCTGTGGGTAACACCCTGTGGATGGGGGCTATTTCACCTGCAAATAACCTCACCGAGAAGATCTCTGTTCAGGGCTGTTCCAAGCTGTCCTGCCGGTGTCTGTGCTGTCCAAATTCATTGTGAGCCCCACGAGTGAGTGTGGTTTGCTTTTGGAGGTGGTCTGTGCGTTTTGCCGTGGTCTTGGGGTGAGGTTTTTGCATGCCGAGGACTGGAAGTGGGAATGACATTGTTATTCTGTAACTGATCTGCCAGCAGACCTGGAGCTACTACACCCACCTTTTGGCCTCAATTTTATGACTTTCCAGCACTTCTCTTCGCTCCTTTGTTCTCCTGGGCTTGTTGAGGATGGGACTTAACTGGATGTTGCTGCTTCTGCCTTTTCTTTGTGCTTGGCAGGGATTGAGGTGTCTGGTCACTGGCTGCTCTCTCCCCCAGCAGTGGTTCCAGCTTTTAGGAGGATCTGGGCAGCCCCAGGTGGTGCCTGCAGACACAGGGGCAAGGCTTTCTATGCCCCAGACACATCAGTCATGACTTGGAAAGGCATGTATCATCTTGGAAAAGGACTACTAACATCTTGGAAGGGTCTAGTAACATCTGTGACACCCAGGGACTTGGTAGAATAAACAAGTCACCTTTGGACACTGCTCTGGTATTGCTGGCATTTGGGATAAATAAATTTCTGCACTAATGGCCTTAGGCTGGACTTAGCAGAGCACAGAAGGGCTTCAGTTTCAAAATCTGTGGCACAGGCAGAGGGGCAGCCTCTGCACTGGATTCAGCACAGATTGTTTGGTTTTTCCTCTTTGAATCCAGCTGGAAGGTTGGCACAGGCCCTTTAGAGGGAGAGGGAGGGACCTTTCAGCAGCTCATGTCTTGCACACACACCAGTAAGATGACAGCTAGCTTATGTGACAAAAACAATGCTGGTATGTCCCCAAAGGTGTGCCAAGGGACTGTGGCAGGGAGAGCCCGAGTGACACCCAGCCAGGCTGTGCCAGCCCTGCAGGAGGGCTCAGAGAAGGGGGCACCCTGCCCAAACCCCTCATGGAGACCCTGGCCGAAAGGGATGCCAAGGAGGGGACAGGGCTCTTGTCTGTACTTTATGTTCTCACAAAAATTCACAGTTGCTGTGGTGTTCTTGGCATCCAACATTGTTTGAACTGGTGATAAAGGTTTTAAGCCAAATTTACCCATCTCTGCTTTGCCTCAGCTCCTGGAGTCCTTGCTGCTGAGAAGCTTCACCACAGATTAATCCTTAATGTTTTCCTTTTGCAAAAGCAAAATAAGAAAGGATTTGCAGTCCATTGACCCACTCGAAAGAGTTCCTAGGTGCTTATCTACCTTTGTGGCAGTGAGAACATGCATTTAAGATCAGCTGCACACTGGGTGATTGTGGCTTTGATCCTTCCCTATGTAGTAAGGAAGGATCGTCACAACACAACTTACAAATTCCTGGCTGGATACTCCTGGTGTTTGCCTGTTTTATAATCATGGCATGTCTTTAAATCTGTCAGCTCTTTACTCTCAGAGCCCTGCATCCCCTTCTCCCGAGGCTCCTCTCCCGTGCCACGCAGCACGAGCAGCCCTTCACAGCTGCTTACTCAAATTCACTGTGAAATCTTAGCAAGTTAAATATTTGATGTGTATCCTCTATGTTTTCATTCCAGTCCTGTGCTCTCCCCTCTCCCCAGAAGCCAGTGGTCAGTGTGGCACTAAACCTACAAACCTTTAGCAAGACCTTTTAAGAGCCTGAGACCTTCTGCGCTCAGCAGAGCTAATGACCTGTAGGCAAACAGAGGAGGCTGGGGCTGTTTGGGGGAAAATCTAGTATTTTCAGTTAGACATTTGTGGCTTCAGCTGCACTAATGACAATCACAAATCAAAGTCCATCACCAGACTGGCTGGGTGAGGCATTGTGGTGACACAGTGAGTCCTTCTGGTGGCTTCTAAGCCAATCTTAAAATTTCCCAGTTGAGCAGAGCACTTCTGTAGGGCTGCAACAGTCCGGACAAATCTCACCCTCAGCCCTCCTCTGAGTGCTCAGATGCCATCAGAGTTGCAGAATGGAGCCACTCTGACTTAATTATGTCTGTAGATAAAAGAACAATCCACTGAATAGCAGCATTAGTTAGGTAACAAAAGTCCACTCCGTTTATCGTATTTCTTATTTATATCATGCATTAAGTAAAGGCTTGGCCTTGGTTCATTATCACTGTACACCTCCAATTTTGCCTCTTGACCTTATAGATCACTTTGCAAGCAGGTTGGTTATCTTCTTTTGAATTATAAATAAATGAAACCAAATTTAATTTTAAAAAGGAGGAAAAAAGCTGAGGTGGTATTTTACAGCACGTGTCTGTAAGCTGGGGGAATGAGTTTTAATGAAGTTAAAATAATGTGCACTGGGGTTTTTTTGTGGGTGGACTAACAGTGAGGTGGATTGCGAGCTCCCACAAGCAGAAACATTCATGTAAGAAATGAGGTGGCAAAAGCATCTGTGGCCAGTCTGACTCATACAAACTGGAAATTGCTTCAAGTGACAAGGAGAGCCTCTCTCGGAAGGAAAGCAAACTTAAAACTATATCCAAGTTTCACTTGAGTACATCAATTTGTTTTTATTACTTTTTAGGGTTTTTTTTCCTTTGGAAGGAGATTTTTGAGCATCACCTGGAATGTCTTCTGCCCGAAATTTGTGAATAAATTATGTTCTTCTTAAAGACACTGCACATGCACAACTGGGGATGTGGCTGGCAGCTTTCGCTGGCAGGTTTTTTTTCAGGAAAACCTGCTGATGGCTTGGTTAATGTGGGATAAGTCCCTTCATCCCTGTCATGGGGCGATTCCTGGTTGTACCTTTGTGATGTTTGTGTAGGTGCAGGAATTGTTAGTTGGGGCTTGCATCATAAGAGCATCCCCGGAGGAGGACACTTGATTTGGACCAATAACCTAAAATGCAGCGTTGGCTCTAGCATTACCCCGGGAGCTGGAATCACCTTCACCCCAGTGCTAAGTGGGGAACCCCTTGGAAGGCTAAGGAGGAAAAAGGCACATGCTGCTCTTAGGTTTTGCTCAAACCTGCCTTTTTAAGGGGAGGTGCCCTTCTGGCCCCCACCCAGGTGTTAGGGCAGAGTCACCTTGGGAATCTGCAACTGCAGACTTGCCTCCTGTTCTCTGAAACAAAGACCCACACAAAGCCCAGAGGCCGCTGTGTTTCAGGAGTAAATATTTATAGAGCCTTGTTCACTTGAGCTATTTAAAACCATTTTCCTGAGAGATCAACCTGTTTAAAGGGAGAGCATGAAATGCACATCTCCCTTATGTTTCTCCCTTTTCCAGTGTGACTTCCAGATCCATGTACCTGCTTGGCTGCTGTCTCCTGCCTTGTGTTTTTGCTGCTCCTGCAGGTGCAGGGCAGGGGCTTGGCAGAGTGGAGATACAGCTGTGTCCAAGCCTTGAATTCCCAAGGGGAAGGGGAACAGCTTGACATGAAGTAGTATCAAGTGTTGGGAGAAAGTTATCATTTTTCTTGGAGAGGTTTTGCTTTCCTGTTCACATCAAGTGTCATCTCTTTTGGGTGAAAGCTTTAAGTAAGCTGTCGAGGTTTGACCCTGGCCAAATGCCACGCACCTAGGTTGGGTGTGGAGTTTTCAGTTGATATTGATGCAAAGTGTGTTGTGCTCTGCATGAGTAATTTGGAAGAGGTCAGAGTTTCCTATAACACATCCTGTGTATTCCCATGGGAAAATTACTTGCTTTCTTAGATTTTCCTTATAGCAACTGGCAAGAGAAAGAACTAAAGGTTTGGGATTCCCTGGAGCCTTGCCCGGGAGTGTGAAACCCAGCTCCGTGGAGGAGAATTGGGTGTCTGACATCAGGCTTGGTACAGCAGATCCCTCTGCACAGTGCCCTGTGCCAGGTCAGCTCTCTGCTCCAGGAATGGGGCTGGGATGGTGTCAGCATAAGCAGGAGTCTAAAGCAAGGCTGGAAAAATAGCACAGGAGTCGACCTGAATGCCAAATCCAAGAGAACAGCCTAGACTTGTTCTCCAGGCTGCATTCATGTTGTTGCATCATGGTAATATTGGTCCAGAAAGAGATCAGTTGATACAAGAGTGTTTGCTTTTCTCCCAGTGCCACTGCCCTGGAGCCAGGCAGGGCTGGTTCTCTGGGCTGTGTGTGCCACGGGATGTGCCACAGGAGCATCCCAGCAGTAGGGCTGGCACATCCCTGCCAGGGGAGTGGGATTGGAGCTGCTCCAGCAGAGCAGAGTGTCAGTCCCAAAATAAGCAATGCTTGGCTGAGGTGATGTTCAGGTGGGGGAAATCTTGTCACCTGCAGAAGAGAAGTTTTAAAAACTTCCCTTAACTTGTGTCTGAGCTGCCTGAAATATAAAGGCAGAGGAACAGCCCTGGCATGGCCATGGCCATGCGCTGTCACGAGCTTTAGTGCAGAGGTGGCATCTAGTGGCTGCTGTGACCCTCTCTCCCCAGGTCCCTGGGACAAGGGGGGAGCCAATACTGAGCTTGAGCTGTAGGCTGGGCCTAGGAAAGAGAGCTGGCTCAGCTCCCTTGTGAGCTGTAAACGGGGGAGTGTCTCAGGCTGCAGCTCAGGACATGGCTGTGTGTTAGTGGTACTGAAATGCAAGGAGCCACTCTTTCACCACTGTGACAAGTCCCATGATTTTGAGGGCACCTCTAATTGATGCAGATTTTGTGGCACCCATGAGCTATGGGAGAGCTGTTCTTGTGAGCTGCAGCCTGCCCAGTGCTAACCAGCTAAAAAACCAGACCAAACCCAGGGAGTGCTTTGAGCTGTCCTGATGCACTGAGTGTTTATGGAAAAGGGAAGCTGAAATTTTGTCCAAAACATTGCAGTTGTGCAGGTGTTTGTCCTGATTAATGACTTGTAGGCAGAGTTTGCTCCAAAACCTTTTGTAAAAAACTGAGTCCTGGTCTCATTTTGGATGTGTGCGAGTTAAAAAGTGCAGCACTTTCCTGAGCCTATTACCAGATACCAGCTTGCTTTTAACTGGAGTGTATGTGACCTCCTTGGGCCTGTGTATGTAATGTCTGAAAACTGGTGTCCCTCTGGATTAAAGTACATGGTGTAGTTTCAGATGAACATGGATTATTTAAAGCATTTCTCTGGTGACCAAGCCATGAGTTCTGGGGACAGGGAACCCATGTTCCTCTTGCTGGGGATGTCGGCTGGCCAGTTAGTGGGTGAGGAACCTAATGAAGACATCTGTGTATTTGGCATTTCCATTAACAAGTTTCCTTCTCTGCCCAGTTAAGCTGAACCTCTCTCAATTTTAAAAGCTGTAGTCAAGCAATTTGTTTCACCTCAGCAGTGGCATTTTTGGAAGTATGTGGCCTCTGTGCCCTGAAAGCTGTCACTGTTCTCTCGGTTCTTTCATGTGACTGTTCCACCCGTGCACTGCTGGCACGGAGGGTGATGAGGACTCACTGCTGACAGGGGTCTCTTGTGCCTGAGGAGGGGGCAGAGTCTCTGGGGATTTTGCATCTGAAACAGAGTAGTGGGCTTAATTAGCCCCTTCTCTAGCAGCCCATCAGATCCTGGTTCAGGAACTGGCAGGGGAAGATGTCTGGATGCTCCCTTCTGGTAGCAGAGCAGCCTTACTCCCACTACTCCTCACCATCCCTGGGGATGAGGGAGATTTATATCTGCCTGAAAATAAATACAGATCATTCACTTGTCTCTGGAGGAAGATAAAATGTAAACTGCCTGTTTTCTGTGATAAAGCACTGGAAATAGTTGGAATTTAAGATAATTATCTTTATTGCTTTTTATAGCACCCTATGAAGGCTGAAATCTAATTTGTTTTTCACAAACAGGGAACTCCTGTGGATGACTCAGAAAAATCCATTTGCTTTATTGACAAACTTGTCTGTTTGGTTGTCAGGGCAGTGTTCTCCTTGCAGGAAAAGGGAAATGCAGGTCATAACACAATGATGGGGTTTTAATAGAGATTCCAAGTTTCATATCTATTGGCAAGAAGAAAAACTAAAGTTGATGTAATCAGAGTGAAGTGACTCTGCTTTATTAAAAGGTTTGTAAATTAGTTGATGCTTCAGTGGGTGTGCAGTAGTGGTGTTCTGTGCTTTGTTTATGCAACTTTGCTACACTTAAAGCTTATTAACAAGAGCTTGCAGAGGAGCTGCTTTTCCTGGGCACCTGGTGCCCCTTGGCTTTGGGAAGGAGGTGGGAGGTGCAGTTGTGCCTCTTCTCCTGTGCCTGGGGCTGCAGGGAATGGTGTGTTGGGTGTAGTTTGGGCCTGTTGCTTGTAAGGGGAGTTGTTTTTTTTAAACTTCTCTGTCTGATTGTGGGACAGGCCCCAATTTTAACAAATTTCTTGTGTATCTGAAGGTAGTGGATACCCCTGGTCTGAGTGAGTCCTGTGCCAGCACAGCTGGGTGTTGTGATTTGGAGGGCTTTCTGCTGCTCTGGTGCTGTGGCTCTATGAAAAGCAAAAAGCAGATGTCTGTGCTGCTTCTCAGCCCTTCACAAGGGGGGAATGTGTCCTGCCTTACCTGGCCCTCTTTGATCCACACCCCAGAGCTGCTCAGAAGAGACAGCAATCTTTGGACAGCCTTTCTGTAACACTCATCTCCTGAAATGTTCTGTGGCTGCAGGCAGTGGTGTTTGAGAGATGCTGGGACTGCAGGCTGATGTTGCAGAGATGCTTCTGAATTGTTTCTGTCTGCGGCACACCACCCAGGTGTCTAATTTATCACTACCATGTGGGATAATGCTACAAGTAACTGAATCTCACAGAATCATGGAGTGGTGTGGGTTAGAAGGAACCTTAAAGCTCATCTTGTTTCCCCCCTGCCATGGGCAGGGACACCTTCCTACACCAGGTTGCTCCAAGCCCAATCCAGCCTCCTCTACAGATCAAATTCTGACAGGTTTAATCCCACAATGGAGAAGTCAGAAGCAACATAGGGGTTAGCTGTGTTTTCAGGGAGAAGGGATAGAGCTCCACAATAGCAGTTTTTGCCATGAAGCAGAAGTCTGTTTCTGTCAGGTTTCTGTAGCCCTCCACAAACAGACAGCAGAGCAGGGAGGAGAAAACATCCCTTTAGTAAACATGAAATGAGAGCTCCATGTGGGCAGAGCAAGGGTTCTTGTGTGTCTCTGAAGGTGTTCTCAGGGTTTGCTCAGCTTTTCATGGCTTTTCTTTCAGGAATTGACTACAAGACCACTACTATCTTGTTGGATGGCAGAAGGGTCAAGCTGGAACTCTGGTGAGTGTTTCTGAGCCTTTCTAACCCAAACCCTGGAAGCTCAGGCCAGGTGAGCAGGGACATGGGGCTGGGGGATGCTGTACTGGGCTGTGGAGAACCTGGAGCATCCTGGGTGTGTGGTGGCACTTACTGGCTGTTCTTACCAGAAGGTTACTCTGGCAAACCAGATTCCTTTCTGTCAGTCAAGTAGCACAAACACCATGCTGCTCTTTGCTGGAACAGTCTTATTTCAGTCTTTGTCTGTCATAACTGACCATTTTCACTGTTATTCTGCACTTGAGACCCCACCTGTAGCTCTGTTGTCCAGAGTTCCTGGCACAAGAAAGATGTGGATATGTTAGAACACACTCAGAAAAGGCCACAAAGATTCTCCAAGGGCTGGAGCCCCTCTGCTCTGGAGCCAGCCTGGGAGAGCTGGGGGTGTTCACCTGGAGAGGAGAAGGCTCCAAGGAGATCTCAGAACCTCTTCCAGTGCCTAAAGGGGCTCCAGGAGAGCTGGAGAGGGCCTTCGGACAAGGGATGGATGGACAGGAGAAGGGGAATGGCTTCCCAGTGCCAGAGGGGAGGGATAGAAGGGATATTGGGAAGGAATTGTTCCCTGTGAGGGTGGGCAGGCCCTGGCACAGGTGCCCAGAGAA
This sequence comes from Origma solitaria, assembly GCA_013397895.1. Classification (NCBI taxonomy): domain Eukaryota; kingdom Metazoa; phylum Chordata; class Aves; order Passeriformes; family Acanthizidae; genus Origma; species Origma solitaria. The sequence goes on along the minus strand of VZRL01006906.1, from coordinate 790,942 downwards.
GCTGTGGCTGCCCCTGGATCCCTGGCAGTGCCCAAGGCCAGGCTGGACAGGGCTGGGAGCACCCTGGGACAGTGGAAGGTGTCCTTGCCCATGGCAGGGCTTGGAACTGGTTGGTGTGTAAGGTCCCTTCCAACCCAAACTATTCCATCATTCTATGTTCCCATACAACTCTTGATCACCGAGGGGGTTTTGAAGCAATAGTGGATTTTCCTGAAATCCAAGGATGAGAAATAGAAATAATAAGAAACCAGGTGAAGCCCTTAGTTCCTCAGCAGCTGGATATTTCTCAATGCCTTGAGCAGAAAATTAAAACAAGAGTTTGTGAACAGACCTCACAGCATCAGGGTAGGGTGAACACCTGGAGAGCAGGACTGACTGGAGTGGCAGGACACTGGGATGGAGATCAGTTACCCCTCACTGCTTGGGAGTGGTAACCCCTGCCTTATCTGTCAGCACCAGAGGGAGATCTGGAGTCCTTCTGGCTGGGCTTTGTCTGAGGTCTAACTTGCTCAGAAGCTGACACAGCAGTCTGAGGAGATGAAAGAGGAAGGGTAGGACAGGACAGGATAGGTAAGTCTGTCCCTACCCTGTTTTTCACACAGATCTGGTGGGGAGTGACACAGGTCCTAAAACATGGAGTTAAATATCCCCTTACAAATGCTTGGGTCAAGTAATAGGAATATTAGTAACTTTTGAATTGTTAAATAGGAATGAGCTCCGTGTTCTCAGTCTCAGTAACTGACTCTAGCAGTGTGTAGTTTGGTGGTTTAATTACACGCCTGCTCTCTGAAGCTGAATGTCCTAATTTTTCTCACAAAAAAGAACAGAAGCAGCAATTTATCTCTTCTAGCCTGTATGTTTATATGTGCCACTTGCATTCTTGTCTCTCTTGTAAGATGCCTATTTTAACATTTCAGCCCCAAGTGTGTAGTAACTTAGTGCTTCCATCTTTTTGTACTGTAAACTGTGAAACCATCTTTTTATACTGTAATTCCTGAGCTGGAGAACAGCACAGGAATTGAAAAGCTGATAACTGATTGATGATGCCTTAGTGTAATCTTTTACCATTACTTACCCAGTATTTGATTGTTGTGGGAGAAGGACATGTAAGCACAGGCTGTTAGATTGATGGCCAGGATCCTACAAAGCTTTAGATCTGAATGTAAGGTCCCTTCCAATGGGAGGTCAGTATGTTTTTCTTAGAGCTGGAAATCTGGGGCTGAGGGATTCCTCAGCCTTCTCAGTGGTCATTAAAATGTCTTTTATCTTGACCCAGGGAATAGATTTGACAAACACCATAATGTATCTCTGATTAGCCTGACACATTTCGGTATATCCTGGTTAAATCAGAATGCTGGGCTCTGGTTTCTGGTCCCAGATGGGCACTGAGAGGTGCTGTAATGCCAGACTCAGTTACACCATGTCCAGATAGGACAAATGATAGTGACTGAAAAGCCCCTTATTGTCACAGTGGTCTAGAAATACTGTAGCCCATTCCTGTTCCTCACCTTTCTGTAGGGTAGACCAGGTCTGTCATGGATCTGGATATAAAGAGAATTCCCTTTATTTTTGGTTAAAGTGTGTTTGAAAAATAAGTGAAGCCTAGTGCAAAGCAATTTCTCCTCCTGTGAGTGGTCACATTTAGGCTGGCTGTTCTCCATAGCTGGGAGAGTTCTGCAGACTCACTCTGACTTCACACATCTTGTGTACTGAAGGGAACTAGGCAGAAAATCCTTTTTCCAGGGGAGTAAAATTACTTATACCCTCACACATCATCAGGTAGCACTGAAGCCGAGTGATTTGGGCTTCTCCATGGGAAGCACAGTGACAATGACAACCTGTACCCAAAGGTGGTGAGGTACCCACCAGTTCTTCCCCAGATGAATCCACCCTGCAGAGCACTTTGGGTACCGTGCACATCCTAAAGATCTGACAAGATCAACACTGATTTTTATTTTACTTCTTTATGGCCAGTAGGAGATGTGCTGTATGGGAGTCAAGTCTCCACATCTCATAGCTGTAACTTTTCTATGTTTTAGGGACACCTCAGGGCAAGGAAGATTTTGCACCATTTTCAGATCCTATTCCAGGGGAGCCCAGGTAAGTGCTGCTCTCAGGGCTTTGATGGGACACATTTGCTTTTCCTTTAGGCTGTATAAATCTTTCCTGCCATAGTAAAGAACTCTGAAGAGGAATGCACTTATCACCAAAAGGATCTCTGTAGATGCCAAGAGACACTGAGAGTTGTCTTGTTGCCTGGTATTCTGTTCTTATGAAATGGTGTGAGAGAAGGGAGTGAATGGCAGACTTTGCTAAACTCCTACAGAAGAGGTCTGTGCAGACAGTATTCAGTCTTCATTTCTAGAGCAGAGCTGAGAGGTTGGGGTTAGAGAGGATGAGGCAGTTCTCTCTCTAGATCTGCCTTAGCTTTAATGTGGGAGTTCCTGCTTTCTGAGGTTTCTCAAATTTGTTTAAATATGGCACTGGCTTCCCAATGGAGTTCTTCCAGTCTATGTTGCCTTCGAGTCAGTTCCAAAAATAGGGGTGGCTCCTACTTGCGTGTTTGAGGCAGTCTTGAAACTAGAGCAGCTCAGCTGGAACGTAAAGTATGTATGTTCCTCAAAACATGAGGCAGTGTTACATTTTGAGTTTCTCCTTTGGGCTCTGCTCTAGAATAGCATCAAGATCCTCAACAGCACAAAAATCTTGTGGTCCTCTGGAAAATTGCTGTTTAACAGTGCTTTCTCACAGTTCTGCTGTTGTCCTTTTAGTAACATGGCAGGGTCCCTCCAGGATAAAGTTTCCCTAAGCTACTTTATTTTCCGTATTGTTTCCAAATGGGAAAACTTTGGAGAGAATTCCTTTTCTCTTAGACACTAAGAACCAAAAGTTGTATATCAGCTTCCCAAGTGTGCCGGTATCCTGGCAGATTCCCAGCCTTTGGGAAACCTTGCACTTCTACTCAAGCTCTTGCCACTCTTGGCTTTTTGCTCCTTCTATCTGTAGACCTTTGCTTTGCTAACTGGCAAAATCCATGTTGTACTCTTTCTCTGACTTCCTGCGAATTCACTTGTGCCGTAGACGTGGGAGCACCTCGCCTGGGATGCACTGTTGAGCTCTCCCCTGGTGTCCTGTTTGTTCATGTTAGTGCACATCTCTGGTGGTCTGGATGCTTTAAGGCAACTCCTTTGAAGCAGAGGCCAATTTCCTGGTGCTTGCAGAAAAGTGCAAGGCGAGTTGGAGTTCTGCAGTGGGAGAGTGCAGGATCTCCCATTCACATGCTTCAGTCGTGTGTCTGAGTTTCTTTCAGCTTCTACATTTCATTTTCTTTCAACCCTTACTACATTTCAGAAAAATCTGGAACCCTGGTCACATAATCACAGAATGGTTTGGACTGGAACAGACTTTAAAGCTCATCTCATTCCAATCCCCCTCCCATATGCAAGGGACACCCTCCACTAGACCAGTTTACTGCAAGCCCCATCCAACCTGGCCTTGGACACTTCCAGGGATCAGGAACCCACAGCCTCCTAATGGAGCCTGTGGGCTTGAGGCCACCTTGCTTCCCTCACCAGTTAGAAGTGAGCAGAACTGGGTCAGTGTGGTTTTCTGGTGACCACAGAACTCAGCTTTGGTCAGGCTTTTTCTAAGACCTTGCTGTGTTAGATGCTCAGATCAAACTGGGAATAGAAAGCAGCAACTCCTGTGTCCGGAAATGCCATTTGGGAGCTTTTAGCCCTGTGTGCAGCCACTGTGCACAGTGGTTACTCCCCTTGGTGTCACTTGGGAGCTCCTCAGAGCAAGTGCTGTGTCTTGGCAGGGCTGCACCCTCAGAGCCTGAGCCCACATGCCAAAACTTGTACCTTCTGCTGCCACAGGCCAAACTGGGGCATGGGACAAAGCTGAAATAAGCAGTGATGAGAACACTTGAATTGGATGGGGAGAGAGACACATGTCTCTGTGGAGCCTGCATGGAGCTGTGAGGCATTGGCACAGCACCTGCAGCCTTTTCTCCCTGGACACTACATTTGGGTGCCACAAGGTGTCATGTACCTGGCTGACCACAGGCTTGAAAGGGATTGATTTTCTCTTCCTTCCTCAAAGTGAAGCTCTTGACCTTCTTTGCTTTGGAGGCAATGTCCTGCCCTTCAGCTGTATTTATCAGTATTGCTGCAGGAGCTCTCAGCTGAACATCGGCAAGGTTTGCCTCATCCATCTCACTGCCTACCCCTCCAAGGAGTGAGTCTGAGAGACAGTGAACCTCATCAGCCAGGCAAGGGGACCTTTAATGGGAATGCTTTATAGAATCATGGAGTCACTAAATTTGGAAAAGCCCTCTAAGTTCATCAGGTCCAGCCAGTAACCCAGCACTGCCAAGGCCACAACTAAACCATGTCTCTCAGCACCACATTCTACGTGGGGTTTTTTTCAACATCTCCAGGGATGATGACTCTACCACTGCACTGGACAGCCTGTGCCAGTGCCTGACCACCCTTTCAGTGAACAAATTACCCCAAAACGCAATCTAAACCTCCCCTGGCACAACCTGAGGTTGTTTCCTCTCGCCCTGTCACTTGTCACCTGGGAGACCAACCCCCACCTGACTCCCACCTCCTTTCAGGAAGCTGTAGAGAGCAATTTGCTGCTGAATGCTGGGGAACGGAGCTTACTTGCACAGCAAGATGTAGCTTGCGCCTTTGCCTCAAACCTGCCCTCTGCTTGAGCAACAAATGCCTTTTCCAAAGTGCTGTTAATACCTTAATCCTAGTCTGCCCAAACAGTCAACTCTTAAAGCAGCAAACCAGCCCGAAGGAACAAGCCTGCCTAGGAGGAGGAGAGGTAATTCCCAAGGGAAGTCTCTCCATGCCCTCTGAAGGTGCCCAGGAGATGAGCACAGGGAAAGTGCCTCTTGGAAATGACTGGAGTCCTTGTCCAGTCTTTTCCAGGTGGCTTGGAGTAAAACTCAGATTGTTTCCAGCAGCAGGTGGTTAGCTCCCATGTGATGTTCCAATGATATTCCTGTATTAACAGGAATACAGATACTGTGTCTCTTAAATAACTCACCACAACTTTCAATGGAAGAAGAAAGTATCTACATTTATACTCTGATGGTTAACCAGAGCAAGAGGACTGTTTGTTTTGAATAGCAAATGCCTGTGTGACTGCAAGGATGGAGTTCCAACACCTCTGGTTATTTTCAATATGCAGAAGCTGACTTCTTCTGGCGTGGCCGTAATTATAAATACAGCATAACCTGTGTGGTCTTGACGGAGAAACACATATATGCTCCTGAGTTCTCTGATTTAGAATTATGGAATGGTTTGGGTGGGAATGGACCTTAAAGCCTGTCTCATCCTATCCCCTTTCAAGGGTCACCTTCCACTATCCCAGGTTGCTCCAAGCCCTGTCCAGCCTGGCCTTGGACACTTCCAGGGATTCAGGAGCAGCCACAGCTTCTCTGGGCGCCTGTGCCAGGGCCTCCCCACCCTCACAGGAAAGTATTTCTTCCCAATGTCCCATCTCTCCCTGCCCTCTGGCAGTGGGAAGCCATTCTCCCTTGTCCTGTCCCTCCATCTCTTGTCCCAAGTCCCTTTTCTCCTGGAGCCCTTTAGGCCCTGGCAGGGGCTCTGAGCTCTCCCTGGAGCCTTCTCTTCTCCAGGTGAACACCCCCAGCTCTCCCAGTCTGGCTCCAGAGCAGAGGGGCTCCAGCCCTTGGAGCATCTCCATGGCCTACTCTGGACCTGTTACAGCATGTCCATGTCCCTCTCGTGTTGGAGGCCCCACAGTTGGGTGCAGTACTCCAGGTGTGGTCTCCAGGATGTATTCAGGACTCTGTGCTGTGCTGGCTTCTTAGCTGCAGCTGTTTGCTTTCCTTTCTACTGTCTTGGAATCATCAGACTTCAAGACTTCTGCTGTAGGAAGGCTGACGCAAATCCCCTTGGAGGCAAGAGAAACAGCTTATTTAAACTAAAAGCCAAAGCTCAGGAAGAGCAAATCCAGCAGAGAAGAGAGGTGCCAGCATGGGAAAAGCTCTGTTTGAAGTTCAGTGTGGTATTTGTACAAGAACAGGTTGGTGTAAACTGGCCTTGAGCACCTTCACACTGAGAATTAGCTGAAGGTTCTCACTGAGTAGAGGACTGAGGAGCACAAGGGGAGCTTAAAAAATGAGGTTCCAGAGAGGACTTGAAAAGGTTGGCTGTGAGGGCAGGAGGCTGGCTCAGCACCCTGGTAGTCCTTACCCAGGTCTGAATAACCAGTGCTTAAGAGAATACTTGGTATGAAAAGTGCCTCCAAGTCAGGGAAGCAGGCCTGACTTTCCCACACACTCCTTATTGTTTCTCAAATGTAGTGATAAGAATTGAATTTTCTGAAGTAGACCCTGGAGAGGTTGCAACATGGAACAACAGTCTCTAGACAGTGAGCAGACCTTCTCACGAGTTCTCCTTTCCCCCATGGCACAGCCTCAGGCTGAACTTCAGGCTGGTCCTTCCCCAGGGAAAGGACTCAGTACATTGATGCCTCCCCCAATTTTGACTCCACACCACTGGCCTGGCTCCAGAGCCATGTGACTTTCACATTCAGCAGAAACTTCTTCCTCTTGAAAATACCTGTAGTAAACCATCCTTGCTGTGCTTGATGAGCTGGCTGTGAACAAAAACCAGCCCATTCTTCCAGTGTGATTGCCCCAGGGTTTGCTGTGAGGATCACAGGTCTCTTACCTTCCTCCCTGCCCTGCCTTAGCAGATCTGATTTCATCAGGGGACACAGTGAGCTCTTGGGCTCAAGGTGGGGGCTCATGGTGCTGCTGTGCCTGGGACCTTTTCTCTTACTTCCCTAGGTGTTGAGTTTCCACTTCATCACTTCTTTGTTGGGGTCTGCTGGGCCAGCAGGTCCTGACCATATTGCTTCAGGGCCTCACTTTGGGGCAAAAGAGGAGCATTTGTGTCTGAGATAGCAGAGCACTGGCCTCCAGGTACTGATGGGGCAGGAGGAGTGTGCAGCCACATCATGGTGACTGCAGGGCCAGGGAGGAGGGAGACATGGAAACGCAGTAGTGTTGCACCCTGCAGAGCCAACTCGGGCAGTCTGAAGCTTGCTGTGTTGCAGAAGGATTTTTGTGTTAATTGTCACAACATGGGGTATGGTGAAAAGTATTTAGTGTGCTTAAAGGTGCTGCAGAAATCTTTCTTGCTCTTGGACTTCTGCTCCTTTTCTATTTGGCTTCAAGGTCTGAGTCGTTTCAGCAGAGCTGGCTCATTGATCTCGCCTGTTGTGAGCAGCTGTGGCTCTTCTGGTAGATGTGAGCAAATGCAAACTATTCCAAGAGTCATCACACAGGGGAGAAAGAGTTGTGGTGGTGCCTCCTGATCTAGCCAGGAAGAAGCAGTGTTAGGATCATTCCTGATGTCCTCATATGCCAGTGATTTAAACTGTTCCTGAAAATGTGGCTTGCCAAACTCTTCCCAGACTGTGTGATAAAATGCTCCCATCTTGCAGCAAAGCTGCAGCCCTAAAGAAATGATGAATATTGTTCAGTTCTGCTTAGGCAGGTGGCTTGAGGAGCTGCTGTTTATCCTGTTCAGGGCTTCTTAGTATGCAGGAAAGTGGTGGATTTTTGGCAGCTCAGCAGACTCAGGTGGAGGGTCAGACCTCCCTTACAGCTTTTTTGGTTGCTGCAAATACCTCGCCTACCTTGGGTCATTCGGGTGGGGTTGTCCAGCTGCTGGAGGAGCCTGCCCTGCCTGCCAAAATACTTATCAAAATCTCAGTGATAAATACCCCCACAATGTGCCGTGCTGTTGGGAAATGGTTTGGCAGCAGGATGTCACTGCCCCTGAGCCAAGGTCCGAGGTGCCAGCTGGAAAGCCATGACCAAATGGAGCTGTGAAAGAGCAGGCAGGAGACACAGAGTGTTCTGGTTCCTGTCAGCACTGGACCTTCTGTTTAAGGTTTACTTTGTCACGTGAGACAGAAAATCTACTGCGGGGGGGGCAGGGGGTAGGTGGTCTTCAGGCTTTTTTGCATCAGTGGAGAATATCAGCAAGTGACACTTTTCTGGCCTCCCTGTCACCTGCCTGCATTGAGCTGAGGTCCTTGGCAGTTCTTCAAGTGCTCCCAGCAGTTTCTTGTGTGCTGGAAGCCCCTAAAGCATCTGGGAAGCCTTTTTGGACAAGCCTGCTTTGCGCTGACAGTGTGCAAGCTGATTTTCTTTTACCTTTAAAAGCTTACTGCTTATAAACCTACTCCAAACCTGCTGCAAGCAGGCAGAGATGAGACTTCCGCCCCACCACTTCGGTTATGTGGACAGATCTTTGTGTAAGCTCCTGCTGGAAGTACATTTGGGTTTTGGCAGAGTAAGTGTCCACATGTGCTGCCGGATACAATAAGTGGTGATCTGTCTGTGTTCCTTGTTCACTATGCAAGGCACTGATGCAGAAATTGCTGTCACTGTTATGCTGACGGCTGTGCCAATCCTGGTAGTGTGGAACAAAACCAGAATGGAAATGACCTCTGAAAATCCAATTGTGAAAAGACCCCAGATGGATCTGGGGATGAGTCCAGTCATCTTCTACCTACACAGAAGCTGTAAACAGACTGAGGAGGAAAAGAAGGACGGCTGTTGGAGGGTTGAGAGGGGTCCAGAGTACCCTTGGTCTGAGAAGCTGAATGTGGAGCTTTTCACTCCATGCTGTGGGAACCTGGGGTACATAATGGCACAAAAGGGCTTTGTGAAACTAAAAATTGAGAGCTATTGAGGTAATAGGGTGTTGACAGCCATCTAGGCATTTAGAGAACAAATTAGGCTGCAAATGGGAAGCTGTTCATTTGTTGAGTTGAGGAAATTAAAATTCTGTGCTTGTTACTCCAGAGAAGACTTTAAAAAAGCCTGACAGATCTTACTTGGAACTGTCTGCAGAGATGGAGCCAGCTCCCTCTCAGTGTGCATGGCTGAGTGCTGTTCTCTTTGGGGCAGAAATGGCAATGACAGAGTGGATTTGGGATGTGTGCTCTGGAAACGCAGTGTCTGCAGCATGCCAGTGCTACTTGGAAGCACTGTGAGGTTATCTGGCAGCCCCAGGAGCTGGCCAGGGGTTGAGCAGCCTTCTTCCTCCTCCTGCTGAGCTGCAGCACAGCTGGGCTCCATACCCAGCTGGGCAGGAGGAGGATGGAGCAGGGCACGGGCAACTTGGCCTCTGTCTTCTGACCTTTGGGAAGCTTTCCTGGACAATCTTCCCTCTAAACGTGTGTGCTGGAGCTGTGGTGTGGCTTGGAGGCTCAGGTGGCTGACAGAGTGTCATGTTTCACATTTAGAAATCGTGGTCTTGACCTTCCACCCTGCTGAGAACATAGGGTTGTGTTTTTGCTGAAGTTTTCTCCTTATTCCTATTCAAAGAACATCCAGGCAGAAGCTGCCAGCAAGCTTAAAAACTCTCTCCTCCTCAAGCTTATTCCTGGCAGAAATAATCGTCACAAACTAGGTCTTGGGTCTGTTTCTCTTGGCTGAAGGAGCTTGTCAATCCAGAAATGAAGAAAGTAGACTTTATTTATCTTGCTGGCCATTTGTCTTGGAAGGGGATCATCAAACCCTTTGCTTCGTTATTTCCTGACTCATTAATTCTCACACACAGCCATGGAAGTTGAAAATCAAAACAAATAGAGGAAAAATTAAAAGAAAGCTCAGTGTCTTTTTTTTTCCCCCAGTATGCAGTTAAAATGTGATGTGTCGTGCTAGTACATATTTCTAGATTGGGTTCTTGAGAAGCAGTGTCTTTGGGTTTTTTAATTATGGGATTTTTTAATTATGGAAAATCATTACTTCATTCTTATTTTTCCTCTCTAAATGTAGGAGAAACTGATCCTTTTCTCCTCCAAAACAAAAAACCTCCATTTGTTTTTGGACTGTTCTAGAAAAGAAACTACAAAAAATGAAGGACTCTAGGTGTGAGCTCCAGACTTTTCTTGAAGGAAACTGAAGATGCACCCCCCCACCCCACAGGTGCTTCTGCCATTATGAAAACTCAACTTCAGGTCCTACAGAACAGCCTTAAACCCAGATCCTGAAGGGCTTGCTCTTCGTGGGCTGTCAAAGATGAAAGCCAGCCCACCTGACTTGCCTTTTGTGACCTCTGCCTTTCTATTTTTGTACATTTTAGCCTTTCTGTGGAGGTATAAATGCAGATGTGGAGATGTTAGAGGGCCAGCGAGGACAGAAAAAATGAACTTCACCTGGGGGGTGACTGCCTGGGGTGGAAGCACTGGGCAGTGAGGTTGGGGGTACAGCTCAAAAATCAAAATTATTCTAGAATCAAGAATCTGAATTGTTCTAAAGTTATAAAATTGATCGAGCGTTGAGAGCTGCTTATTCCAGAAGAGCTGAGAGAAAGGCAGACAAGGTCAAGGCACACCCAGCGCATTCTGGGAACGGCTGCTGTTGTATGGGGGGGGGGCAGTGCCAGTGCCAGCTCCAGATGTGACTTTATTATGAGGATTCAGGTGCCTTTGTGGCCCAGATGCCAGTTTATCATCCCTGTGTGCTCCACATTTCATGTTAATATTTTTTTGTAAATTTGAGGTATATCACCCACAAAACTTCGGCACAGGCTCCTCCCAGTTCACCACAGGGCTGGCAGCAGCAAAGATTGTAAAGCTGGGTTTGGGAGAACTGGGTAGCTCGTGTTTCCCATTTGTGCAGCACATCTTCCATTTCAGTGGATAAAGGAGTGACTCCACAGGTGCTCTGTGGTCCCTGACTCGTACCAGGACAGATGCTGGGAGCTTGTCAGCTCTCTCCTTCCCTGTGCTGAATCCAGGCCTCTCATAGGGATGACTGGGCTGTAAGCTGAGACCTTTCTTTGCCAATTTAAGATCTCTTTGCTTATGCTGAGGCCTTGCACTAGGGGTTGGCTGTTCCTGGATGATGCCCCTGCCTCAGGGAAGGCTGGTTCTGTGAAACTTGGTGTCAGTGATCTGGTTTGGTTTGCCCTTAGTCTTGCTGCTGCTGGGTTCCCTTTCATCCAGCGCTGCCTTCCCAGCTGGATTCCTCCTCTCAGCACAAGATCATCTGCTCCTCCCAAGTTCCCATTCCAGGCATCTTGTACTGTGATTCTGCCAAGTCAGCTTGGAGTGCCTGTTGTCACTTGGAATGTCCTTGATTGCAAAGAAGAGTGACAAGAAGTCAGAAAAATAACAGGAGGGTTGCAGAAAGGCTCTGCTGAGGACAGTTCCATAAATGCTGTGTGTGCCCAACTGGTACCGAGCGGCAGCTCTGGACTCGTGTGCCTGCAGGGCCAGGCACAGCCTACTTTCCTTGTGTCTGTCCCCAGAAGTACTCAGATTCATGTAAAGCTCACTTGCTGGGAGATGCTGTGGACCTGAGTGGTGGCCAAAAGCCTGGCCATGCTCCTGGGTCCTGCCAGCTGGGCTTGGGGCAAGGTGGAGATTCCTCAGAGCTGCTCCCTGTCTTCCCTGCCTTGAGTCATGTCTGTGCTGCTGCCAGCACCATGTGCTGCACCTCAGGAGGTGACTGGGAATTGAGTCATGGATGTGGGTGGTGCTCAGGGACAGTGGATGTGACCCTGAGGATGGTGTAGGAACCTCTGTCCTGAAGAAAGGGTTCTCTGCCCCTGTGGCAGTGACAGTGGGAAGCACCTTCAGCAGAGCCTGGATGGATCCTGGTTCTGAGAGCTCCATCTGTGGAGATGCTGTGGTGCTTACTGGCATCATTCAGCTTCTTCCTTGTCAGCAAAGGGCTGACAATGAGATGGGTTCTGGAGAAGAGGGGTGTGCTTGAAAATTCCTTCCTGTCCTGCTGCCACCTCCCCCACTGACTGTAGCTGTTCTGTGTAAGGGGATAGAAAAAAAGCCATGTTTCTGCCTCAGTGACTTTGTATCAGGTGTGTGATGGGAGAAGGGTGTGTTTTCCTCCTCCAGATGAAGCTAGCAAGGCAGTTCCTTCTCCTGTGTAGAGACTGCTGCTTTGGAAATTATTTGGAGAATACCAAACCCAAAACAGGAGTAAAACCTTCCCTCATGACCTGGGACTGCATTAGCACAACCTTGTTGTCTCAATTTTTGCCCCATCAGCGTGTAAATGGTGCAGCTGGAGCAATGTTCTGTCCCTTTGCCTCTTGGTTCCTGCACGTGGAGTCTTTCAGCTGTGTCCTGCCCCTTTCACGTTGCCTACTATGAAACTTCCTGATTGCTTCTGATTGTCTTCCACCAGGGAATTCTCTTGGTGTATGACATCACTAATCGCTGGTCCTTCGATGGGATAGACCGATGGATAAAGGAAATAGATGAGGTAAGTGAATGGGAGAGCCTATGCAGTGATCTATAGCAGAAATATGGGGAGGTATCACCCGAGGTGTTACCTGATATGGGGACAGGAATGGCTCTGCTGTGGAGGGAACATGATGGCAGTGCAGTAATAAGTGAAGCAAAGCAATAAGTGTCTGCCCTCCACCTCTGTGTAAATCTGAAGTAGTAGGAAAGAGCTTGGGAATGGGCAAGAACGTTCCCTCAGAAATGGGCTGGGAGGTGACAAATTAGTTGTCCCCATCAAGTAGAGGTAGTGCTAGGCAGTCCCTCAGCCACAGAGCAGCTTCGACTTCTTTTCCCTTCACTGCTGTTGCAGCTAAGCAGAATGCTGGGTGTGGCCATGATTTCTCCACTTCTTTCCGTGTTGCAGCACGCCCCAGGTGTCCCTCGGATCCTGGTGGGAAACAGGCTGCACCTGGCCTTCAAGAGGCAGGTGCCCACGGAGCAGGCACGTGCCTACGCTGAGAAGAACTGCATGACCTTCTTCGAGGTGAGCCCCCTGTGCAACTTCAACGTCATCGAGTCCTTCACGGAGCTGTCCCGCATCGTCCTCATGCGGCACGGCATGGAGAAGATCTGGAGGCCCAACCGAGGTCAGTGGACAGGATGGTGCTCCCTGTGGGAAGTTTGGGCTCACATGGAGCTGTGGGGCTGTGGCTGCCCGGGTGGGAGGTGTGGAACTGTGGGAGCTGCACCCACCTGACATGGAGAAATGCCTGGGGCCAGACAAGCTGAAGCTGAGCCTGTGCTGGTGCAGGGATGGGCAGCTCCAGAGGGCAGTTCAGCATGTCTGGGATCTGTAGTGCTCTGGGGCATCCTCCGCCTTTCCACTTACTCTGGATGAGGCTGAGGGCAATTAAGCTCCCAGCTTGAAAGTACTTCAATCAAATGGCTGAGTGGGATAAATCCAAGTGTAAGCACCTCGGTCCCTGCCCTTGCCTGAGCCTGTCTCCCTTGTTCTGGAGGGAAGCGGAGTGAGCCCAAGGAGCTGAAAGGGACTAAATCTCATTCCTGCTGTCAGCGTGCAGCAGTGGGCTGGGTTATTCCATATATCCAGGTATGTGTGCCCCAGTGAGGCAAACCACAAGCAGATTCCATGCTATGTCTCAGCCTGTTGGGTTTGAAGCAAAATAATCTCAGTTCCCACGTTTTTCCTGGCTGGAGGTAGCAGTTTATCCCACTGAAGTCTGAGCAGCAGGAGATCTGTGTTGCTGGGATGACCTGCTTTCATATGGATCTTCAGCTTCAGGGTGGGAAAATCCTGTTTGCCAGCCCCAGTCACCACATTTTCTGCCTGGGCTCCTGTCCACAACCTGGCTGCTGTGCCATGGTCTGCATGGAGGGATGGTGGCCAGGGACTGGGCTGCATTCACAGACGTTTCCTGAACCTCTTCCAGCGGATTTGTAACTGGGGGCTGCCTGCTTGGGAATGGATAGGGCAAAACGAAACAACCTCAAGTTGTGCCAGAGGAGGTTTAGATTAGATATTAGATATTAGGGAAAATTTCCTTACAAAAAGGGTGGTCAGGCACTGAAACAGGCTGCCCAGGGCAATGGTGGAGTCAACATCCCTGGAAGTTTGAAAAAGATGCAGATGTTGCACTTGGGGACAGGATTTAATGGTGGCCTTGGCAGTGCTTGGGGAATGGTTGGACTCAATGTGCTTAGAGAGCTTTTCCAGCCTTAATGATCCTGGGATTCTACAAATGGGAATCTGCCGGCCTGGAAATGGGGATCGCAGCATGGCTTTGGCAGCGGGCAGGCTGGAGGATAACGCGTGCCCTCGTGTGGCCGCTGGCTGGGAATTCCCCTGCAAGGAGACAGGACTTCCCAAGGCAGGCTCACATGAGGCACGCTGAGCTGGGAGGATGCTGGGAAGCTGCCGAGGACAGAGTGGTGTTCTGGGTGTTCTGGCTTGGTGGGATTTCTGTGGCTGGGTGGTTCTGCAGAGAGCTGCCCCCTGAGCAGGCCCTATGTGACAATGTCCTGTTTCAGGACTTGCTGACCCTCTTGCCTCTTTCCCAGGCACATCCTGGTTGCCAAAGGACAGGTTGAAAAGCCAAGTGTCTGTCAGGAATGTGAGCCAGGCCCTGCCAGCCCTGGGTGCTGAGCAGAGGAGGGCTGGCATTGCCTAGCACTGTGTTCACACCAAAGCTGGTGTCTGGCAAAGCACAAACCTCCAACAGCAGAGCTCACCTTGATTTCCCAAGCTTTTGTCCTAACTATCCTGCTCCCTACTCCAGGCTCCTGTGCAGTCATTATTGGCATATCTCCCTGGGGAGCCAGAGCTGTGCAGCATAAGGAATAGCAGTGGGGGCAGAGCAGCCCAGGAGATCTCCTGGCCCTTGACTGTATGGTTCTTTCTCCCACCAGTGTTCAGCCTACAGGACCTGTGTTGCCGAGCCATCGTGTCCTGCACCCCGGTGCACCTCATTGACAAGCTCCCCTTGCCCGTCACCATCAAGAGCCACCTGAAATCCTTCTCCATGGCCAACGGGATGAACGCGGTGATGATGCACGGCCGCTCCTATTCCCTGGCCAGCAGCGGGGGTGGGAGCAGCAGCAAAGGGAACAGCTTGAAGAGATCCAAATCCATCCGGCCACCCCAGAGTCCCCCACAGAACTGCTCACGCAACAACTGCAAGATCTCTTAGCAGGATGGGCACCCTGAACTTCTGTCGGATCCACACCCACCCACCGATGTACAGCTGTTTGCACACCAAACCCTTTTCCACTGGATCCTTTCGGATGGGCCATGGTTGCTTTTCCAATGGCATGCACAAGCGTTAGGAATGTGCTCATGTTTTGGCTTGGCATAGGAAGAAGCGTGGTGCCGGCTGGATCCCGCAGCGCTGGCGGGGAGAGGATCTGCCAAGTGACCCTCCAAGAATGCTTTGGGCTTTGCCTCTTGGCCTGGGGTGGAAAATTCAGCAGCTGCCGGGTTGGGGAGGGGGGAAGGGGGAAAAAAGCTCATCCAGTCTCAATGGAGCAATGGATTTAATGGAAGATTGAGAGGCTTAAGGGAGTAGGCAAGGAGAGTCTGTGCTACAACTTTAACTCTTGGCCTCCTGAACAGGTTGCTGGTGCAATAGTGATCATTGGATGTAGACAAAAAGAAACAGGGACAGGGGACTAATGACAGTTTTCACCAGGATGTTAACCTGCTGTTGCCAAAATAACCAGAGAACAAGGCAAGAGTTGGCCAATTGGAAAGGGGAAGGCAGTGCTCTGCTTGCCGCCTTCACTTATTTATGTAAATATTATACATATATATATATATCACTTGTTTTTTAAGGGTTTTTTTAAGAAGCAGTCAGGGAAAATTTTATGCAGCCATGTAAATACAAGCACTGGATTGACTTTCCCAGTGTCAGCAAAGGGGACAAGTGGAGGATTTTCCAATGAAAACACATAAATGCTTTAAGAGACTTTCCCCCACCCCTGGGCTCGTGCTGGTGTTTTTAAATACTACATATGCAGAAGGAAAGGACAATTCGTGTGGAACATGCCCCAAGCTGCTTTATTCCTATCATTCCCTAGAACTTGTGAGTGCCGAAGGCAGGGTGGGATGGCAATGCATGGAGGGCAGAGCAGAGAGGCCACGGTCCTGGGAGGTTGGAGTGTTCTGGCAGGCAGGAGGAAGAGGCAGCTCTGGGGGCAGACTGATGCCTTGCTCACTTTATGCTTTCTGGTCGGGGATTTGGGAGCAGGGGGTGGAAGCATCGTGCCTAAAGCAGAGGAAGAATGCTGAATTTTGTCCCTTATTGCTGCAAAGCCTCAGCCATCGCTTCTAGTGCCCTCCATCCATGACAGCACTCCATGTGACGGCTCCTGGATCCCGGCTGCTTCCAGCTTTGCTTTCCCAAAGGTGCTGCCTGAGGTCATGCTGGTGTGGCCCCTCCTGGATGAAAGTGGGAAAGGACAGGAGCAGCTTTTCCCACTGGAGCGTGAAGGAGCAGGGACTGGGAAGATGGAAGGTTGGGGTGAGGAAACATCAATCCCCACGTCCCTTAGTAGCAAAATCACTTGGCTCTTGGGGCAGTCCCAGGAGATCAGGAGAGCAAACTGCTTCGCTCCGTGGGATGGCTCCTGGATCTTGGAGGCGAAAGAGCTTGGGATGGATCTTCTGTCAAGCAAGTGCACCTGCTTCCCTGGCTTTGTCCCATGGCTGACCTGTGCTGGAAATTCACCTGGAAACTGAGAAATAGCACCCAGCCCTTATCCCAAAAGTTAAGGGAGCCTGGCAGTCGGGCTGGGCTACAGTGGCAGGTTCTCATGGGTGGCCGGGGTGTGTAGATTGTGAGTAGCATGGTCGGAAGGGAAGTGTACAGTGCTGCCATCTCCTCTTGGGATCAGCAGCTCCTCAGGGCCCGGGCTTCCTCTGCTCCCCCTGCCCAGGTAGCTTAGGGCACTGCACGGGCAGAATGAAGCCGCTGCAGCTCCTGTGCGGCTGACGGACCCACTGTGTCTAGGCAGCAGGGACAGCAGGGGGGACACATCCCCCCATGACGACATCACTTCGCTCGCTCCTGAGCCGACCTGGGAGGTGCCGGAGCCTTCCCTCTCCCCTCTCTGCAGAGCACAGCACTGGCAGGTCTCTTGGCTCGGCCCTCTGGTGCTTTATCGCCCAGCTCAAGTGAGCGAGGGGAGAATTAAACCCCAGGCAGGTGGAGGGGGAGAGGAATCCTTTGTAGTGGTGCTTTGGCTCGAGAGCAAAGCCGCAGCCGGGCCAGCCCGGTGGCGCGAAGGCCGGGGGATTTGGAGAACCTGTCTGGGATGGCTGGCACCTGTTTCCCATCACTTAACACACAGCAGAAGACAGTCGCTGGCTCAGCAGCACAGGGATATACAGCCAACAGGTGACCGGCACCGCCAATGGCGGCTCCTCCCGGGAATCACCCCCCGGGCACCTCGGGGCCCAGGCGCCGGTGTGTGGGGCGAAGAGGGATAAAGGGATCCTTCCTGCAATCACCAAGCTGCTGCATGTCTCGAAACTCGCTGTACCTCTGCTTTGGTTTGGCTGTGCCATGTGTGCCACCTCCCCACGCTGTTTCCCTGTGGTTGGTTTGGGTTTTGTCACCCTGTAAAGTCTCACGGATCCTGTTTGGAGTGGGGATGGAAGATTTCCCTAGAGCGATTGCCCAGCAATGAACTTTTTTTATTTTTTAATTTAAAAGGAAAAGGTTCTTGCATCTGATGTCATCACTAGTCTGTAGCTGCTCTCCAACACTTGTACCATTCCTGAGTTGGTTTTTTTGGACTATCCTTTTATTTTTTTATTCCTTTGTACAGTCAGTGTTGTTCAACTGATTCTACATTGTTTTGTTTTGTATAAATTAAAGTCTTTTTGTTTGTTTTGAACTACCAGTTGAAAAGAGGAAAAGTTGTATCAGTTTTTGTGTGGGCTGGGAAGAGGTTGAAGGGAAAAAGGTGATGGTTTGGCACATGCCTGGGGATTTGGAGTTATTTGTGGTGCAGATGTGTATTCCCACTTCCAGGTCATCCACAAAATAACTCGATTTACATTTTCTGGGGAGCCATGATTCCTGGCTGTGGTGGCTTTTTGCCCTTTTCTGTAGATGCAAAAGATAAATCTGTTCTTGATTCTCACAGAACTGCTGATATGGGGTAGTAGAGCCCTAAGAAAACACGAACTCATCTCCCAACGGGGCTGGTCCCATAGGTGGCTGGAGGAAGCCGGGCTCTCCAGCAGCTTGCCAGGAATTGTGCCCAGTTCCTGCTCCACGGGGACAGGACAAGTACCATCAAAGCCTTAAATCCCTTCTTTGGGTCTGGGTGATCCTGGTGTAGCAGCGAGTGCTGTGGCAGCAGCCACCCATCCTGCCCAGACTCTGGAGCAAGCGGGAAGCCATCCTGGGATAAGTGGGACCGAAATGGAGAGGATGCTGTAGGGAGCTCAGAGCACCAGTGTCACACCAGGGTGGCCTTTGGAGGCACCAGGAGCCCCAAAGAAGGGGGATTTGATCCTGGGGTGGAGGGAGACTTTTTGTCTGATCCCCTTCTCCCAGCCCACCTCCCCTTAACCTCTTTTTTCCCCTGCCTTCTCACTTCCCTAGGATCAGATTTTCCACTTCGTACCAGACTGGCCACGCTTGTTTTAACAGCTTAAGTAGTAATTGCTGGGGCTGGGAGGGGGCAGGGGGAAATGAGATCGTGTCTGCAGCCTGGAAAACCCTGGAGCTAAGGTGAAAGCCTGGTCAGGGAAGAGTCACACAGCTTTTTTTTTTTTCCTTATTCTTCAGGGGGTTCTGGAAGTGTCTGTTCGCTCTCCCAGGGCCGAAACAAAGGCTGTGTGTGGTTTCAGGTGGGGTCGGAACAGCCGGAGCCCATTACGGCAGAGCAGCGGGGGCTGCGGGGCCGCAGCTGTCTGCTTGGGAAGAGCAGGGCAGGAAAACACTGTGCAGCCTGAGTGGGGTGGGAAGGCTGGGAGAGCTTCAAGGCTCTTCTCCTTGGAGAAGGAGGAGGGAACAGGTTGCTCTGGGATGATTCAGGTCTTTCCTCATTGTGTTTCTCTGCACCCACCTCTCTGGTGTGACGTTTCTTGGGTTGGTCACACTGTCCCATGCAGGCTGGGAAGAGGTGGTGACCTTCCTCCCCAGAGGTGTATTGGAGGGGCAGGAGCCCACCGGGTGCAGCGGGTTATGGGAACAGGGACATGTGGCCTTTCTTCCAGGCCATGGTGCTGAGCCACTTCCTTGGCTTGGAGGGAGAAGATGAACCATAAAACCCTCATCTATGTCTGGGATCTTTGAAAGTAACTCCAAAATTCCCTGTTTTACGGTGTGGTTGGTGCCTGGACACATGGAGCTGAATGGTTTGGAACTTGAGATGGTGAAATTACCATGGGCTTGGTCAGGGTGGGAAGAGTCACTTCATTGTTCAGCACTCGAAGAGGCTGGCTGGGGGTCCCCAGGCAGGGTGAAGGTCTCAGGCTGGCTGGGGGTCCCGAGGTGTGGGTGAGGATCTCCAGCTGTTGGGAGATGGATTTCCAACCACTCAGCGGCTGCCATTCCTCCATCCAGCCTTGCACCACTGAGGTGAAGGTTCCCAGCCACTGCTTGTCCCTGCCTCATGACTTCTGATCTCGGTGACACAAGGAGGGACCTTGGGGCTTCAGTGTGAAACATGTGCCACCCTCTGGGGCTGCCCCTCTGGCCTTGGACAGGGGCCGTGGGGCAGGAATCAACCCCGATGCCAGTGCTGGCATGATGCTGTGACCACATGGAGCCCAGCATGGGGATGGGCAGAAACTGGGCTCCAGGTTTTGTTCCCCATTCCCTTCCCTCCTACACCAGCACCTTTGGAAGGACCCTGAGATAAGGTGGCTCTTTGCCCCTGGGCTGCATTCCTGCGGACCAAGGTGCCCTGCATCTGCCTGTTGCTTCCCAGCTGGAGGAAGGTGGGTTTGTGGATCAAGGATCTCCAAGCAGCAGGCACCTGGGGTCAGCTAGGTGGGTCTGCAGGTTTCAGGCTGCCAGGGCACGCAGGGTACAGGCCCCAGCTGCTCCTGGCTGGGCTGTCCTGATGCAATTCCTTTTTTGCAAAACACCAGTCTCCCCACGAGTGTCCCAGCGCAGCGTAACCTTCCCTCAGCATCTGCAGCTGGAGGGACCCTTGGGTGGCTGCTTGGCTGTGGAATGGCATCCCGGGCACAGCCATGGGACATGCTCCTCCACACATGGTCATGGCCAGGTGGTGACAGACCGGACTGTGCTTTGGTATTTTGGGCCCCGGGATCCCCAGAGTCGCAGCCAGCAGCAGTGCAGCCATTTGCTGGCCCGGGCAGGGAAGTGGCAGTGGTGGCAGGGCTGGCCGGTCACAGCACTGTGTCAGTGGTACTGCCTGGAAGTCACCGTGCTGGAGCACTGCGGCTGCACCCTGCTCACACCAGCGTGGGGGTGTCAAGGGTCCCCCAAATCACCTGGTCTGGGGCAAAAGGGCTTCCCCCAGGAGCCACAGACTGAGGGAACACCAAGGCATTATACGCAAAAGCAGCTCTGGGGTGAGGGTAGGTTAGATTTCCTCCCCCCGCCCCC
>VZRL01006906.1:725326-760933 GCA_013397895.1 Origma solitaria | reverse complement strand
CACACCGGATTCGCCGCCCCTCCTCTTTCCCTCGGGCCAGCCCCAAAAATCGCGGGGAGCGGGTTCGGTGAGGTCACGCCAAGGAGGCGGCACGGGGGGGTACCGGAGCGGGGCAGAGCCGGGGCCGGGCTTGTCCAACCCCCCCGCGCCNTGTGACCGCCCGCCTTGGCCGCGCCGCGCCCCACGGGGGCCGCGGAGCCCACGCGGAGCTGGCGATTCCTTCTGCCCCTAAAGCCGGGGGGCACTTTTTGGGTGAATTCCAGCGTCCAGCAGCCATACCTGGAGCTGCTGGGTGGGTGCTGAGGGCGATTGCAGTGGCTTGGGGGTGATGACGGGACCACTAAGGAGACTCTTTCCCGGCTGAGGGCTGGGGTCAAAGCACACCCACACAGGGCAGTGGGACCCCACCAGTTCTGCAAGTCTTCCCCATCTCTAAGAAATGGTTAAGAGCCCCGCCCTCCCCGCCCCCCCATCCAGTTCCCTTCCTTCCCAGTGTAATTCACCGGAGTAGCTGCTGCCATGCTCACCCTCCTGCTGCCTGCTCAGTGCCCTTCGGCTGTGGTGCTTGAGCGTCACTGCCCTCCCCAGCCCCTGCCTACAAGTCTGCAGGAGCTGCCTGCTCCCAGTCTCTCCTGCCCTCCAAACCCACTCCCAGGGCCCCTTAGACTTTGTCCCATGAGGAGCGTGGCTGTTGCAGACATGTCCTGCCCTAGAGCTGGGCAGAAAAGCTAAAATACTGGAGTTTTGCATTGGCGTGCCCCCATGTCTCATCCCAAGTTTTTTCTTTGGCTGGCTGGTGGTGCTGCATCCAGGCAGGGGCTGCTTGAAGTGCCCCTCGCCAGAGGGAATCCCAGCTCTGAGGAACCCTGACCTGCTCCCACTTTACAGAGGGTTACTTCCCAGTCCTGGGGCACCTTGGTGACATGCTGGGGCCAGAGCTGTTCCAGTGAACCTGGGTGCTTGGTCTGCAGAAGATGGCACTTCCCCTGTCCAGTACCTAACTGGATTTCACTTCCATTTCTGGATATTCTTGCAATTTTGGTTGCAGATTCTTTATTTTAAGGACTGCATTTGGTGCTGGGTTGGAGGATGGGTGGGAGATGGGCAGCTGATGGCTTTTCTGGTTATTCCCTTGCACCCTTCCTGTGTCAGAATCCCCTACCCCTGGGGGCTGTGTCCCTTTCCATCCCAGCCCTTGGGGATGGGGTTGGATGACCACAGCTGTGGGTGAGTGTGCACACCATGGGGCAACCCAGGACACCTGAACAGCCCCAGTTCTTGTTCCAGACTGGGGTGGGTAGAGCTGCCTGTGCCCTCACCCCCCCTTGCTTCCCTGCCTCCACAGCCCAGCACAGAAACTCGTCTTCAACAGAGTGAATGGCAAGAGGCCCCCGCTGCTGCTGCAGCAGATCTCAGCCCCTGAGGAATGTTACACCCTGGCCCACGAGGAGAACGTCCGCTTCGTCTATGAAGGTGAGGGCAGAGGGTCCCTGGGGCAGCACCTGGGGGAACTGGAGCATATGGAGTCCCTCCTCAGCACCTACACCATGCTGGGGACATTGGTAGCAAGGATGGAGTCCACAGCCGGGGAACCTGCCCTCCTTTGCTCCACATCCTGCTCCTGTCCAGCGGGTCCCCACACTGGGAACCCCTGTCCCAAACCCACCCAGTGCCTGTTCCCTCTCCCCAGCCTGGCAGCAGGTAGAGCAACAGCTGGACGGCAGCCAGAGCGAGGAGAGTGCCTGCGGACCTGTGCAGTATGTGGAGAAAACCCCCAACCCTGGACTCAAAAGTAAGTGGAAAGTGGATGTGGCATTTCGGAGTGCATCAGGCTCGTGTGGGCTCAGCCTGCACCTGAGCAGGGCTGTGGTGGACAGAGGAGAATTCCAGTGCTGGATGTGCCAGAGGGCCTGGCTGGGTCTGTCCTACTGGTGCTGAGGCCACTCTGGGGGTGCTGGGGGGAGATAGCTGCCCCCAGGCAGTGTGGTGGGGATGTCCCACTGTGTCTCTTGGCTGACTCCTCTGAGATTCAGGCTTTCTCCAGTCACTGAGGAGTTCAGCACCATGCTAGAGATAGAGGCCCCCATGGGGACCTGCTTCTCCAGAGGCCAGCAGGACCAAGGAGGCATGGGGACACTTGTCTGGTGGCAGCTGGAGTCAGGGCAGTGACAGCAGCTTGGGGGCTTTAGAGTGGCCAAGAGCTCCTGAAGGAAGAGCACGTCCCTGTAAACCCTGTCTGGCCTTTTGGGGACATGGCACAGGGGTGGGGGAAACATGGGGGTGTCATTAGGTTGGATGTTAGGAAAAGATTCTTCCCCCAGAGGGTGCTGGGCACTGCCCAGGCTCCCCAGGGAATGGGCACAGCCCCGAGGCTGCCACAGCTCCTGGAGTGTTTGGACAATGCTCTCAGGGCTGCACAGGGTGGGATTGTTGGGGTGTCTGTGCAGGGCCAGGAGCTGGACTGGGTCATCCTTGTGGTTCCCTTCCAGCTCAGTGATTCCAGCTCCGTGGTCCCTTCCAGCTCCCTCCCTTCTGTGATTCCATGGTTATTTTTTCTGGTGCTTCAGTGGGGGAGCACCCAGAGCTCTGCTCCTTCTCCAGCTGCTCCCCTCTCTTTCAGACTTTGTTCCCATCGACCTGGAGGAGTGGTGGGCACAACAATTTCTGGCCAAAATCGAGAACTGCTCATAAAAGGGAAGAAAAGGTTGCGTTTGGTTTCTTTTCAAGAGAAACGAAGCTGCGAGCACCTGGTCACAACCCAGAATCGGTGGCGTTTTTGAACGACGTTTTTAAAAGATGCCCGGAGTGGAGTGACCCAGCCCAGCAGGACCGGACCACAGCCATGCCCGGCCGCGCGCCCTCCCCATGGCTGGCAGAGGAGCAGCGTGTGGCCCCAGCGAGGATTCCTTAAGTGCCAGTTCTCGGACTGCTGCAGCTCCTGCAGCCTCCAGCTCCCAGGGACACTGCGGTGCCATGCTGGGGATGAGGGAGCAGCTCCCCCCCTGCAGCTGTAGCCACGGGGAGGACACTGGGGTGCTGTAGCAGGACCGCCAGACAATAAAGCGCTGAAACTGCCCGTGGAGATGCGCTTGTGGGATGGGAGAGGGGAGGAAGCAGGGGGAGGCAGCATCATGCCCTGGAGAGGGGATGCTCCCTGCTGCCTCGTGGCTCAGTGGGTACCTGGCTGCTGTGGATTCCAGGGGCTTGGATCTCCTCTTCCTTGGAGCTGCATCCTTGCCCCAGTGCTGCCTCATCTCCTGGGGCTCAGCCATGGGCTGGTGCTGTCTTAGGTGACATCTGGCATTGAGGGGGGGGCATTTGGGCATCTGCATGAGGCCCCGGCTGTGGTTCAGAGCTGGCCTGCAGTGTGTAGGGGGGCAAAGCTGCAGAAATTGGGGGTGCCAGGGCCATACCCCCGCTGCCACAGAGGCCAAAAGGCATTTTGAGGGCCAAGCTCAAGCTCTCCTCACCTATGGTTGTTTGGGGAAGCTAAGAGAGGATAGTTCTGGCTGCCTGAGGGAGAAAGGATGGGGACCCCAACTTCTGCTTCCACAAACAAACCCAGCTGATGGGGTTTTCCAAGCTGGACTGAGCCCTTTCAGTTCTGGTTTTGCAGGACACCCCTCTACCCCCATGTCCTTTTCCCCAACGCAGAGAGCAGGAAGCCTGAGCAGAGTCTGATTCCAAAGGAGGCCAGGAAACACCCACTGGAAAAAAATCATCTTTATTATTCCTATGATGGGAATAACAACCACACTGCAGCCCATGGGGAATAGGAGCTGCCTAGGAGCCATGTTTCTTCTCCCACCTGGGAGGCCAGAGAGGGCCAGCAGCAGCTGTGCTCCTGGCAGCACCTGCCCACAGAGCACTGCTGGTCCTGCTCCCTGCCCCAGGCTGGCACGCCTGGCCCTGTGGCTGTGACTGAAATCAGGAGCAGCACCATGCACAGCCCGCCGTGCCTGCCCCGCTGACAGGCAGGGTGTTACAGCCCCGTGGGACAGGGAACTGCTGCTTCCATAACATAGCCTTCATTTAGGCCCCAGAGCGATGGAGGGCTGGGGCCAGGGAATGTCATCCTTGCCTGGGAGTCCTCTCCCAGCAGCTCTGCCATGCCTCATGGGCACTGTGGGGGTTCTGCTGCCTCAGTGTCCCCACGCCAGCACCGAGCCTTGCAGGAGGATCCCAGTACCCCAACAGGACAGGGACTGTTGCTGCTGTGCTCAGGGCACTGCCAGCCTCTGGCAATTTTGCATCTCACCCCCTGAAACCACAGTCCCACTGTTCCCCATCCCAGGCAAAGCCTGGGAGGCTCTATTACATCCTGCTGTACTTCCCTTTCCAGAAAAAACAGTTACTGAGAGTTTCAGCACTTCAGGCACTCTCCCAGCAAAAAGTGTCCCCCTTTTCCTTCCCTCCCTGGCTAAGTCGCTGGTGCTGGGCTCCCCCTGCATGGTGCCCTGGCAGGGGCTGGCTCTGCTGCCCACCAGGATGCTCCCAGGGAGCAATCCCTCCCTGCCAGCAGCTCCAAAGGGCCCCAAGGTGTCCAGGGAGGCCATGCACCTGCTGGCTGCTGACTAAAAAAAACGCACATCTTTAAGATCCGGGGAAATTCTTAGTAACGTGATGCACCATCGTTCTGAACAACAACATTAGGCAAAGGGAAGAAATGGAACAGGAAAGAATGAGTCAGTCACAAGGAAAAAAATGAAAACCCAACCCAAAAATATAACCCAACCCCTGACAATGCAATCACTGGGAGGGAATCAGCCCCCCTCGCCATAAATATTAATTAGTTATGTGCAATTGTGTGTAGTACTATAGTGCAAATAGCTCTGCATTGATCGTGGGGCAGCACCAAGGGGCTGCCCCAGGTGACACAGGGACTAGTTTAGGACAGACAAGAATCAACACAGATTTCCAACAAACAAACGAAAAAAAACCCCAACCCAGCCACTGGGAAACTCCAAAAAGAAGTTGCCACCTCCAACTGAACCCAGGCATGGCTGGGCAGTGCTGGTGCCCAGCAGCAGCCTGGAGCCAGGCAGGGGCAGGTTAGGGCCTTTGCTCCCTGCCCGCTGCTGGAGCAGCCCGGTGAGGGGCGGAGGGGATGGGGATGAGGAGGGGGATGCAGGACAGGTATGGTCTGGCTGGAGCTGTGTGGGGTGTAAGGGGTGAGCTCAGCAGGACATGGGCACAGCGAGGGCGTCGCTGCCTTCAGACTGGTCCCGTGGCTGCACAGCAGCGTGGGGCAGTGCTGCTGGCAGAACCCTGCCTGGGCACAACACAGGCCAGCAGTGTCCCTGGGAGCCCTGGGACTTCACACCCGTCCCACTGACCCTGCAGCACCTCTAACCCATCCCAGCAGCGTCCCCAGGCACCCCTCACCCATCGCCGCTGCCAGCTCTGGTTGCCCAGCCGTGGACATCACGTGCTGTTCCAGGGGCTGAGCTCCGGGCATCGCTCCAGCACCACGTCCTACCTCTCACCCAGTGCCAGCTCCTGGCACCACACAGCTCCCCTTGCACGGCTGGGGCCGCTGCCAGCTCCTCGAGCCAGGCTTGGCACGCAGGCAGGAGGAGACAGAGTTTTCCCAAGCAGTTAAAGGAGACAGAGCCTCCTCTTTCCCATGCCAGGCAGGGGCCAGACAGGAGCTGAGCCGTCTCCCCTGGCTGGACACAAAGTGCTTCCATGGGCGATCCCAGTGCATCCTGCTGACCCCAGGGACGGTTGGGATCTGAGCTATGTGACAGCCTCCTGCTAAACCACGAGCAACCACCAAACAACACATGGACATGCGGGTGAGACCGTGAGGCGGCGTCCTGCTGAGTGTGAGTGATGGGCAGGGAAGAGGGGAGCATTGGAGGATCCCACTCCTCCTCTGCCAGCCCAAGTCCAGCACCCTCTCCACCCATCCAGGCTACTCCTGCCTTTTTGGGCAGATTTTTTTTGCTGTACGGATGGATGAAGGCTGGAGAGTGGCAGTGTCACACACATACCCACACACACCCAAGAGCCGGTGACAGCAGCAGGAGCGTTGCCACCCTCTCACCCCTCCCCGGTGAAAAGTTTTACATTTATACAGTATTTAAGACACGCCAATATATAAATTACTGTCTCTATATATACTATGTATAGGCTGAGGGCCAGTCCGTGATGAAGGGCACCGGAGGGGCTCATTTCCCTCTGTCCTCTGTGTAGTGCTGGAAGCGAGTGAAGCTCATGAAGACCTGCTCCAGGGAGATCTGGCTCACCGAGTAGTCTTCCAAGCGATACTTCTCTTTGGCTTTCTCCAGGGCCCCAAAGACCTGCAGGGGAGGGCAGGGACATGAGGGCTGTGTGACTTGGTGAGGGGGGACCCCGAGGATGCCAGGGGGAAGCCCAGGCTGTGACAGAGGAAGCCCAGGCTGTGACAGGGAAAGCCACACTGTGACAGGGAACCCCCAGGCTGTGACAGGGACACCAGAGGAAGCTTTTTTCTCCAAGAGGCTCAGGAAAATGACACCTTCCCTGGCAGGAGAGTGAGGGAAAGCCAGAAGTATCTGACATAATTTAAAAATATATGCTGTATATATATACTAGTTTTACATATTTATATGTTATAAATGCATATATATATGTGTGTGTATGTGTATATTTATATGTACACACACACATATCTGGGCTTGAATCCCTGCTCAAGGTTTCTGCTAACACACTGTATATATAAAATAGTTATATAATACAGAAAAAGTTACATATGATACTACATACCCTATACATAACTATCTGAATATAGCATACAGGTAATTTTTATATTTAGCTACATATAATACATATATATTTATAAACTCATTCACTCTAGATTTTATATAATCCTATATACAGTTTTTATATAATCTGTGTATGATGTACTCTCTCAATATTGTGTATATATACCATAGACTTCATATAAAGAGTATATACTCCAGAATATATAATCTGTATGGAGTATTAGGATATACCCTATAGAGTATATAATACAGTGTATATATACAATATATACACTTTACAGTGTATTCTATACACTACATACAGTGTATATAATATACAGATATATAAAAGCCTATATCTGCTTAAGATGCTGCATATGAAAACTACCTGTACACTGTGAGTATCTCTGTATACTATAGATGTATTTATATAGAGAGTGTACATATAGACAGATAGTATACATAGAGAGATATACTATGTACATGTATATATATGTAACTCTGTATAGTGTATGCAGAGGGTTACATAATGTATCTATACCGAGGGTTTTTATGAGCTCCCAGGGCTGGGACTCCTCAGGATCCGTGGCTGAGTAAAGCCACTGCACCCAGCCCTGGTGGAACCACATGGTGCCCACATGGCACCACATGAAGCCATTGCCCGGGGGTGCCTGGAGCCGAGGGGCAGGAGCAGGGAGGTGCCAGCGCGGGGAAGCTGTGCCCACCCATGCCATGTTCCCCCAGGGGAGCGCAGGGTGAGATGGATGCACTACTGAAAGCAAAGCACCGAGAACATGGGAAGAGGCAGGAGGAGAGTTCCCAGCACCGCCTTACCTGTGCCCAGCTGAGGTTCTTGTTGGTCAAGTGGTAATGCACCATGCCCTGGTGCTCGTGCTTCAGGACACTGCCTGGGGAATCGAGGAAGGAGAGGCTCTGGGTTAGGGAATGTGCTGGAGTTCGCATCCAGCACCCTGCCCCTGCTCCGAGGGCAAAGCGCCCCAGCAGCTCATGGTACCTGGGAAAGTCTTCTCCACGAAGGCCTTGAAAGCCTGCAGCTCTCCCTCCTCCTCGCTGCGGGTTTTGGCCAGCAAGGTGTATCCACTGCCAAACTTGCTTTTGAGGTGCTGGGGACTGCCCAGGCACTTGAACTGCCCATTCACCATTATGGCCAATCGTGTGCACAGCGCCTCGCACTCCTCCATGCTGCAGGAAGGAAAGGACTCGTTCAGAGAATCCCAGGATGGTTTGGGTTGGAAAGCTCATGCAGTTCCACCCCCTGCCACGGGCAGGGACACCTTCCACTATCCCAGGTTGCTCCAAGCCCTGTCCAGCATGCCCTTGAACACTTCCAGGGATGGGGCAGCCACAGCTTCTCTGGGCATGTAAGCACCAGGACATGAGCAGAAGCTTCTGGGAAGTGGCTGGAGGTGTATTCCCTCCTGTCTGGACTTTTGGAAGAGGGAGATTTGGGTAGCAGTGCATGCCCACCCACGAGGTTCTGGAGGTGTGTCCCATTCCCTGGACCTCACCACTCTCCCTGATCTCTCATGCCAAGCCCTGCCCAGCCAAGTGTCACCTGTGGGAGGTGAAGATGATGGATTTGCCACACTCCCGTGTCCGTGTCACTGCGTCCCAGAGCAAACGCCGGGCCACGGGGTCCATGCCAGTGGAGGGCTCATCCAGGAAGATCACAGGGGGGCCACCAATGAGGGCAATGCCAGCGCTCAGCTTCCGCTTGTTCCCACCGCTGTGAAGGAATCACAGAATCATTAAGGTTGGAAACAACCTCCAAGCTCATCATCAAGTCCAACCTTCAGTCAAAAACAGGAGACAGGAATGGGGACCGAGAGCAGAGGGAGCACCACACGAGAGAAGGGGCAGCAGCCACGGGGTTTGTCCACGCCTGGTGTCACCTGTAGGTCCTGATGAGCTTGTCGGCGTGCGGCTCCAGGAGCAGCCCCCGCAGCATGTTCTCCACGCAGCTGCCGATGTAGCGCTCGGGAATGCCGCGCAGCCGTGCGTACATGCTCAGCGTCTCGCGCCCTGTCATGTGCTCCAGGAGGGCATCGAACTGCGGGCAGTACCCAATCCGCTGCTGCACCTTGGGCCAAGAATACAACAGCAATCAGCTCCCAGGCAGGTCTCCAAGCCGGGGCTGCCTGGGACCCGACAGGCTTTGCTGCTGCTCTGTGAGGTTTTCCTCAGAGCAATGGGGACTGAGCTGCAGCTCTGAAACCACGGGTGGAATGAGAGGGAAAAGCCTCCTGGAGCAGCTGGGCTGACAGGGATGGACACAGATCTGTCTCTGCACAGCAACGGGGTGGGCTCATGATGCCTCTGCCAAGCAGGTTCCTCACTGTGAGGGGACCACTTTGGGTGCCCAAGCTTCAGGAGAAGGAAAGCACTGGAGGGCTGGTACCTCCCCCATGTCCTGGTCACCTCCAGGGACACGAGCAGGACAGAAGGCAGTTCCAGGGAAGGAAACAATTTGGGCCATGCTCTCAGGGCATGGTGTCCATGCCTGACATGTCTGGGGTCCTCATTCACTTAAGAGTTGGACTTGATGGTCCTTGTGGGTCCCTTCCAAATCAGAACATTCTGTGAAAACTGTGATAGTGGTAGAGGAATCCCAGGATCAGACCAAAAGTGTAACCCCTGCTCATCTCTTGGTTTTCCAAAGGGAGTGGGCAACTCCCAGCAAGGAGACCCCTAACAGAGGTCTGGAAAAGTTTGATATACTCATTTTAGAGACCATCCTCCAACATTCTCCAGATTTCCAGCTACAGAGGTAAACCCTTTGATGAAGGGGTTGCCACCCTCACCAGGTTTGTCCTCCATCTGTATCACATCTGTAATCCCAGAGGAGAGGGGACTGCTTCCACATGGCCAGATAACGCAGAGCTTAGCCAGCCAAGGACACAATGTCCCCGGGATATTGTCTCCACCTCCGGAACTGCAACCATGTCCTCCTGGAGGCACCTGCAAGGTGGCTCAGCCCAGCCAAACACAGGATTGCCTGCAACACCACCCTTGCCCCTGCAGCCCTGGGTACCTTCTTGATGTTGGCCAGAATGCTGTGGCCATCCACAAAGGCGTCCCCTGACGTGATGCTCTCGTCACCAGTCAGCATCTTGAAGGTGGTGGTTTTGCCCGCTCCGTTGAAGCCAAGGAGACCAAAGCATTCCCCTTTGCTGACGGCCAAGGAAATCCTATCCACTGCCAGCAGGGACTCCCGGCTGTCGTAGACCTGGAGCAGACCACACACAAGCCACGTGTCACTGCCCAATGGCACGGCAAGGCAGGCGGTGGCTTTGCCAGCCCCGAGACAACACAGCTCAGCTGGCAGCAGGATGCTCAGGTCATCTCTCCTCACCTTGGTGAGCTCCTTGATGACCAGAGGGCTGCTGAGAGATGACAGCAGCTCTGGCGGCGACTCCAAAACCTTCTTCCTCTCATCTGCCACGTCCCTGTCCTCTGGCAGCACAGACACCCTGTTCAGCAGGGCCACCTAAACACCGGGGGATGATGCAATCTGTGTCACCTGCCTGCTGGGGGATGAATGGGCTCCCCTAGTGTCCCCAACCCTGACAGGATCCATCCCTTCCATCAGCCACCTCTGGGGATGCCTCACTCCCTTTGCCAATCCACACACTTAACAGGATTGGCCTCTCCAAGCAATCTGCTCTGGGGATACTCCCTGGGAAGATGATTTAGGAGATGAGGGTCCATCTCCAGCTCACAGGGACTCCTGGGCTGGGTTTGGAGGGCACATTACTGCTCCTCCCCACATGCTTCACTCACCCATTTCCGCCGCCTGCAAATGCCACAGACCAGAGTTCTCAGTCTCCAGAGAAGGTTTGTCTCAATGAGGAAGAGGAGGAAGAGGAAGGAGAAACCCTGGACAGCCAAGGAGGTCAGGTATCGCCCGATCCCAGGGGTCTCCCAGGAAAAGTAGTTCATCTGATAACTGATATC
This sequence comes from Origma solitaria, assembly GCA_013397895.1. NCBI lineage: Eukaryota > Metazoa > Chordata > Aves > Passeriformes > Acanthizidae > Origma > Origma solitaria. The sequence continues at coordinate 750,230 of VZRL01006906.1, read as the reverse complement.
TGAGGAGAGATGGAACAAAATCAACACTTGGCTCAATCCACACTCTGGGGACGGGCAAATAAGCTCCAGAGGAAACTGTGAGCCAAAAGCTTTGCCAGGCTTATCTCCATCCCATGCTGGTTCCCTGCCCACAGCTCTTTCCAATGCTTCCCACAAGAGAATTTCGGTCTGGAGGGGATCTGGCAGAAGATGCCCAGTGGAGGCAGGCAGAGGACACCAGTCTTGGGATTGGGATTTCTTTACTTGTCTGTGAAACTTCCCCTAGCTCACATTTTCCTCTAAATCATGACTAAGGTGATCCAATTAAGGAACTTTTTTCCTATGTATGTCCTAATATGTTTCCCAGTTTTTGCTCTAAAATGCTACCTGGAGCTACTGCCTAGGCAAAGGCCCCAGGATATGGCCCAGTTCCACCATCCACCCACAGAACCCCCCAGTGTGGACATGGGGTTTGGCTGGGTGAGGACATGGAGACTCACTGAAGGCCTTGCAGATGAAGATGGCTTCAACAGAGGAGGTGCAGAACTGAATGAACTCATAGTTCTGGTAGAAGTCACTGATACACTGGCCCAAGCAGTAATTAGGTAAGACGAGAAAAACTTTATCCAGTGTTTTGGAGAGGTCCACCAAGCCCAGCTCTGAAAGAGGAGCACAGGAGAATCAGTGCATTGAAGACTGCTGGTTTGGGAGAAAAACCCTGATATTGTGAAGTTTAGAAGGAAATCAAACATACTTTGTCACATTAAATGGGTGGGAATGGACTATTGTAGGGTTTTACCGCTAGTGTGGGCACAGTCCTGGGGTGAGAGAGTCCCCTTTGGGGCTGGACCTTCTTGGAGGTGGCTGGGCAGGTACAGAGGGCAGTGACCCACCTGGGATGCTCATGATGGTGACGGCGAGGAAGGTGGCAGTGCCAGAGAGGATGTTGAAGATGGTAAGACGGGTGTAGGCGGTGGCTGCCACCGAGAAGAAGAAGCTGAGGAGGTACATGAGGGGGATGATAGCCCAGCCATAAAGGAGGAAGATCAGCATCACATCAACGAGGTGGCTGTCTTGGGTGAAGGCTTGAACGTTGAAGGCTTGGAATATCACCTGGGGCACAGCAATGTGGGGAGAAGGTACATTTGGCTTGACCTCAGGCAACGTCTCCTTGTCCCAGCGGCCCAGGCAGCAGGGTAATGTCAGCACTGCACTGACCCAGACTCCATGGATGGGTCCTGCCATCAGTCCATGGCTGTCCCCAGGGGAAGCCCTTTCTGCAGATTGGGATGCAGAAGGGCAGAGCTGGGCAATTTTTCTCCAAGATCCCACCAATTTAACATTTTCTAGTGCCATGAGCAAAGTGTTAAGGTGCCAGAGACTGCAATCAACTGCCCCAGCTGGTTGGCCATGGTCCAGCTCCCTGCAGGACTAAGGGACAGCTTTCCTGCTAGTCCTTTCTACTGACACAATGCCAGTGGCGATGTCCTTTTCCCTGTACATCCCAGAGGAGCAGCACCCTGCGCTCCCACCAACAGGGAGGGCACTGGGGCGCCAGGGGCGACTCACCAACATCAGAGCACAAGGGATGAGGAAGTTGATGATGTCCCAAAGCAGGGCAGAAAGCCAGAAGTTGACCACGTAGACGCCGCTGACAAACTGGACGTGCTTGGCCTTGATGGCCCGTTCGCTGACCAGCAGCAGCGCAAAGGTGCTGGCGAGGGAGGCCATACCATACAGCAGATTGATGGCAATGGCAAACCCGGTCTGACCTCTGTGGGGACAGAGGGACACATTAGGGCAGGGACACCTCAGCAAACCAACGCTGAGGCTACCTGGGGACAGCACAGAATCATAGAATAGTCTGAGCTGGAAGGGATCCCCAAGGATCACCCAGTCCAACTGCTGGCCCTGCCCAGACACCCCAACAGTCCCACCCTGTGCATCCCTGAGAGCATTGTTCACATGCTCCTGGAGCTCTGGCAGCCTCAGGGCTGTGCCCATTCCCTGGGGAGCCTGGGCAGTGCCCAGCATCCTCTGGGGGAAGAACCTTTTCCTGATACTCAACCCTCCCCTGACACAGCTCCGGCCGCTCCCTTGGGTCCTGTCTCTGGTCACAGAGAGCAGGGATCAGCACCTGCCCCTCAGCTGCCCCTCCTGAGGAAGTTGTGGCCAGCACACCAACACTGGGCTTCTTGCAGAGCCTACACTCTCCCAACATGCTGAACAAACACTCAAGGGAGACAATCTTCCCCCAGGCACAGCCCACCCTGCACACCACAGACCACCACCCTGCCTTGGCAAGGTCCCACACATGGCCTCTCTGGTACAGGTGACATTCAGAGGCCCTGGATATGGGGTTTTGTGAAGAGCATGGCCACATGGCCTCCCCTACTCTGAGCACCTGGGGAAAAATAACCTCAACCAGTATCTCGAGGGGAACAGGCAACCTCTGAGATATGCATGGGGTAACATGGCTGCCAGGCTCAGACAGGTAAGTCATCTCCACAGCTTTGCTCCCTTGATCTCCGGAGTGTAACCACATCTATATTTGGGTCTGAGAAGCTCCAGCCTGGCTCCGCCACTGACCCCAGTACAACCAAGCCAACCTGCACCCACAGGAGCCCTCCGCCCTAGCAGGAAAGTGACCCTTGTGCCATCACCACACGCACTCCATGAGCTGGTCCTTGGCTTTCTCGGTGATGTTGCGGGGCTGGGGGTAGTTGGTGACAGTGATGGAAGCATTGGGGCCGGCCAGCACCCTGAGGATGGCGTTGTCAGCCAGCATGAGGGCTGTGGCCGGCGAGTGGTAGGCCTGGTTGTTGAAGAGTGCAGTGACCAGCGTGCGGTTCCCCACTCCCTCGAAGGAGGCAGCTGTGATGTAGTGCTCGTTGAAGGCTCCCCCTTCCTCGGAGGCTCGGGAGATGAGGTACTCCTCCAGCCCACCTGCCAAACACCACCGCTGTTACGAGTGGGCTCCATCACATCAGAGCTACCTGGGGCCAACTAGACGAGATCCCAAGCAGCCTCAGCCCTGGTGGCCCACCCTAGTCCTGATCAGAGAAACGCAGATACATAGAAACTCCTGAGTTGGAAGGGACCCACAAGGATCATCAAGTTCAGCTCCTGGCCCTGCACAGACACCCCAACAATCCCACCCTGTGCCTGAGAGAACTGTCCAAAGCTCCTTGAGCTCTCTCTGGGAGGCTTGGGGACGTGACCACTTCCCTGGTGATCCTGTTCCAGTGGTCACAAACACAGGGTTATGGAGAAGACAGCTCTGCTCAGGTGAGAAGGGGTCCTGCCAATGATGGGACACTCCCATCAAGGAGAGGGTGCAAGGAAACACATCGGATATGCTGCAGCTGGAACCTAAACCACCCTCAGTGGTGCACACCCTGCCGGACATCCCCTGCCCCAGGGGGGCTCCCTGAGCCCTCACCCAGCACCTCCAGTGGCGACTGACGCTGCACATCGAGCAGCTCCACGTACTGCTCCACCAGCCTCTGCGGCAGGCCCGCGGCGCTCGACACCGAGAAAGGCACGATGGTCTGGCCGTAGGGCTCCAGCGTCAGCCGCAGCAGGGACGAGTCCCGCGGGCCCGGGAAGGTTTTGGCCACGATGAGGGCAAAGGCAGTGAAGATCAGAGGCACAAGGAACTGCGCCGCCACCATCTTCCAGTTGCGCCAGCTGTACATGGCGCGCTTCATGAACATGGCGTAGAACTGCTGGCAGCACAGGTAGAACTGCGAGGGGAGAGGTGAGGTCAAGGTGAGCCCTGCCAGCTGTGGGCACGTCACCCCACACAGCTGATGGGAAAGGTGACCCCAAACCACCCCCGTCCTGCATGCACCCTGCCAGCCCCAGCAGAGCCTGCTCTCCAGCCAAGCCTATAAAGGGATTAGCAGGGCAGCTGCCCAGCTCCAGCACATCAAACTCCATGGCTTCTGAATGAGTCACTTGGAGATCACAGGTGTTAAAAGCAGCTTTAGCCACGACCTTTACCTTCCTCCACCTCCCAGCAGCTGAGGTTCCCAAACAGGATTACTGTGGGGCAGCTGCCGGCCAGAGCAACCGGGTGAGACACCTGGGAGTGCCCAACCCAGCCCCTGCAAGCACCTTCTCTGCTTTTCAAACCCAGCAACATCCTCCTCCCCTCTGCCTTTGAGACATGCCCTTGAGAAGACAAGAGATATTTATCACAGCACAGAGGTAGCGGGGAATGAAGGGCTGCCAGGGAACTGAACATGAGCCTAGCGAGGGAGGGAAGATGGATTTTCTCATCTTCCTTCTGGAAAACCCAAGTGATGGAACAATGGCAGGTGGAAAAACTACATTAGATCTCCTTGAAGAGCAACTCAGATCTCAAGATTAACATGAAGAAGATGGAAGTGACCAATCCCACCAACCCTAAAAATAGTTTGCCGTAACGATGCAGATTCCAACTTGATCTTCCAAACTACATAGAGTGAGAGAAGCCATGGGAGAGGCTCCACCCCATAACCCTGCTCCAAACACCCCCTTCACACGGCCCCTCCTTGTTCCTGCTGCAGCGACGCCCCCAGCACTCACGCCAGTGTTGAGCTTAATGCTGGAGCAGTCCTCGGTGATGAGTGCCCCGCTGTCGTCCGTCATGTCCGTCATGCCACTCAGGCTGCTGGAGTCATCCATGGCCCAGTCGTTGGAGCGTCTCTCGTGCTGGTACTGCAGAGCGGGCAGCTGGATGGCCTGGATATCCATGCTGGAGTCCACGAGCTTCCCAACCCTGTGCAGGGGGGAAAGCGGTGATGGAACAGATCCGGGGGGATACAGCTGTTCTGAGCTGGGGAAGCCAAACCCAAGGGACCAAATCCAGCAAGTGCCCTGGAGAGCTGTGCTGGACACCACCAAAGCACACGGGCTCTGGTCACCCCTCCACCTACCTGAGGAACACCTCCTCCATGGTGGTGACTGAGGCACCATAGCTGGCGATGCCCAGCTCCTCCCGCCTCTGCTCCAGCTCAGTGAACAGGGCCTCAAACCTGAGCGGAGAAGGGAGATGTCAGACACCAACACTCATGAGAGGGGGCACTCAGGGGTAAAGATCCTCTGGGCATCAGTCCTGCAGCCAACTCCAGGGCCGTCTGTGGCACTGAGCAGCCCCCTGTCCCCAAGGGCAGATTCTGGGCTCCACTGGCTGCTTGTTCTTGCCTCAGCTATCACAGAATCATGGAAACACAGAAGGGTTTGAGTTTGGAATGGACTTTACTGACCATCCCGTTCCACCCCCTGCCATGGGCAGGGACACTTTCCACTATCCCAGGTTGCTCCAAGCCCTGTTCAGCCTGGCCTTGGACACTTCCAGGGATCAAGGGGCAGCCACAGCTTCTCTGGGCAACCTGTGCCAGGGCCTCCCCATCCTCACAGGGATGGATTTCTTCCCAATATCCCATCTAACCCTGTCCTCTGGCAGTTTAAAACCATTGTCTTCTTGTCCTGTCACTTCATGCCCTTATCCAAAGTCCCTCTCCAGCTCTCCTGGAACACCTTTAGGCACTGGCAGGGGCTCTGAGCTCTCCCTGGAGCCTTTTCTTCTCCAGGTGAACACCCCCAGCTCTCTCAGCCTGGCTCCAGAGCAGAGGGGCTCCAGCCCTCGGAGCATATCTGTGGCCTTCCTGGACTTGTTCCAGGAGCTCCACATGCTCATGTTGGTGCCTCCAGACCGGGAGGCAGCACTGCAGGAGAGCTCTCATGAGGACAGAGCAGATGGGGACAATCAGCTCCCGCAACCTGCTGGGTCCATAGATTTGATTTTGGAGCCAGAACATCCTGCCTCACTTGTGTCACCCTCAGCACCACAGAAGGAACTGAATCCCATTTTCCATGACCAGCACAGATGTGGGAAGCAGCTCCCCTTTCCAGCAAGCCTGTGAGACACTGTGTGAAGACAAGGCGACCCCCCAGGGAGGGGCAGCAGGGGACAATGCCATTACCTGTGTGTGCTCTCCTTGGGCAGGATGAAGGACAGCTCTGCCCCAGCATTGCTCTCCATGGTGGCGTTGGGCACGTACTGGCAGATGAGGCGGGAGATCTCCCCCAGGTTGCAGTAGGGCTCCTTCACCATCACCATGTGATACCCTGCCCCTTGGGGGAGCCACGAGAGAAGGGAAAGGAGAGTCAGTCCCAGCCCAGCCTGGCCTGGGGAGGGGGCTGGAGCAGAGAGGGATGCTCAGGAACCACTTTGCCTCTGACACGAACACAATGCAAGATCAAGGGCAGGGATGGGCCTCAGGAGAGGCTGAACAGCAGGATGGGGAGCAACCAGCCACCAGACAAGGAGCAATGGATTCCCTCCCTGCTCTCTATCCTACTCCTGATCCTCCCTGGCCAGAAGAAGGCATGAAGCACAGCCTGCTGCTGCTCCCATACCGTATTTGCGCTTGAGGAAGAGAGAGGAGCCACAGCACTGCAGCTCGCCCTTGGCCATGATGGCTATGCGGTCCCCCAGCAGGTCTGCCTCGTCCATGAAGTGAGTGGTCAGCAGGATGGTTCTGTTGCTCCTCTGCTGCTGCAGGAGATCCCACGTGGCCCTGCGAGAGGCTGGGTCCATCCCCGATGTCGGCTCATCCAGCATCACCACCTGCACACAGGAGATGGTGCAGGTCAGAAAGGGCTGGCAGAAACCCAGCAACACAGCAGGTTGGGACAACCTCGGGGCCCAGGAGGAGCCTTGGCCTCAGCAATGGTCTTGAGGAGCAGCCACCAGACAGCAGAGCCTCAGGGCATGATGGCCCTCAGAGTTGCCCCCTTGTGGGGGCGCTCCTGCCCATTCCCACTGGCTCACCGTGGATGAGGAACAGCCTCAGAGCCACCCCAAGGACCTGCACTGGCCCCAGGTTCAAGGTAAGCCCCCCAAAGCCACCTGCCTTAGAGTCCCCGATGAGGGCGATGCCGATGGACAGCTTGCGCTTCATGCCCCCAGAGAGAGCCTTGGTCAGGGAGTGGCGCTTGTCCTCCAGGTTGAGGATCCTCAGGATGTGGTTGATCTCCTCAGGACACTTGGAGGGTGGATATCCCTTCAGCTGCCAGGCAGGGGAGAGGGAGGGATGAGCACACCTGCAGGGCTGTCAAAACCCACCACACTCCCTCCTCCACACCCAGGCAGCAAAGTGGGGAAGCAGAGGTGGACTCCTACCCACCCCTGCAGGGGCTAGCACAGCTGGCAGGGGTATTTCTGTGGAGCTGTGCTGCCTGTGACCCTCCACTTCTTCACCAGCCAAGCAGAAAGCTCCTGCCTGCAGATGAGGTGGCAGGAGGATGCAAGGGCTGCTCTGCTTATCATGGAATCATGGAATGGTTCAGGCTGGAAGCCACCTTTGAAATCATCTAGTCCAACCACCTTTCCATGGGCAGGGACACCTTCCACTATCCCAGGTTGCTCCAAGCCCTGTCCAACCTCACCTTGGACACTTCCAGAGATGGGGCAGCCACAGCTTCTCTGGGCACCTGTGCCAGGGCCTCCTCACAGGGAACAATTTTTTCGGTATATCCCATCAAACCTGTCCTCTCTCAGTGTGAAACCATTCCCCATTGACCTGTCATTCCAGGAGACCTTGTCCAAAATCCTCCTCTTGGAGCTCCTTTAGGCATGAAGGGGAAGGGAATTGAAGGTCTCCCTGCAGCCTTCTCTTCTCCAAGTGAATGCGCCCAGCTCTCCCAGCCTGGCTCCAGAGCAGAGGAGTTCCATCCTCTGATCATTTCTGGACCCACTTGATAGACCTCGCCACACTTCCCCACCCTCAGGAGCCCACGTGCCTCCCCCACGGCTGCCCCCTGCTCAGTGCCAGGCTCACCCCTGCATAGAAGTGGAGGTGCTCTTCCACTGTCATGTTGTCGAAGAGGACATCATGCTGGGGACACAGCCCGAGGCTGCGGCGGATCAGGACCATGTCCTGGGAGATCTCATAGCCATTGATGTAGGCCTGCCCGCCCGTCGGGGAGTGCAGACCTGCAGGAAGGGGACACAGTGGCTCAGGGTGACCCCAGTGGCAGAGAGCCAGCAAAAAGGTAGAGGGTCCTGCTGAGCACCACCCCCATCCCCCCCAGCTTTCTGCCAAAAATCAGAGCAAATCTGTCTCCTGCTCAGACTGGGGTACAAGAGCTTCCTCCCACCCCCAGGGTGGGCTGCAGGGCACCCACAGGTGGAAACTGGGCCTGACAGTGCAGAAAGGAGAGAAACAGGCAGGTCAAACATGGTTCTGAGCTGTGCAGAGGGCCAGGAAGGGCCAGGGCAGAGCTCCAGGAAGGTCCCGTGAGCCCTGAGTTGCCAGGAGCAGCTCAGAGCAACAGAGAACAGAAAGGACCATCAAAGGTCACCATGCCCATCCTGCCAAAATAGGTATCCTGGAGTTCAGCAGCTCAAGAATGACAAACGCCAGTTCTTCCTTATGTGCCTTATCATGGCAATGCCTACAGAGAGCAATCCTGTAGGGGGCCCAGTCTCAGGGCTCTCCAGCACAAAGTCTGGCTGTCGTTTCACCCACTGGCTGATCCCACTCTCGTGGAGGGCTGAGCAGGGACCCTCACGCTCTCTCCACCCCCCTCTCACCACCCTGGCACCCCTGGGCAACAGCTCAGTGAACTGAAGGTGCTCCAAGGAAGATCAAAAACCCCTCCCCCTCTCAGAGACAAGGTCTGGCTCTTCTCTGAGGGTCAAGCCATCAGCCCTTCCCTGCCACACACCAGCCCCAAGCAGGATGCTCCTACCTGTGAGCATGGACAGAGTGGTGGTCTTCCCAGCACCGTTGTGTCCCAACAGGACGGTGATCTGTCCTTCGTACATGTTCACTGTCAGGTCCTTCACTGCCTCTTTTGTCTTGTTTCCCACTTTGAATACCTGTGGAGATCACGTCCATGAGTTGGTGCTGCACTTCAGGCAAGCACCTCGGCTCCACCCAGCAGGCAAAGTCTGGGATGCTCACAGGGTGTTGGCAGTAGACAACAGGTCTAATTGAGGTTAAATTCAGATGTCAACAAGTTAAATACAGATGTCACTGCACCTGTAAGTGCCCAGCACTTCATGCCACCACAAAATGCAGCCAGCTCTGGGGAAGAGCCATACCCAGCCCTAGGGCAGCACAAGGATACAGAAGCTGCCTGCAGGCAACAGGTTTTACAAAACCAACATTATGGTGTGTTTGTGCCCTGCTGGGCAGTCGGTACCTTGGAAAGGTGCTTTATTTTGATGCCTGACACGAGGTCAGCAGGTTCCTCCTCAATGTACTGACTCTTCAGGGCTTTCTCAGGGTCCTCCTCCTCCTCTTTCTCTTTCCCCACAACAGTCCTGGGCCGCCCGCACCAGTATGAGGGCTGATGGAGGAAGGGAGAGACAGAAATCAGGCACAGGCAGAGCTCATCTCTTCTTCTCATCCCTGGCCACCCTTCTCCTCCCACAGACGCATCCCAATGATCTCCCAGACGATCTTCCCTTTCCTCTCCATGGCCTGGGAATTGCCAACCAGCACATCTTCAGCAGGAAGGGCCGACATGATGGAGCAGCTCCTCCTGCCCTCCTGCTTTCCCCCTGTCTCTCCCTTTCTGCAGGACTGCCTGTGGTTACACAGCAGCTTTTCCCCATCTTCATCTCCACGGAAAAAAATTTGCTGAGAAGCAAAATCACTCAGGCAGAAGCACCCTGCCCAGGAAAGCCCATGGAAGATCACCCCCTCCAAAACCCCTGACACACAATAAATATAGCCTGGGGTCCAGCTGCTGCAGTTACAGGCCCTCTTTCTTGAGCTGGCTCTCTAGGAATGAAATAAAGCATTTGTGACCTTAAATCTCTGTAGGAGTAACAATTCAACAGCTCTTGGATGTAAAACCAGCTTTTGTCAATGGCTGCATCTTTGCTTTCCTGGTCTGGCTGCAAGAGAGAGTGGGATGCTGGAGTGAAACTACTCAGGGATGAAGACTTTGGAAGGGAGAAGGAAAATCCACTCTATCAAATAACAAAGGATCCATCTCCAGTATCCAGACAGAACAAGTCCTCTCTGCAGCCATGGAGCTGCAGTGCCCACTGCAGCTGCAGAGGGCAATGCCAAGTTTGGCTTGGCAGGGTGAGGGTGGCTCAGCTGATGGGGTGACTGACACTTGTCACCCATCCCCTGGCACGTGGGGGCTGGCAGTGGGACACAGGTCAGCCATGCCTGCCTGGATGGCAGCGCTCAGGGGGTGTCAGATGACTGGATCTGGTTGCTCGCAGCTGGGGTTTTTCTCCAATGCCTTTGCTTAGACATGGAGACATTTAACAACATCCTGCATACCAGGAAGAGCTGGGAGAGAAATTTAAAGCCAACACGACCTTGATCCGCAGTAAAAACCTACACCTGCATCAGCCTTCAGTGAGGCCATGCTGCAGACCCCATGATTTTGGAGGCCAGATGGTGCCACCCTTACCCATCAGACTGGCCTGCTGCATGGCACAGAAGTGGTGACGGTCCCGAGTGACACCCCCCCGAGCCCAGGGAAGGGGTGTAAACAGTTCTCACCGTGAGGAAGAAGTACCAGGGCTGTGGCACACCGTACTCCCCGGGGAACACGGCCTCCACGTACCAGGCCACCACACCATAGAGCACCGAGTCCAGGAGCAGCATCCCCAGCACCTGGGCCAAGGTGAAGTTGTCATCCACGCTGACAGGCTTCATAAGGTCCCTCCACTGGATGCCAGTCCCTGCAAGGCACACGGGGCACTGCTACCTCTGCATCCCTGGGAGGACCATCTTCTCCAGGACTGGCAGAGAGCAGCCCCTCTGCCAGTTCACTGCTCCATACCCAGGAGCACCTGCAGAGCTCTACAATCCCTCTACAGACAGAAGGAAAAGACCTCAAGCCTCCCCACCCCACCATGCTCCTTCCATCCCATTCTCTGCCACTGCCTGGGAAGAAACAATCCCTTCTCCAGCATCACCCCTGTCACCCCAGCCACCCATCTACTGCTGGCACTTGGTAAAAGTATGGCTCTGCTGAAACCAACAGTAGATTCTTTTTAATTAAAGAAATTAAAGATATATACAGTGAAGTAGGAAATGCAATGGTCCCCATCCACTAGCACAGAATTCCTTTGGTAATTAAAGTGAGGGTGGCATTTTGTACAGCCCAGGAGCACTGGCATGGGCTCAGAGAGGCAGAGCCCTGGTGTGGGAGCAATCAGCTCTATGTATGAGCAAGAAAGTGCTTCTCCCCCATGTCTTTCCACCAAGCCAGTGCCACCCCATCTCAAAATCAGCTGCTGTCCCCAGGAACACACAGCACTGCTCACCTTTCCCTTCAAACATGCCGATGAGTTGTGCCCCCATGGCCATGGCCACGTTGGAGATGAGGCAGGACGCAAGCTTCTGGCTGTGGGACATCAGGTCATAGCGGGGCGAGATGAAGAAGTAGGGGATGTAGGAGAAGAAGTAGAGGAAGCCGCCAGCGGCTGCTGCAACGTTTGCTGCCAGCACAGAGAAAAGCGGAAGGGAAAATGTCATGGTGATGCCAAACAGCATATCTCATCAGCTTCCTATCCATGGACATTCCAGACTTGTGCATGAAATGTGGTTATGTGGGGGCAGGACAAGGACATGCCCATGTCCCACAGCAAGGCAGGAACCTGACAGCAAACCCAACCCCATGATGGGCAGATGCAGAAGCCCCCTGTCCATCCCAGAGCAGAATCTGGGGCCAAGCCAGATGAGGCCCTAAGACATGAACTGGTCATTGTGCCACGGAATGGTGTGGGTCGGAAGGGACATTAAAGACCACCTCGTCCCATCCCCTGCCATGGGCAGGGACACCTTCCACTATCCCAGGCTGCTCCAAGCCACATCCAGCCTGGCCTGGGACACTTCCAGGGATCCAGGGGCAGCCACAGCTGCTCTGGGCACCTGTGCCAGGGCTTCCCCACCCTCACGGTATATCCCATGTATCCCTGCCCTCTGGCACTGGGAAGCAATTCCCCCTTGTCCTGTCCCTCCAGGCCCTTGTCCCAAGCCCTTCTCCAGCTCTCTTGGAGCCCCTTTAGGCACTGGAAGGGACTCTGAGGTGTCTCTGGAGCCTTCTCTTCTCCAAGTTGAACACCCTCAGCACTCCCAGCCTGGCTCCAGAGCAGAGGAGCTCCAGCCCTTCGACCTGCTCTGGTTTGGGAATCAACAGTACCCACATCCCTCCCCACATACTGTGGGGAAAATGCAGCCAAAAATGGGAAGAAATGCCCCCTCCCCATGTCAAAGTGGTCACACAAGGGGGCAGTGGGGGGGACTCACCTCGCGAGAAGAAGGTGCTCACCATGAAGTTGAAGGAGATGGAGGAGATGGAGAAGATGGCGAGGAAGGTGAACACCAGCGTGGGGTCACTGTTGGTGAGCACCGCTCCCTGTTCGCTCACCTGCCAGGAAAATCTTGTGATTCCCAGGGCTGCTGGAGCCAGCCTTGACTTTAGCAGCACAGACTTGATGTTCTCCAGGGGTTGGAGACAAAGTGAGATGGGTGAGACCACCCAGAAACTCCCAGATCGCTCCAGAGAGAGGGAATACAGATTGCCCTCTGTGACAGGGCATCTCAGGGGCAGGGGACACTCTGGCCAGCACCCAGGCAGCCCCTCCTGCTTCCCATGGTGTGGGCACATGCAGAGGGGAGAGCTCGAGGTCCCCCAGAGACTGAGGGAGCAGGGTAGTCCTGCTCTGCATGGACTGTCCACAGGGAGTCACCCCTGCCATGAACACAGCTGTGGGGAAGTACTGCCCACCTTGGTCCAGGAAACACAAACTCCAGCCTTTGGAGGAGCCCTAGGTCACCAGGACAGTCCCACGGCAGAGCAGCCCTGTGATCCCTGTGCCTTGGCAGCACAGAGCTCGTGGCCTGGGGACAGACGCTCACCTTGACACAGAAGAGCACGGTGACGAAGAACACAGACACCAGCAGGAAGAGGAAGAACATGAGGAACCAGGCACTCCAGTGCAACCAGTTGCTGAGGCCCATCATGTGCATGTACTCCTGTGGGAGGTCACAGCATCACCCAGGGCTCCACCCACACTCCCTGGGCATGGCTGAGGCAAGGCAGAGGTGGTTTTGCCCCGTGGCACAAGCAAAAGGGTGCCAGCCTCAGGTGCCACCAGAGTGGTCCTGCACAGCCACCAGCATAGCATGGTGTCCCCCACCTCCCCAAACAAGGGCTGCCACCACTGCAGGAGTCCCCAAAAACTGAGCTGAGCCCAAACCCAGGCTAGGGTGCCAGTGGTGCCACCGGGGCCACCCAGAGCAGGGCAGGACACCCAACGCCTGGGGGAAGCCAAACCCTACTGTTGCAACCACGCAGCCGAGCTCCAGCTGCCCCCACAGCACACGCACAACAGGTCTCTACACTCAAAAGGCAAAAATCTTCCTTCCCACAGGCTGAACTCTTAAACCCACAAACTCTGGATCCCATACGTGTTGCCCTCTCTCCCAGCCCAGGAGAAACACCATCCCTGTGGTCCAGCACCCTAGGTTGCACAGCAAGGAGAGTCCAGCCTCATCCCAGCAGCAGGATTAGCAACATTCCTCCCTGGGGCTCGCTAATCCGCTGCCATCCCCACCTCCTGCTCACTGGCTCTACACCCAACAGGGATTTTGTTACTAATTTAAAATCATCCATTGGGAAACACTGCAGAGGGAGGGGAGCACATCCCAGCGCTCACCTTCAGCTTCTTCTCCTTCTCATGGACAACGGCACGGACGATGTTGAGCGAGGTGTAGGTGAAGCTGAGCATGAGCAGCAGCGGCAGCTGGTTCTGGATGGCCAGGAGGAAGAGGTCATTGACGTAGGCTGGGAAGGGGAAGCGCTGCACCACCACTGTGATGTTCTCCAGCAGGCTGGAGGTGCTGGCACCGCTGTGGTACTGCATGATGGCCCTGTCCACCGCATGCTGCACCGCCAGGAATCCTTCCCGGAGATAACCTGCACGGAAAGAACATGGGGAATAGAGACAGGTCTGGGCTTTGGAGGGACAAACAGCCTTTGTGGGAAGGATTGCATAGGAAGAGGAGCAGGGACTAAAACTGCAGCATGGAAGAAAAGGCAAATAAGCATCACTGTGACACAGGAAACTGGGGAAGGATTGATACCAGAGCAAATTCACAGAATCACTGGTTTGGGTTGGAAGGGACCTTAAAGCTCATCTTGTTCCACATCCCACCATGGACAGGGACACCTTCCACTAGACCAAAATCACTATGTCCCATAACCATCATTTGGAAGGAGCTGCTGGGAAAGCTCAGTTCATGGCTGCTGGCCTGCAGTGACTTTGGTGGTGACTTTGTAATAGGGAGATTCTCTGTCACCATCAACCACCACAAGTCACTGGGCTTGTGTTTGGTCCCTTTTTCTTTGTAAACCAAAAGAGTATATGATAATACACAGGTTGCAGTGAGAAAAGGTATATACCCTGACTCGCACAGATGGCTTAAATTTTTGTGCCTTAGAAAACACTGAAAAATTTTTAATTTCCCAATAACATCTCCCAAGTAGGAAGGGACCCAAAAGGATCATGAATCCAACTCCCAGCCCTGCATAGACACCCCAACAATCCCACCCTGTGCATCCCTGAGAGTGTTGCCCAAATGCTCCTGGAGCTCTGGCAGCCTTGGGGCCGTGAATGCCCATTCCCTGGGGAGCCTGGGCAGTGCCTGACCACCCACAGGGGGAAGAACCTTTTCCTAATATCCAACCTAAACCTCTCTTGACACAGCTTTAAATAACAAAATAAACTTAAAATAGTTTATTTTTAAGTGGAATTGCTGCCAAATGTTACCTGAACAGGAACTTAAACTCTCTTACAAAACCCCAAATGAACATTTTGAAAGTCAGTCATTAAAATGACCCACAGAGAGAAAGGATAAAAGCGGGAATATGAGATCATGAACTATGCTTGATATTTACTGAGCAAACACTCTGGGGCTCTGCTTTGTTTACGCACTGTGAGCAAAACCCGTTCGCCCACTTTCTTACCCTCGCTCTCCCTGGACATTGCAGGGAGATATACAGAGGGAGAAAGCCCACTGAGGGAAATATTCCCTTTGCCACCACAGAAGTTCCCAAAAGTACTAAGCCAGCACCAGCTCCAGCAATGTCCCTGCTGCCTCCTGCTCTGCCAGTGGTTTGGCTGCCCTTAAACACCTCAAACCACAGAACTGCTCTATTTACTTTTCAAGTACTTAAGCAGCACAATAAACACCGGGCAGTTTGGACTGTGAAATAAAATTTCCATTAAAAATCAAAATGGGGGAAAAAATTAATTTTTAAAATTCATGCCCATTAAAATTTATTCTTATCCAACCCTGCTCAGTGGAGGTGCCCAGAGGCCAAACAGTGCCTGTGAAGTCACAGGATAAAATTTAAATAGAAGAAATCTATAATGGATATAACAAAATTGTAAATATAGCTAAATTATATGTAAATTAAAAAATAATTAAAAAAATACATACAAATTCATTAAATAAATATTAAGATGGTATATAATTAATATTTAAATATAGATTTTCAATTGAGCCATTATTTGATGAATTGTTTATATATGCATAAAACGGAATATAAACATCTAGACAAATACGTAAGAATTTAACTATTTATCTATTCATAAAGATTCATATGTACATTAAGAATATGAATATCTATATAAATGTTTAATTCATTATTTGCTTGTATTTATATAAAAACTGCTGCTTATATAAATACATATTTAACTGTTTGCCTGATACATATACAAATTTAATGCTGGTATAAATATAAATCAATATTTCATTATAATTAATTGAATTTAATAATTTTTTTAAAAATGAACCTATTTCTTTAAAAGGCCAGAGCCTGCCAGGTGCTGTAGGAAGGTGACCCCACGTCCTCGGCCGTGCTCACCTGGTGTCCCCCCATCGGCAAACTTGGCCTCGCGGGGCCCGGGCAGCTGGAAGAGCGGGAAGAGGTAACTGGTGTGCCAGTCCCGGTCCAGGTTGGGGTTCAGCCCTGTCTGCTCGCTCCGCGGGGCGTTCCGTGGGCTGTACTTGAAGCGCAGCTCATACTCCACCTGGAAGGAGCACGCAGAGGGTTGGAGGTGGGTGGGATGGACAGCAGTGACACCCGGATGACACCTGCAGGGGGGATGCTGTCCTCAGCAGCCCACCTCCCCCTCGCTCACCTGGAGGGGCAGCGGGGCCGAGCTGTGCGGGAAGTGGTGCTGGAACACGACGGCGGCCAGGACGCTGCCCGAGTGATTGTCTAGCCTGACGTACTCCTCGAAGTCCCGCTCCGAGGCGAAACCCTGAGCTGTGGAGGGGGAAAATACGAACATGCAAGAATGGAGCACCATAGATTGGTGCTCAGCCATCACCACGAGCATCGCTAGGTCCGGGACACGAGGCATGTGCCGTGCCTGCTGTCAGACACGGGGGAGTCGCACAGGATGCTGCCCTATATCCTGGGCATGCAAACATTCCTCCTCCTTGAGAGCAGGAGTCAGCTTTCCCACAGAAAATCCTAACAGTTTGGAATGCCAAGTGCTAAAATCTTCTGTGTCAGAAGATTTCCAAAAATACTCTTTCACAGGGAAGTGCTGCCACTTTCTTTAATTGTTTTAGGGTGGTATTTTTCTAGACGGAAACTGCAATAAAATGAGACCAAAAATTAACACAAAATCCTATCATTTTAGTGGGGGGAAAAAAAAGGAAACTATGGCCTTGAAATTCTGAAAAAATGGTGTCCCGGGAGCATGAGGATTTAGAATCAGTCACAGAATAGTTTGGGTTGGAAGGGACACTAAAACCACCCAGTTCCAAAGCCCTGCCACTGGCAGCGACACCTTCCACCAGACCACGCTGCTCAGAGTAAAAATTCACACCAATTTCTGGGGTGGAAGGGGCAGCCCCAGCCCCGCTCACCTCGGATGTTGATGGGCAGAGCTCGCTCCACCGCCTCGGCAATGCTCCGGACAGCACTGCTATTGGAGGGGACATAGGCCAGCTCCCAGGGGTTGCTGGCATGGCGGGAGGAGAAGAAGCTGGGCAGGTCATCCACAGACTCGGTGGGGTAGAGGGTGGCGTTGGGGTGGCTGACGGAGTGCACGCGGTGCCGCAGCGCGATCAGGATGGCAGCGAAGAGCAGCGGCAGGCACACCTCGATCACTGTCACCAGGATCTGCCGCTTCTGCAGGGCAGGAGACAGATAAAAATATGGGATAAGGATATAAAATATATTATATATACACAGACATCTAGATATCTATCACAGGTATCTATCTATACACAGATACTTATCCATATATAGATCACTCTCTCTCTCTCTCTAAAGAGATAAAAAAAGGAGATGTAAACACACAAGGGTACATGAGCACAGTAAGGAGGTTCAGGGCATGGAAACAAGGCATGGAAACATGGTGGAGCAGCAGCATTCTTGCATTCCACAAGGTCTCACAACCTGAGTTTTTCCAGAGCCCAGGAATGATGCTGTGCTGGTTCCCACATCCTTCAGGACTCTCCAGTCAAGGTGCCCCCGACCCTAAACACTGCTTTGGCTCAAGCCAGCTTCCATTAGAGCCTTCCTCACCATGCGGCTGGGTTGAATGACCTGAGCTGGTCCTTTACTCCTTCCCTGTGCCCTGGGGCTCTGCCAAGTGCAGCAATACTGCTGGAAACAGTGAAACATTTCCTGCTGGAGCTGAGTTGCTACAGGCAGCTGGACATGGGATCTGCATCCCAGGATGGGGCTTGGCAGAGCCTCTGGCTACAGGATGGCTGCAGCACAGCAAATACACCCACGGGTATACTCAAACCACTTCTGCAACACACGGTGGCTCAGTATTTTTTTTGAAATTGAGGTTCAAGCAACTGGAGAATGAACTCGAGCCCCCAAACTCAGCAGCTGTGTCCAGCAATTCCCCCCAGGGCTACCCCTCCTGCACAATTCCCCCTAGCTAGTAACAACCCCCACCAACACAGGTTCATTAGCATCCAATCAGGTTAATTAGCATTTCAAACTGGTGTCCCAGGGGAACTACAGTCATCTGAGCAACCTGGTCTAGCGGAAGGTGTCCGTGCCCATGGCAGGGGAGTAGGAACAAGATGAGCTTTCAGGTCCCATCCAACCCAAACCATTAATGATTCTGTGATCTCTGACCAGAAGGCTAAAAGGGGTGGTGGTCCCAAGCAGCACCATGCAGCACACCCCCCTTCCTGCAGTCTCACTCCTTTGATGTTCTGCTCCAGGTGCCAGGACATGCTGAAGGATTCATGCTCACAACATCACTGTAAAGGTCAGGCTTGCTCCCAAGGAGGAGAGCAGCAAACACTGGGCTCTTCCCGTTGGAAACTGCATCACCCATGTGGGGAGGGAATGGAGAGAGAGGCACAGAGCTCAGCTGGGCACACCATGGTTCACTGTGGGCAGGAGGGCATGGCTTAGCCATGTGCTTGGTGCAGCAGCCAGGCAGGTCCAGGGGAGGAGAGGTGAAACTTGGACCCATGTCACCTTATTTCACTGGCTCAGAGCAGCTGTGGCTGCCCCTGGAGCCCCGGAAGCATTCAAGGCCAGGTTGGACAGGGCTTAAAGCAACCTGGGATAGTGGAAGGTAGTCCCTGCCCATAGCAGGGGAGTGGGATGAGATAGTCCCTTCCAATCCAAACCATTCTGCGATTTCCTCCTGCAAACTGAGCTGCCTTCACCCCAGACTGGGCTCAAGAGCAGCACAGCACACTCAGCCTCAGCCACAGCAGTGACAGCTCAGAGATGTCCCTGGCCACAGGGGCTCATGGCTGCTCACTCAGAGCACTCAGAGCACATGCCCAGAGCAGCAGCAGCATTAACCTTTCCTGAGGCCTCTGGCTAATTTGGGCTTTACAAGACATGGGGATTTTCCACTCTCCCTTCTGCCTGGAAAGAGGAGCACCACCAGGCAAGAAGAGCACCAAGAGCTTTATTCTCACAGCCTTGCTGTCTCAGCAACTGGATTTCATCCAGCAGCCAGGGGGCAGGCTCAGGTGGGCAGAGTCTCCAGTGGGGCAGGTATCGAGCCCTGAGTATAGCCTGGACATCCCAGGAAGGGAGACAGCCCCACAGTAGCTGGGGGGAAGTTTGCTGGGAGAGGACATGAAGGGGTAAAGCCAGACTGCCATCAGCCTGACTCTCAGCACCCAATGCCAAAGCCAAAAACCACTCGTGGGGCTTGCCCTGGGAGGAACAGTCTGCTCCAGTCACAGGCAGCCACAGCAGCATGGGCAGGAGGCAGCAGCTCTGGGCGGGCGGGAAAAAAGGAGCTTTCCCAACAGCCACGCTCATAAAAGCAAATGCTGCAGATAGGTTCATAATGCAGCCCTGGCAGCCCAGCTGCCTCCCACTGATTTACTATCATACTAAGCCTCTCCCTTATCTCCTGGGCTGCCTCCAGAACAGCTCCGTGCCTCCCTGAACTTGCAGGCTCATACACATTCACCAGCCCTGCGGCAGAAGGCATTCAAGCACTGTATTCCAGAGGTGACAGGGACACCCATCCATAATCACCACCTCCGCCTGGCTGGAGCAGCTTCGGATGAGCCACGTGTGCCAGCATCCATCCTCACAGTGGGGTGAGGGTGACTTGGGAGCTCTGCATCTTTTGGTAGCACGACTTTTGGTTGTATCCTGGTACAGCAGATCTGAGTCAGCTTGTGGCCTCGGAAAACATGCTGAGGTGTGTCCCCACCCTGGAGAATACCCAGAAAACGATGCTCTTCCCCTGCAGAGGAGATGGGGGATGCTCATGGCTGCAAATCAGCCCTGCTGTCAATCTCTTTGGTCCCCTCCGAGCCTTGATCCCTGTTTCATGCCTGCCGGAAGGCCGGGTGCAGCCAGCGCTTCCCTCTTCCTTTGGTTTATTTTTACAGCAACACCGTGCTGAGCTGCAGACGGGTAATTGAAAGCGTAAAGGCAGGCTGCAGCCACCCGTGCTCCCTCCCCTTCCGACGTGCTCTGCCAGGGCTGGCTGCCGGTCCCAGCGGAGCCGCAGCATCCGCCCAGGAACACCCGCACGCTGCTTAAAGGGGCAGCGGCCTCGGGCAGCACCAGCCGGGACCTGCTGGCCCTGAGGTCCCCAAATCCCTCAGTACCACCCAGCTGCCACGCTGGGAGGTGGGCTGGCACTGGGTGCCAGTGGTTTAGTATTTTTAAGACCCCTAAAAGCTGATCCTGAGTGTGGTAGAAAGCAATGAAGGGAAAAGAAAAACCCCAGGGCTGCAGTGGGCTTCGGAGGCACCAGCACCTCCGGAGGAGGCTGTGCTGTGAGACAGTTCATAAATGCCCGCTGTCACACGGGTGGATGTGTGGGCTATCCTGTCCCAGGAGAAGGTGAGCCCATGCGGACAAGCACTGCCCATAAGGTCACAGCACAAAAGACACCACGTGCACAAATAACCCAATTTTCCTCCTAGAGATGCCCTGGGCCCACAGGGGAGGTTTGCTGGAGGGGCCAGAGGCTGGGCAAGCTCTGATGTACCCCCAGTTAGCTGTGTCAGAAGCAGCCCCCAGGCACAGTGCCAGCCTACCTGCAGGATGTAGTTCTTCCAGAGCAGCAGCCCAAACTGCCTGAGCACAACCATCCTCCCATCAGAGGGGGCCCAGCACTGCCACCGCCACTCCGCAGGACCCTGGAAGAGGGGAGACAGCCGTGAGTGCCAGGTGCTGGAGGAGCCAGGCAGCAGGAGGGAGGCATCCCACATCCCATCCAGCCCACGGCAGCTCTCTGCTTCCAGCCTAGTGCCACAGCAGCTGGCTTGACTCCAAACAAGGCAAAATAACCACTGTGTTCCCCCTCCTAAGAGCCAGAGCCCATGGTTTCTGGCATGGCTATTCCCAGAGATGGAAGCTGCTGTTTCAAAACCCAACCTGGGTCCTTCCCAGCAGCAAACAGGAACAGCCCTCCTTGAGCTGCAGGAGCACAGGGTTACAGAACCGCAAACACCAGCCCCAGGAAAGCTGTCAAACTCCTGGCAGCCCATTATTTTGGGATGGGTGGAGATTTCAAGTTGTGTCTCCACCTCCTGCTGTGTGAAGCATTGGTTCTGCAACACTGCCGGTGCTTTCCCAGCAGAAACTCTCCTCGTTGAGGCGAGGATCAGAAAAGGGCAGGGAAGCACAAAGGAATGTCCGTGCTTGAGGACGATCCCCCCCCTCCTCCCCCTCTCTTAAAGCATCCGCCATCCCTTCAAGTTGTTTGTGTCTCCATTTGCAGTGGCATTTCCTGATGGAGCACTGCTGTCCCACCAGGAGACTGGCTGGGATTTCGGGCTCGCAGCTCAGCACGGAGAAGGAAAGGGCAGTCCAGGCACGGGCAGAGCCTCCTGCCCGTGCTGCTGGACTCTGGGCAGCCCCCACCAAGCAGGGCCAGCCTCTTAACACGGCAAATCCCGACAGGATCGCAGTGGGCAGCAGCCAGGGTCAGCTCCGAGCTGGTGCTCCAAAGCCTGGCAGCGCTGAAAGCTGCCACAGGGACAAGGATGGGCACAAAACCCATAAGCAACGCCCTGGCAGATCCTCCACGCACGTTCTCCAGCCCTGGTTGGGATGGTATTGCTCCTTGGATGCAGCTGGCACCCAGCAACCTCAGCAGAGGTGCCACAGTAAGAGAAGGAGAGGTTGCTGACCCAGCCTGCCCACCCTTGGTTCCTGGGCCGGTGCCAATGAACACACACAGAGAGCAGAGCTCTGGTGGCAATAGAGCTGCAGCAAGAGCAGCCTGAGACTCACCCAGGGCTACAGGCACAGAAACACACCCACCTGCCTCACCAGCTCCTCGAGCCCTCCAGGAGCCTTCTCCTGTCTTGGCACACACCTTCGCAGCCCCAACCCTAAACCCAGGAGCCTTCCCCTGCCTTGGCACACACCTTCTCAGCCCCAACCCTAAACCCAGGAGCCTTCTCCTGCCTTGGCATGCACCTTCCCAGCCCCAACCCTAAACCCAGACATGTTCTCAGAGCACAAAACAACCACCTTCTCTTTTCCACTCCATGCACAGAAGACAGATTCCCACAACAGTAAGGACATCTGTGTTCAAGGATCTTTCTCCAGGCAGGAAAAAGCAGAAGGGATGTTTTGCTTCAGCCCAGAAAAGTCCATCAGAACCCCCACCCACAGCAAGCAGGAAAGGAATAGCAAGGGGAACTTGGGAAAGGCACCTTCAAGCTCCTCACAAAGTGCTATGTCTCCAGCTGACCTCTGGTCCACATGTGGCCAAGCAGAACCGTCCATGCTCTGCTACAGGATCCCTTAGCAGGTCCCTCAGACCCACACACATACATACCCCACACAGCAGCATCTGAAATACCCCCAAATAAGCCCTCCCCACCGAGCAGAAACCTTTGGCATGCACGTCCTTTGAAGGAATCCAGAGCAAACCAAGGGAATCAAAGTTGTGGCTCACTTTAAAGATGACAAATGCTGCAGGTCAGGCAGGAGCAGACTGCTGCCCTCGCAGAGATCCCAAATCCTGCTGACCACGCCGCACCCTCAAACTCAAACTGCCCCCCCCGACTGCCCCCATGGGTCTTGCGGCTGCAGCTGGGAAAATGTCAAGCAGCTCTTGGGTAACACAAACACTATGCAAAGACAGAAAACTCCATTATTGCCAATAAATGTTTTCCAAGTTTTCAAGTGTTCCAAGAAAACCTGTTCTGGACCTTTTGCTCACTGGAGGATGAGAGGAGGAAGAAGTTCAGTTAAAAAAGCTCTTACTGAATTTGAGAGCAAAAATGGTTTTCAAGGTTCTGGGCATCCAGAGAAATGATTTTTTTTTTCCAACCCAAAACAGAAAACCTGTTTTGGAAGATGCTGCCTGGATCAGCCCCAAGATGCCCATGACCAGAGGCAGCTCAGGCAGGGCCCAGGGTCCATGTCTGAGCCCACCCTTGGTACGAAGGCTGAGCACCACCAGTTGACGATGACCTCGTAGGCACCAAGGTGCCTCGCAGGAGGAACCAGGCAGCACATTAGGTTGTCTGCTCTGGAGATGCTCCCTTCTGACCTCAGCACTACAAGACTGAATTTCCCACCAAGAGGCATGGACAAAGATCTGGGGGGAAGAGAGAGGTGACCACCACCAGCTTCTAGAAGAACAGCCCAGCTCCTCTCCCCCTTGCTGGAAATACCCTGCTCTCTGCACCTGATCACAGCAGGAAGATGGGCCTCCTGAATATGTGAGTGTGGACTCACCCTGGCCATCCCCAGGGAAGTCAGTGAGGAAGGAGACACTCCTGCCTGCCCACAGCCTGCATGGGGGGATACGAGACTGGTCCTCACCACCCGGTCCCCACCAACCCCTGCCGCAGTGCCAGGCTGTGCCGGATAACGTAGTGGCACCAGCTGCCAGCCTGGACCGGAGCCGTTCTGCCAGTGGATTTAGATGAGGAAAGGCTGAGGATCGGCAGGGATCAAGGCCACAGCATCCTACCTCCTGACCCACTTCCACACCGCCTCATCGCCGGGAGGTGGCCGTGCCCAGCCACCGCCTCAGCGGAAAGGGCCAAGCGAGCCGAGCAAAGGCCACGTGCTCCTGGGAGCAGGCAGTTATTTTAGAGCACACATCGCCTTTCTGCTCTTCTGATGTCCCGTTCCCATAGAAACCAGCCCTGCAAATGGCAGACGTTGCCTTTTTTTATATAAACCCGGTGTTTCTCCCTGCTGGTTGGCAGAGGCACCGTGTCACCCTTACAAGATGAGCTGCCAGGTGCCTGCACCTCTGTGGCCGTGCTGAGGAGCATGTGGTTCCCGGGGTGGTGGCATCACACACCTGGCGAGGGCTGTCAGTCCCTGGGTACTTTCCACACTGTCACTGGAGCAGGAAATGTATCTCTGCTTCCCACAGGCTGTGTGCTGGAAATTAAAAGTATGAGCAGCTGTAGCAGGGCAAGGACTTTTTATGGCCACTATTTTCAGGAAGAGTGAGTGATTTCTGATCATTGAGCATCCATAAAGTCCTGGGTCCTGCAAAGAGCAACCAGGGCCAGCAGCCACCAGACCAGCCATGAGTGTTCAGTGACACACAGCTCTCACTGCTAGGGTGTTTTCACCCTCTCAGTGTTCACAGAGATCTGGGAATCACAATACAGCCAGACCATAAAACCCTCTCCTTGGTTGTGCAAACAGCAATAAAACTTTCTAAGAGGCTGCAAGCCTGGTGGGGTGCTGGGTGTTGCAGGGACCAGTGACCTGGCAGCCCTCTACAAAATCAACACCCAGTGCCTGACAGATCCGGGTTTGACCCAGACAGGAACTACAAGCCCCGAAATAAAGAAGTAAACACAAACAGCACTGGGGCTGGATACTGTCCGCAGAATGAGGGGTTGGTTTGTGCCCTGCCATCCTGCAGTGGGGTGTGGTGGGGGTCAGTGGGCACAGGGAGCCTGATGGGCTCCATGGCTCTGTCTGTAATAACCTTTGTGCTGGGGCAGCAGCAGGAGAGGGGGGACAAAGCTGCTGCAAGAGCTGGTCAAACTCTTTGCCTTAAAAACAACATTGCTGGTTTGCCCAGTGAGTTTGCAGCTGCCCATAAAATGCCAAATTCCGCATATTCACTGGCCTCATGGATTTAGCAAAAGAACAAGGTCTGGAGTCCAATACCCAGGTTTCTCAAGGACCCTTCTACAACCCTACTCCTGCCTTGCAGTTGCTCAGTGGTTGGGCAGGACAGGCCACACCAGCAGCTGTGAGTAGAAGACGAAGGATCCCTTCTGCTTCTCCTTGGTTTTGAACACTTCCAGGGATGGTGACTCCACCACTGTCCTGGGCAGCCTGTTCCAGTGTCTGACCACCCCTTCCAAGAAGAAATTGTCCCAATATCCGACCCAAACCTACCCTGTCACAGCCTGAAGCTGTCTTTCCATCACTTGTTCCCAGGGAGCAGAGCCCGACCTCCACCCCC
>VZRL01006906.1:652621-716334 GCA_013397895.1 Origma solitaria | reverse complement strand
GCTGTGGGGCCCGGGGCGGGCAGGAGGGCCGGGAGGCGAGGGGGTTGCCTGGCTGTGGGTTTGGTGACGGCTGTCGGCTTGTCCCGAAACTCCCAAAGCCCGCGGAGTGGGTGACACTGGGGTGTCCGCCGGCTGGCAGTGACCCACAGGCCTGCAGGATCCGGCATTCATGTAATTTCCTGAACTGGAAGGGACCCACAAGTACCCTGGAGTCCAGCTCCTGGCCCTGCACAGGCACTCCAACAATCCCACTCTGTGCATCCCTAAGAGCATTGTCCAAATGCTTCTGGAGCTCTGGCAGGCTTGGAGCCCTGCC
The DNA here is from genome assembly GCA_013397895.1 of Origma solitaria. Classification (NCBI taxonomy): domain Eukaryota; kingdom Metazoa; phylum Chordata; class Aves; order Passeriformes; family Acanthizidae; genus Origma; species Origma solitaria. The sequence continues at coordinate 716,018 of VZRL01006906.1, read as the reverse complement.
CATTCCCTGGGGAGCCTGTTCAGTGCCCAGTCATCCTCGAGGGGAAGAGCCTTTTTCTGATATCCAACCTAAACCTTCCCTGACACAGCTCCACCAATTCCCTCACTGGCCATCTCCTGTCAGCCACTCTGCCACCAGCATAGTATCAAGCCAAGACCAGGCTGCTCTGTTATGATGAAATGTCCATCATTAGGGGCCACACTTCCTCTTCCTGTTCTTTTAGGTCCAAAACCTATTTACTGTACAGGAGTTCCTGGCCTGTAAGGGGTGTCAGCACCCACTAAATTTCAATTCTCAGCCTGTCTGAGGCCAAAGAAAGCAACTACACCACATGGACTGCTTCTCAGCCATTTAGTGAGTGCTGATCTTTTCAGTGTAGTTGTAAATGTCCAAAGGGGAGTTTTTTATTTTCTTCCCTCTTGTTAATTTGAAAACTGTACGGGAGGAATTTTCTCCATTAGCAAGTTTTGCCTTATATTTGGCTTTACTTTCTTTTTCATTATTCAAGCTGTTGCATAACAAAGTGAGCACCCATCTATGTTTTTAAAAAGATGTGATAAAAAGGAAAGTCAGTAGTAGAAGGTGCTTTTATAGAAATAGGTTTTAGGTGATGAGCAGCAGGTAACGTGGATAGCACTTGGTTTAAGAGCAGAAGAGGAACTGCCCTGAGGCCAAGTCATGGGTGCAAATCCTTTTGGAGAAAGGAGGCCACATACAACTCAAACCCATATGGAGCAGAGGGACTTGGCATCCCTTACAGACTTGTCAAACCATGGAGTGAGCTGGAGGGAGTGCTCAACAAATGAATTTGGGGGTGCCTTTGAGATTCTACTAATGATCTGTTCTTTATATACCCCTCAAAGCCTCCCACTACTGTAATCATGCCCAGATGCTTCTGTGACTTAAACAGAAGTGCAATTGCAGCATGTCAGGGTGCTGAGCTCCTGGAGCAAGGTAAGAATTATTTTGTAGTGATCTGGGAAGGCACTGTCACAGAGGATGCTCTGAAAAGCCAAAGGGAAAGAAGCAGAGGATGAGTAAATCCAGCTGCACAGGCTGCATCTAATGATGCAGAACCTCTTTTCCATGCTCCTGTAACCACATCTGTTCCATCCTTCCACAGCGCAGTCAGCATCTGGAACCTGTCCTCAAAAGCAAAGCTACTCCCTCAAACTTGTGAGTTTTGATCTGTTTGGGTAAGGAATAGTGCATAGAGTACTGTGTCCCAACCTGTTTCGCTCAGAGTGTCCAAGAAATTTGGAGAGAGTGGTCACAGAGATCCCTGCTAGCTTAAGACATAGATCTAACCTCCTGAGGGTGTGGTGCTGGTATTTCTGTACCAGCTGGCTCTTCTGCTAAAGGTGTGAAGAAAATGGATATGAGGATTAAAAAAAACCCCAAAGCTTAAAAACCCCCCAAAGTCTTAACCACAGAAGTTTGCTGCTTTGATCAGCCAGGCTCAGGAACCTCCAGAACTGAACTTGGTGGTGTGAGGTGGAGACCTCAATTCAGGCATGTCAGACCAGCTTTTCTCCTCTTTGGCAGGCATGCACACACGCTGCTGAAGTCTGGGGAGAGTTTGGAATTTGGTGCTGTGATGAGGCTGTGTGAGAGCCAGCGTGGAGACACTGTATAAAACCGGAGCACACTTTGAAATCAAACACAAATTACAGTTGGAGTTCCAAGCCAGCTTTCCAGGCACTTGTCAATACCTTGGGCTCTCCGGAAATGTGTTATTTCCAGTAATAGCTGTTCTGTGGTAGAAATTCAGTTGATTGATTTTCAGTAGCTCACAAACCAGAGCAGAAAGACTTTTCCTCTTGTCCGCTGTGGCTCTTGGGGGTTGCTGGTCTGTAGGAGGGCCAGTGCTGACTGATGGCTCTGTGGGACTCTTGCAGGCACTTGGATAATCCCTCTGCCTTTTGTCAGAGGAGACATGTAAGAGAATGGACAAGAAATACAGTGTTGATGAGAAAATACAGCCAAAAGCCACAAAACTAGAACCAGTAGGTGGGAAACTGTAATCACTTCTGTAGGCAACACTCCCAACTTCTCTGTTCTGCACCTTTTGGCTGTTTGGTAGTCTGCTGAGCACTGTGTAGTGTGATACGGCACAGGAGAGCATTTTGGCTCTGAGATTTGATGGCCCACATGGGCTCACAGGCAAGATGCAGAGTGAAAGACTTCTGGGACACGGTATGTGTTGTCTGGAACCTGCTGTTCCTCCAGCTACCTTTGATACCAGTTTTGTATCAAACCAGGTAGAATAGGACACTGCTGCTCCCTCCCATGCATGACAGTGGCTGTCCTGAGTTGGTGTTGAATAGATACATGTACATAGGCAAACATACCGAGTGTCAACTATGTGCAGTTGAGGTCACTCTATGACAGCAATATCTCAAATGTTACAAATACAGAAAATTTCTTGTCTCACTTTCTTAACTTGTCTCACTTTCTGACAGAATAAATGTTGCAGCTCTCCGTTGAGACTTGCCTGTTTGTAGAAATACCCTCATCCCTGCTGTGGCTAAGAAGGTCACCTCTGGCTCCCTTTAACGTAACAGCTTTGGGACCAGAGCTCTCTCCAGGGTGCACCTGGGCTGCACTGCCTGGCTGTTGTTAACCCCCAGACAGCTGTAAATGGGCTGCTGGAAAGGCCCAACCTGAGAAAGCCCCTCCCCTGTTCTGTGCTGATGCTCAGAGTTCATGTGGTTGTTAGGCAGCATTAAATAGTGAACCAAGACACCTGAGCTCTGTTCTCAGCTGTTAGTTGATGTTTGCTTTCTTTAAAATGAGTAGTGAAGGTCTTAAAGCAATTTTACCCAAGTTTCCCTTTCCAGCAGCATGTGTGTGGCTGACGTAACGCTCCTCCTTCCTGTTCACTTTAGGATGCCAAAGATGGGAGGATCTACAATGAACAGAATTTCTTCCAGCGAGCTGCCAAGGCAGGCACAGGTTGGTGCTTTTTGGGAGGGCAAGGACTAAGGACAGCTGGCATCCCTCTCATCAGTTATGTGAATCTCTTGGAAGGCCTGGCTAGGATAAAGTAATTCCCTGCTCAGTTAGTGCCAGAGTGCTGAGGAGTTCGGTCAATGCCAGCTCTCCCAGTAATCTGTGTGCTGTAGGACAGCGCAGTATGTGCAGAGCTTTCTTGCTCTCCTCACACTGTCTTGATGTCTCTGGGAGCTGTCCAGCTGTCCAGCCTGACTCACCTTGGCTCACTCTCCTGTCCCTCTTTCATGGGTGGTTCTGTCAGCTGCTCTCTGGTATCGATTCCATTGACCCCAAAACTTGAGCGAGAGCAAAACTGCACAGAGAATGTGGGCAAGGGTGATGGAGGAATTTATGTCAAATCAAATCTTCGGGGAGAATTGTAAAGATCAGCTTCTCCATCCCCCTCTCTCCCCCCATCTCCTTGTTTTCCCTAGCCCTGTAGCAATCCCATGCCTCAGCCTGCTCTGGTGTTCCCAGAATCGTCTCTCTTCCATTCTTGCTCTGCAGTGCTATATGCATTGACATGCCACTACCCCCCCACATCAGGCTGGAGTTCTGGGACAGTCAGGATGAGAGGCTTCCCACTGTCAGCTGTACAGGGCAGAGTGGACTTCCAGGGGAGGAGCATCCCTGACTGAGCTCCTTCCTCCTGGAGCTCCTCAGCAGCATCTGCTGCACTGTCCTCTTCTCTCCCCTTGTAGTGGAGAAGTGGAAGAAGCAGCATTCCGTGCCGCTGCTGGGCATCCCTAAGTGCATTGGCTTTGGACTGCATGCAGACAGCTACAGGTGAGGTGACTGAACTCCTGGGCCATCTGAGCAACTCTAGCTTCTCCTCTCCTCCCCTTGCTCTCTGCTAGTCCTTTTGTTGTCCCCTGGGCTCCTGACCTTATGCCCTGCTCTTATCATTTATTAAATGCTTTGCCTCTCACTACCCCATTTCCTTCAGTCCTTGTGTTGCTGGTGAAGTTCTTACTTTTGCTGCTGCTGCCCCTCAGGCCAGGGGACACCTTATTCTGGTCCTTGACACTTAACACTAAGGGGACACTCAGGCTGTGTGTCTGCAACACGTGACCAGCACATCTGTCTCCTTTATAAGAAGTTTTCTCTTACCAAAAGTCAAGGAAGTGTTTCCCCAGGTCCAGGTCAACTTGGAGTTCAAGTGGGGTCCAGTTATCACTTGACAAGTGTCTATTGCAGGATCTCCATGTGCAAAGCCCTTTTCTCTTGTAGGTTTTTGGTGTTCTCTGACTTGGGGCGGTCTCTTCAGTTGGTCCTGAGTGATGGCCTGAACCTGCTGAGGGAGAAGGCTGCTTTTCAGATTGCAGTTCGCCTGGTATGTGGAAAACCAATCCTTCCTAAGAGACTTTTTCAGAAAAGACTTCTAACTTCCTTCTGGATCTCCCAGAGGTGTTCTAAAGCTGCTCCAGGGCGTTGGGTGGGGTCTCTAAGTAGCATCTTTCAAGCCTCCTGTAAACTTCAGTAGCATCTTTCGAGCACTCTGTCACCTTGAAGGAATTTGGGATAAGAAGAACCTGACCTTTGAACTTGAAGGCTGTGAGACGTGGTGTTTTTAGTGCTCCTCCACATGGCTGCAAAGGAGCTGGGGAAGGTTCAGCTCAATGACAGCCAGGGTGCTGCAGGAGCTTGCGTGGATCTGATATGCTCCCCCTGTTTATTCCCAGCTAGATTGCCTGGAGTACATTCATGAGAATGAGTATGTGCATGGGGACATCACTGCTGAGAACATCTATTTGAACCCGGCAGACCTCACACAGGTAGGGAGCAGGAGTAGAGCTGCCAGGAACGGGCACTGGAGGTGGGATTGTGACATGGGATAGAGCAGCCCCAGGACCCTGCCTTGGGCAGGGCAGCAGAGCAGGGTGGGCAGTGCTCAAGCAGGGGCTGTGGGGCAGCACTGGGGCTGCACTGCACTAAGGTGGGTGCTGTGTGCTGCCCTGCAGGTGACCCTCGCTGGCTATGGCTTCGCATTCCGGTACAGCCCTGGGGGGAAGCATGTGGCTCGGCGCGAGGGCAGCAGAACCCCTCACGAGGGCACGGTGGAGTTCATAAGCCTGGACAGCCACAAGGGTGCAGGTGGGTCTGGGTTTGTGACACAAGCTGGAGCTGTTCCTATGGCGATTCTCCCTGGAGCCGGGGCTCCCTGCTGGTGTTGCTGCTACTGCTGCTTTCCATGCATTCATATGCACCAGGAACCAGGTTCCTCTTTGGGCTGTTCACTCCTGCCTCCTGATGGCTGCTGTGTTGGGACTTGCCAGGTCACTCAGTGACTGCAGCAGGGATGTTCTGGTTCCATCTGGAGCCTTGGCTGCTGCAGGCGTGTGGGGAATAGAAAACAGGGCCTTTCGTGCTGGCTTAGCACGGATCTGTTTCAAGCCAGACTGGATCCTTGCCCAAAAGAGATTTGCAGCAAGCTCTGCTCTGACCTTGAAGCAATGAGAGCCGAAAAGGCATTTAAATCATAGAATCACTTTGGTTGGAAAAGACCTTTAAGATCATTGAGTCCAACTGTTCCCTAGCACTGCCAAGGTCACCACTAACCCAAGTTTCCAAGTGCTGCATCCACATGATTTTAAAATCCTGTAGAGATGGGGATTCTATACTTCCCTGGGCAGCCCGTTCCAAAATAGGCACTCCCTCTCCTGGCTGGGATGTTACTGATCTCTCCCAGTGCTCAGGAAATCTCCCTCCAGAGGCTGGGAGGTGATTCTTAAATTACGTGAGTTATCAGGCTCCCAGGAGTGTATCTCAGTATATCTCAGGATATCCCAGAGCACATCCTCAAGAATCTCTTGGATTTACTTCTGCCCCTTCTTCACGAGTGACGTGTGAATGTCTCTTGTTTCCCATCAGGACCATCTCGACGGAGTGACTTGGAATCTCTGGGCTACTGTCTTCTGAAATGGCTCTGTGGCATTTTGCCTTGGTCTGATGAGCTGGACAAATTAGAAGCTGTGGTGGAACAGAAAGAAAGGTAGAAGAAATCATCTCTTTTGGGAAATGTGCATCAGAAAGCAGCACGGGGGGTTTTCTGATTGAAATCCCCCGATCACAATACACTTGGGATGTGGTAAATCCTGCAGCCAAGGCTGAGCCTGGTCTCAGGGTGTTTGGTGAACCCCAGGTTCTGCTTCATTCAGAACACAGCCATCTGAATTTGGCCTTTTAGGGATTTTTTTTTTGTCCCTGTTGTCAAAGCCAGGGTCTCAGCTGCCTGCTCCATTGCTTCTCACCTGACAGGACTGTGTGCTGACTCTTCCAGGTACAGAAAGGATGTGAGATACCTTCTCCAACTGTGCTTCAGGCAGAGATCCATTCCAGGTATGGGTTTGCTTTCAGTCGTAGTGAGACTCAGGGAAGGAAGACTGACTGCACCTGAAGCCAGAACTTTCTCTGTGCTGGGGTGCTGGTCCAGAATGGCTTCCAGTGGTGATGGTGACCAAGCATTGCATGGACTGGCTGGCAGGCTGCGAACAAAGCCCTTGTTTTCTGTATAGCAAAACAAGGAGGGCTGCTTCCCACGATCTGCTTTCATGTGCCTTGCTGAAGGGACAGGTGTGCTGGTGGGTTTAAAAATGCAGTATCTGGGGCTAGAGGTCACTTCCCCATCGCCTTTTGTTGCCCAGAGAAGCTGTGGCTGCCCCATTTCTGGAAGTGTTCAAGGCCAGGTTGGACAGGACTTAGAGCAATGTCGTCTAGTGGAAGGTGCCCCGGGCCATGGCAGGGGTTGGAAGAAGGTGGTTTTTAAGGTCCCTTCCAACCCAAACCAGCTGGTAATTCTATTTTATTCCATAATTCCATAACCCTGTGCCTTTGAGCTTTGTAGTAGCCTTGGTTTTCCTCTCTGTGCAGCTGCCTGGGGGGTGGGTGAGCTGGCTGCAGGATGAGCAGTCTGAGATGGCCATTTGGCAGCTGGAGTTTCTGTGCTGCTCCAGCATGAGTCCCTTTCTTCGCAGATGCCCTGGAGAGCTACCTGGAGCAGGTGATGGCACTGGAGTATGAGGAGAAGCCTGACTACACAGCCCTGCGGCAGCTCTTCAGGAAGCCACTGGAAAAGATGAAAGCTTCAGCTTACGACTCCCTGGATGTCCGAGTGGTGCCCTAGGTGAGTGCCAGCAGTGCTGGTACCTGCTGTACCTGCCCTGTGCTGCCACAGGCAGGTGAGGACAGAGCAGGCTGGGCTGTGACATCTCTCCCGCTGACACCAACCTGCTCCTCCTGGCATATCATTCCCTATTGAAACCAGTCCAGTGCTACACAAAGCCAGGCTTAGCCTGTGTTTCCTCAAGTTTTTCTGGAAATACTTGCCCATGAAGGAATACAAGGGTTAATAAAGCAGAGGCTGAAAGGGCTGCAGGGCTGTGGAGGTGACAACAAAATGCAGACTCATGCCATCTGCTAATTTTTTCTTTTCTTAAATCTGAAGCTCTGGGCTTTTTGCTCTTCTCTCTCAGAAAGCAGCCTGTGGTTCTGGTTTTAGCGCCTCAGCCCCGAGGCAGTGGTGGCTCTCAAGCCCAGGTGCTCTTTTAGCCATGAGGCACCTCCAAGAGTGAGGCTTGATACAGAGCCAGATCTGGTTTTAGTGCAGGGCTGCATCAGCCAAGGTTCCTACATCCAACCGCAGGAACACAGAGCCAGCTCTTCACCTAATTTCCTCTTCCTGGGAAGGAACTAAACTGATTCATCTTCCACTTCTCTGCTTTTATTCTTTCAGATCAAGAAAACTTGCACAGGAAGAGTTCAGAGCTTTCTGCAGTGAGGCCTTTCCCAGATTTATTTTAACTTTTACCAGTTTTAGAATGAGAGAGCTTTTTATAAGTGTTTTCTTCCCACGTTAATGTGACCCAGTGCTGAAGTTTGAGCTGCTGCTGTACCAAGTTAACGTGAAGACAGACCTGCAAGGCAGGTCAGGGGAAGCAGTAGCTGGACAACTGCAGTGGAGCCACCGTGAGCCAGGAAACTAAATCAGGGATTTTCTCTTTTTTAGAGTGGCAGTAGAGGGTTTTGTAATAAACTTTGTGGACAAGCACCCAAGGCTGCTGTTGGTTATTTGGCACATTCAAGGCCTTTCTGGGTTGTGAGGGTGGTTTGAGCCCTGTGCTCATGAGATTTGTGTAAATAGCCTTCAGAAAGTGCCACTGCAACTTAACCATCAGAGCTCAACTCGGAGCTACACCCTAACCATCCTAGCAGTTCTCCAAGCCTCAGGCCAGGGAATGAGGGGAAGGAAGACCGGGACCCATCTCTAATAACAAAACGATTTTATAAAAAAACAATCAGTCAATAAACACTCACTACACTGTGTGTATCTGAACTGTTGTCAATGCCACAATAACTTCTAAACAGTCCTGAAATCCAGTTCCAGTGTTAACTTCAGTGACATCTTTTTGAAATCTTGTACCTTGGTATTCCAATGTTCACTATGTGTTAAGGCACAGAAGGATTTTTCAGGTGAGGAAAACATGGCAACAAGAGAAGACGCAAATGGGGTTTAAACCATATGAGAGGTAGGTGAGAAAGCAGCTCAGACCTTCAGTGAGCCTTCATTTACCTCTGGGGTTTTTCAATTAAAACCTTGTATCAGTGCAGCAAATGCCATAGACAAGAGGAGAGGGGAGCTGAGGGAGACCTGGCCAGAGTAAAAAGGCAGTATAACCTCAAAAAAGGTCTTTCAAGTGAAAAAATTCAAGCATAGTGTTACATTCAGAAACTTGAGAACCAATGCCAATTCAATTCACTCATAGTGCCAGGCCTCAGAGGAAGCAAGGGACAGGACAGTTCTATTCACAAAGAGGGATGACAAAACTGGTCTATAAAGTTTCATAGAGAGAGCAGAACCTTAGCAGAGGATCAGACAATAGGGGATATGTAAAAAGGTAGCTGTGAAGGGAGGAAGTAGCCCAGATGTACAAGATAGACAAGGTTGAAGGGAAGGGGGTTGTTTGTTCAGAGGTATTTACAATTATTCACTATCATCCCTGTATGCAACAGAAATATGGTTTCCAGGAATCCTGGAAAAGTTAAAAGCATGAAGAAATCAGAGGCTTAAGAAGCCCAAGTTCAGCCTTTCTTCAGTGTGTTCTGCCATGTTTTTTCTCTTAACTTGCCTCCTGTGCAGGTAATGAGGCTGGCACGGCTCCCTGCTCATGGCATTTCTGTGGGGCAGTGCTGAGGTAGGTTTGGGAGGAGCTCCAGGGCTGCCTTCCACAGAAGATGTAGGACTGGCAGTGTTGACAGAAGAGTAGCCCGAGCTCCCCTCAGGGTTGGGATTCCTTGGGGTGAGATATGCCCCTGGCAGCTCCCCCTCCCTGTGGGGAGCGCCAGAGCCATCCCAATCCTCGGGCAGGCTGTCCTCATCACTGGAGTCCTGGCCACAGTGCTCTGCAGGGTCCAGGTACAGCACTGTCATGTCCAGGATCCCACTGGGGCTGGTCACTGCAGGATGGGAAAAGAGAAACGTTAGTTTGCCTCAGTCCGGCACCAAGCAGGCACTCAGCACAGAGGCAAGCAGAAAAAAGCCAAGCCAGAGTCAACCTTGCATCTGCTCACACCTGGAGGGCAGGGCACTAAGTTCACCTTTGTTCACACAGCATCTTTTCCTCCCTCAGACTATTTGGGACAGGTACTAGGAGCTGTTAGAAAACGAGCAGCCAGGCCCAGGGTCAGCAAAACTCAACAGCTAATTAGTGTTTCTAAGACAGTGGGCCATTTATCACATTTGGTGCACTGCAAGCAGCCTGACTTTGAAATGCTGAGCAAATACAAAACCCCTCATCATGTTCTGAAGCAGTGCAGAGAAAGAACAGATAGATACCTCTGAGAGAGTTTAACAATTATAACCACAGGGGAAGGGGAAGAGTTTTTCCAACTGGTCTTCAGCTGAAAGTTCAGGCATCTGGTGCCTGAGAAACAGTTTTAAGCAAAAATGAAAAGACACGTTTAATCTTCCTGTCTGCTTTTCTATAAGAATGAACTGCTCACCATCTCCTTCTCGCTCGCCTTCACTTTCCTGATCACCTTCATAACCAGAGCAGGAATCTAAACTCCAGTCGAGGAAGTTGTCCAGCAGACTTTCTTCCTGAGAGGACAGCTCTGCTGTGGGTGTAGTCACAAAGCTGCCTCTGTCATCCTGAATGCTGTCTTCCCTCCTCCTGTAGTAAAAATCCCCAGAAATCACATGTTAAAAGCCAAGGCCTTTCCAGTGCTTTTAATAGGTATGTCCAGATGGTGACAGGAAATTTGACTGTATTTAAGAATGAACATCAGGGTATCAGTGAGGAGGAAAGGCTCAGGCTGATCTTCAGAGCTGCTGACAGCCACGAGTTATATTCACCTTTTAGCTCTTTTTCCAGAGGGAGAGCTGAGGAAAGTCTGAATTTCCACCACGTTCCTGTGCAAGGGACTGGGCTCTGGGTGCTCCTGTTTCACACCCAACAATGAGCAGAGCTGGCTGTAGCTCATAACCTTAGAAAAGAAAAATATATAAAAAGACAATAAGAATTAGACCACAATATTCTCAAAAGAACTAAATAGCCAGAAGGATGCTACTTATTTTCTAGGAGAAATCTATCGCAGCGAGCTCTTCTCCTAGGCACTCAAACATCAGTTAACAGTCCCTGCAACTCAAGTTTTAAACTCCCACTTTATTCACACAGGGCAGCAGCTCTGCTCTGGGTGTCAGCCAGCAGCAGATGCAGACACAGCTCACTCACCTGTTCTTTGCCTATTTCTTCATAGCGCTCATCTTCAAATCGCTGTTTCACTGCCATTAGGGACACCTGCCTATAATCCTTTGGGACATCATCATGGAAGCTGGAAAGAAAGATTAAAACCCCCATCTTAGGATGGATTCTATGAAACAATATTAAGAAAACTTGCCAAGTTAGGTACTTTTCCTCTGTTCCCTTTAGTGCTGTGCTAAGGGAGTTGGTGTTTCAGCAGCTTCATCAGGACGCCTGGTGGCTTCTAAGCATGTGAGCATCTAACTCCTTTTCTGTCCCTGTTTTCTGTGACCCTGGGCCAGACCAGCTGGCAGAAAGAGAACAGGTGTCCCTGAACTGGGCCTTAGTACCTTGTGGCAGGGGAGCAAGGCAGTTACCCAAAGGCCCCTCCATTAGTGGGAAGGGTTGTCTATACAGGTACAGCACATCTGCAAGAGCTGCTATCCAAATACTCATGTGCCCCCCATAGAGTCCCAAAACCATTACCACTTTTGGTGGAGGCTCAGCATGCAGGGCAAGAGGTCTTCTTGGGAGAAACCAGTGCACTCAGACAGCTGGCTGGTCCAGGGGCGTGCTGGAAAAGAGTACACATTCATGGATTGAATTACATATTCATGAAGTCTAGTAGTTCTGTAGTCAATCAGCATTTTTTTTATAGGATAAGGTTAATGATCGTTGCAAACTTATGCCTATGCATAGTTTGTTCAAGTTCACAACTGGCTTCAAGGATAGGTGTATCTGCCAAACTGATGTTATACCTAATGATAGAAATTTTCAGTCTCATTTAAACACAAAACTTGCATAGTCTGATGCTAATGCTCTAGTTCATCACTGCTATTAGGAGGTAAAATACAATCAGAGAATCACAGAATGGTTTGGCTTGGAAGGGACTTCAAAGCCCATCTCATTCCACCCCCTGTCATGGGCAGGGGCACTTTCCACTATCCCAGGTTGCTCCAAACCCCATCCAACCTGGCCTTGGACACTGACAGGGATCCAGGGGCAGCCACAGCTGCTCTGGGCAACCTGTGCCAGGGCCTCACCACCCTCACGGGGAAGGTGAGGGTGGTGATACTCCTTTCCCAATATCCCATCTAACCATGTCCTCTGGCAGTGGGAAGCCACTCCCCCTTGTCCTGTCTCTCCAGGCCATTGTAAATAGACTCTGCTTTGTCTCCTGTCGGCCTCAATTCAGCTACTGAATTAGGTCACCCTGAAGCTTCTCTTCTCCAGGCTGAACAATCCAAATTCTCCCAGCCTTTCCTCATCGCAGAGCTGTTTCAGCCCTCAAATCATCTTGGTGGCACAATACAGCCAAACAGGCTGAACTCAGCTCTTTCATTCTGATTCTTATACCTGTCCCACTCTTCTCCACCCTTCTCTCCACCTCCCCCAGCCAAGTGATTGGGACATCTCGGCTAAAGACAAACTAACACCTAAAAAACCCCAAAAAATCTCCCTAGAAAGAGAAGGCAGACTGGCACTCTGTGCTGCAGCTCCACTTCAGGTCAGATTGCTTACCTTGCCCGTGCAGCATCTTGGCCAGCAGCAGTGCTGCAGCAGCCAGCCGGGCTGGGGAATACACACTGAGGCTTGTGTTCAGGAGGGACAGCTCACAGATAAAGTTGTAAAGGTGAAGAGTTCTTCTCTCCAGCGAGACTATGCTTGACAGAACTTCTTTGTAGTCCAAAATGGTGGGTACCTAGTGCAGAAAGGAGAACAGAGGTTGGAAACACAAGACCAGCACAAAGCGTTTAGAACAGCTGTTTCCAGAAGGTGCTGAGTTTTGCTTGTTTGGGTTTTTTTTTTGTTTGACTACTACATTGACATTGAAACATTCTCCAGTGAGAGAATAAAAGGCCTCTTAAAACCAAAGTTTTAATCTCTACAGAAGGCAGAGGGTTCTGTATCTGCATGCTCTGAGACATGCACAGGCTCCACAGCTAATTAAGAACACTGACATAAACTCCCAAGTCCTTAGATAAGAACTGCTACAACCTGACTTGAACAGCAGCTGAAGGGGGGAATATTCCATTCACTTTCCAAACTCACCCTTATCTTTCCTTCTAGGGCAGAAATGATCTCGCCCATCATTCTGACCAACTCTTCATATTTGTAGGAGTTGTCTGTCAGCCACACAGCTTCCCGTATCGTCAGCATCTCTTTGCTGATGAAACTGTAATGTTAAATAATATCAACAGTTAGCCCCACCTGAAAGGGTATTTGTGCACTTATTGCAGATAACTGCACCCAAGATGACCAGAGTTATACCACTTCACAGAGTACTTTCCCAGGTAGACCACAAAAGAAAGAATTGCAGCTCTTTATTTCACCTGGAACCTGGAACCACCTACTAGAATATCCCTAATTCAGAAAGAATAAGGAATTCTTCCTAATACAGAAAAAATCCTTCCCTGTGAGGGTGGTGAGGCCCTGGCACAGTTTTCCAGAGCAGCTGTGGCTGCCCCATCTCTGGAAATGTCCAAGTCCAGGTTGGGTAGGGCTTGGAGCAACCTGGGATACTGGAAAGTGTCCCTGCCCATGGCAGGGGGTGGAATGAGACAATCTTTAAGGTCCCTTCTAAACCAACCAGTCCCTAATTCCTCATCTATGAAGCCTCTCCTAGGTTAAGATGCAAGATATTAAGGAAGTTAACAAAGAAAGATAATTTGCCACCACACTACGCAGTTCACCTGAGCTAAACTATGGAACACTACTGCAGTTATATCTTTGAGGCTCTCTCATGCCAGTATGGTGTCAAAGACTCCAGTTGCTGATGGAATGCATTTAGAGCAATCCACAGCCATGACCATGTGTTTAAACATAAAAAACCCCACAAGGAACTGTACTTTGTGCTTCATTGGCAGAGATGGTGTTTGTGTGTGAACACAGTTAAGGAGCAGTCAAGGTAGAGGGAAGTCAAGGAGTATAACCAGCAAGGAATGGGGTTGGGGGAGAAGTTTGAGCTGCAGGAAAGAATTTGGGTCATCACAATAACCACCTCTGCTCACCAGCCAGAACCCTCACCGTGTGCAAATGACCATGCAGGCTATTCCCAAAAGCTGGAGCTGAGCACGAGGTACAGGTCTTAGCTTCAAGTAACGATCCACACATCCCACTGTCATGTGAAGGCACAGGCTAGAAAAGTCCTTCATGGTAGCCACTTCCACTAGCCAATCCACCAGGATGTACCTAGAACAGGAAGAGAGACTTAAGGATGGACTTGGGAAGTGGTGTCCCACACCATCACATCCAACTGGGGAATGAGCCAGGCCAAGCAAAGCAGTGACAAGTGTACCTGAGATGCCTCCTAAGAGGAGAACCAAGTCCCTCAAGTGGGGTTATGGCTGTGGTGGATCCTCTTGCAGCCCTCCTGGAAAACCTGCCTGCTCCATCCCCTCCCTGTACACCAATGCACACAGCATGGGGAATAAACAGGAGGACCTGGAGATGTGTGTGGTCACAGGGCCATGATCCCATTGCCATTACAGAGCCATGGTGAGACACCTGTGTGGCTGGAAAGCAGCCATGAATGGCTGAGCACTTTTTTAGGAAACAAACACCAGCAAGGTGAAGTGGTGGAGCTGCCCTTCATGTGAGAGAGCAACTGGAATGTATTGAGCTCTGCCTAGGGATGGATAAGGAACTTACAGATAAGGATTAAGAGGCAGGCTAACAAAGGTGACACTGCTGTGGGAGTTTATTCAGGAAAAGGGGGTCAATAGGGACTTTGGACAATGCCTGGAGTGCCAGGACAAGGGAGAATGGCTTCCCACTGCCAGAGGACAGGGCTAGATGGGATATTGGGAAGAAATTCTTCCCTGTGAGGGCAGTGAGGCCCCGGCACAGATTGCCGAGAAAAATTGTGAAGGGAATGTAGAGGGAAATAAGGAATGGTTTCTGCTGTGGGGCCTCACTCCTGGATCTGAGTTCCTACCTCATTATTTCATTCATTCCTTTCTGCACAGTGAAGATGCTTTGCTTGCTGATAGGAAGGGAAGCTTGAAAGATTTGAGAAACCATTTCCCTGGAAGATTTTGCTTCTAATCCTAGTTGGTTTCCATTCCCACAAGCTTTGGCTAAAGCTATCTGTAGTAGAGAGAACAGAAAGCATGCTTATTTTACCAAATGCAAACTAAGGCAGCAAAGGATGGTCCTCTAATTTTCCTGCTGAAAACAATGAACGTGACAAACTACTTGAACCAGTGGTTCTTTGGCTTAAATACTGAGCCCACAGATTATTTGGGGCCAGTCTTTTAAGGCCATCAAAAGGTGCATCTTTACTCCATTGTGCCACAGGTGTGCATGAATTTCCCAGAGCAGGGAATCTGCAGAGTAGAGGCACGTAAAGATATTACTGAGCAATGCTGGTCCTGCTTCTGAAAAGAGGAATCTAAACCTACAATGGCAGCACAGAAAGGACCAAATAAAGAAAATTTTTCTGGGAAAACTCAGTCTTACCTGTGCTTCCCAGCAGCCCTTTGCTGCATAGTCTCGTAGCTTCCTGAGACTTTGGAGGTACCTGCCAGGATCCGACATCTACAGAGAGGAACACAAACAGATGTAAAAACAAAAGGCCTTTATACAACAAACAGAAAAATTGTAGCACCAATATCAGAGAAAAAAAAACACTGCCTGGGGGTACATCTATTACTTCAGCAATAAATCTCATCATGACACTGCTATTTCTAAGAACCTTTCTTCAGTTCTTGCCCAAGGTCTTACAGGAAATGAGAGCAGTCACTCAGGATTCCAAGGTGTGAGCTTTGGCAGATTTATTAATGATAAGGCAGAAGCCTCCCCCTCCTGTTCCCCAGAGCCCTGGGATCACTGGCCAGCAATGCCCAGGCCTTCAGCAGAGTTGGAGTAAAGCAATTTCTGTTGCACCTCAGCTCCAACTGCTTGTAACCTCACTTCAACCACCCAGGCAGACACCAAAGCTCATTTCAGAGACTTCTTAGCACTCTCCTTGCTTATGAAGAGGGGAAGCTCTGAGGAACAGCAATTTTTTCCCGAGGACATTCCTTGCACATAAAAGAGATTCACAAGTTAGTGTAAGAGTTGTTTGGAGACAAAAAATGACTACTTACAGAAGCCTTTCTGTTGTTTTCCCAAAGGAGGTAGGAGCTAATTAAACAACCCTGTTTTGATGATTCTTCAAGCATTTCAAGGGATTCTTTCTTTTTTCCTTCATCCTAAAAACAAAAGGCATATACTGGTATTCTTTCTGTCCAGACAAATGGATGCCTCAACACTTCAGAAGCTACAGAACACTGTGCTAAAGCTACAGAGCAGAATCCATCCCTTGGAAATGGCCTTCAGCCTCTGAGGAATGCTCCCATATCCACTCGGTGCTGCCATTTGCAGATGCAGGCTCTGAGAGCAGCCAACGCTTTTCCTCAGCCAGACAAATGCTTTTAGGCTTGATTGCCACTGAAGGCTTTTTATTTTATTTTTCTTGCTAGGCATTACAACTAGAAGACTTCCTTTGAGACTTGAACATACTGCAAGCCCATGATTAAGCCAAAATTAATTTCACTGTTTGTACAATTCAATAAAGTAAGTTAATAATGTTCTTTTAAACAACCAGTAAATTAAACTCAGGAGAACAGAAACTCCTGGGCCACTTATGGAGTGTAAAAGCATCTGGCTGATTTTTTTTTTTTAATCAAGGTAAACAGCATTAGCATCATTAGAAAAAAAAACCCAAACCCAAACACATTGTACCAGAAACACTGCTCACCTCAAAGAAATTTAAGACCTTAGCCAAGCTGTGGAGAATAGATCCTTTCTGAGCCTAAAGAAAGCATCAAGATAAAGCATTGTTAAACCATAGCAATTTTTGCTACTAATTCCAGACGATGGTTTTGGTTTATCTTTCATACATTCCTCCCCCTCGCTTTTCTCCATGTTTTGTTATCCCTGAGTTAGCACTGAACCTCTCAGAAGAGACAGTACAGGCCTCTGGCACTCATGATTTACCATGTGCAGTTTGGCAATAAATTCAATAAAATGACTGAGCCACAGTCATTGAAACAACACAGGAGGCTCCTTGTATTTTTTTTACAAAAGTATTTTTTCCAAAATAATGAGGCGCAGTTACTGACGTAGCGTAAAGCCAAGGGCAGAAAGAAACCTGACCTTGTCAAGCTGACACTCTGCTTTGAGACTTTCATAGACCACAGCTTTACAGCAGCTTCCAGAGAAGGACCAGGGAGGACGGATGAACAGCCAGATAAAGGGGACTGCACACACATTCAGGTGCTCTGCCAAGCTGAAGTAGTGAGATGCCTTTATTCCATTCACTTCTGCACGCCCATGGCCTGTGATGGACACTGAACCAGAGAGAAAATCAGGAATCAAGTACAGTTTGCTCACAATGCCTGCTTGGCACTCAGTCAGGCCAGGGCAGACAAAAGGAAACAATCATGAAAAGGTTGAACTGTCTCTTCCTTTAGGGCCTTAAAAATCATGGAGATTGCTAAAGAAGAATCTTACTACAGTCAGGCTTTAGGGTTGTTGGGGGGGTTCATTCTGCAAATACCAACTGCCTTGCCAGGACCCTTTGCAAGAAGGCTCCTCCTGTCACTTGTCAGGCCTTTTGATACATTTATCACACCAGGGAAGTAGCAGAGTTTGATCCCAAGTTTGCAGAGGATAACACCTAACTGTGAATTTCCAGGCTCTATCCTGTCCCATCACTGAACACCTGGCAGCTTTGTGGCCAGTGCTTAAGCAGCGGAATGTAAAACTTCCTTGTGCTGTGTCATTTCCCCAGAGAGCCCAGGACAAGCTCCCACACTTACAGCCTTCGTTGTACAGGTACGCCAAGCTCAGCTTCACAGCAGCTTCAAAGTTACCACTTTCAGCAGCCCTGAAGGGCAAACAGAGGCATTTGAGGTTGAAATCCTTCCTAACATCAGAATCCACAGTTTGGTCCTTGTGCCCTCAAGGACATGCATCAAAACATCAAGCCCCTGTTCTTCTCACTCCCAAACCTATGTGCGCATAGTTGTCTGCCTCAGAAAGAAAAGAAGTGACAGTCAGAACCAAAACCACTATCATGGCATTTAAACCTGTTAAAGAAGTCTCTGACACCAACGGATCCCTTCAAATCAGATGAATAAAAAGACATTCTCCACCTTTATAAAGCAGATTTATTATTACCCTTTCAAACTTTATTTGTTACTGAAATTCACCTGTTTTTCAATACACTGGTTTGCACAAGAAATGACCAAGCCAACTCAGACTTAGACACAGGATTGATTATTCTCTGGAGCCCCTGAGCTCACTTGTTCATTCAAATGGAAGCACCAGAAACAGGTTTCAGGGCATGAGCTATGTTCCAATCTGGAATATTAATGCCTGTGAGGAAAAATAACTTTGGTAAATGCAATAGGCCCTGCTCTGGTTAAACAGACAGCACCGACCAGCTGCAGCTTAAGCCTGAAATCAACCATTTTTTTCATTCCCAAAGCAAATACTTCGCCTCTTTGTACAAGTCAGATCCCCCCATTACACTGAGGACTGATTAGAATGGTTTACCTTCCTTCAAACATCCTCGTCTAAAAGGCCAGACAAATTTGATGTTTAAAGCTTACCTTTCAAACATCCTCAGATTGTTTGGAGATGGCCATATGTCTTGGAAACTTGCATGTGCCCAAACACTGGAATGATTGTCCACAAGGTATTTAAGATGTGAATGCACCTGAACAGAGGGAACATCAAAATAATGTTAATAAAATAAAAGGACCAACAGAAAACCAGGTCTTTGCAATCTAATTTTAGAGAAGTAACTAACTAATCACAAATTATGTTTAACTTGTTACCTGCCTGATAACCCGTAAGGCAAGAAATGCCAAACTAAACTAATTTGTTCAGCCACAGTGATCTAGCAGGACAATTGCCCCAGAAAAGGTACAAAAAGCAGTGAAATACTGTTGCTACTCTTAACTTGAGCAGTGAGAAATGAAACTGTCCCTGGGATAGCAAAAATCTAAACCCTGCAGGCACTCTTTGGGTTTCTTCAGGCTCACTGTGGCATGAGAAACCTGTTCTGTGTGCAGTCCAGGCTCCTGAAGGCAGAGCTGAGCTATGGCGCCTGGCAGAGGGAAAGCTGCAGCACTTACAGCTCTGACTGAGAGGATGTCTGCAGCAGGGAGGCCCTTCAGGATGTGAAACAGAACATCTTCAGGGAGGTTCAAGAATGTCAGGACTCGAGGCCGTTTTATTATCCTTCGCTTTGAAGGGAAAGAAAAACATCTGGAACATCTACAGTGAACCACTGGAAAAGGAAGACACAAGACACCTCAGTTAGTGATGGAACAGCACAAGGAAAGAAGGCACTACAGAGTATTATACACTTATGCAGGTGTTCATTTCAGCACATCTTCACTGCAGCACTGGACACTGCAAACACTCTAACCAGGGAAATATAGCTCATGCCACATAATGCCACAAGACCAAGCGACAGAGCAATAAAAGGCTTGTTCAATTTGGTTAATGAAGCCAAGAGGCTCAGAAGGGGTGGCTCATGCTCAAGTGCTCTTCGCCAAGAGCCCCTCTGAGCCCTGACTCCTGTGACCTTGTTTAGTAGTGACAAACAGTTTAACTGTCCCTGTTCAATAGTTGCAAATTGTTTAACTGTCACTACTATCACTTCATTTACCTCCCCCATGCCCCAACCCTTCCTTCTCAATTGACAGCATCCCTGGAATGCAATCAGAGATATTAGGAAGACCACCAAACCAACTCAGACCTATCTTTCCAAGCAGACAGCTGCTGCCATGGGTGCTGATGGAAGACTCATTGCCTGTATTTTCTAGAGCATTATTTCAGTGCAATAATATATATACACACACATATATGTTCATATAATGTATTATCCTCAGCAGTATTATTGCAACGAAAATCAAACAGATGCCCAGACTGGGATATCCATTCAGCCTATATGAGCATCAAAATGGGGACCAGGGGGTACGTGAGCAACTCAGGGAAGAGAATACATTTCTACAGACAGGAAGCGGCAGAGGTTAATTTCCAATGTGCTGCTTCACGAAATCAGAGTGGTTTAGGCTGGAAGGGAACTCCACGGGTCACCCAGTCCAGCCCCTTGCCAAGTGGGGCAGGACCACATCGAGGTGGCTTTGAATAACTCCGAGGATGTGGATGCCACAATCGCTCCGGGCAACCAAGTACCGTCGTTCAGCCATCCTTGCGGAAAAAAAACACTTTCTCTTAGTTTTTAACGGGGTTTCCTGCACGTTACTGTGCACCCTGCAAACTCACAGACGCCCGAGATGTTGTCCCACGCGCAATACACATTTTGACCCCCTGGCTCTGAGGGCAGCAGCGCTCGGGCACAGCCGCCAGCCACAGTCACGGACCCTGTGGTCACGGAGGAGCTGAGGCACGGCGCCGGCGAGCAGCACTGGGGGACAGAGCGGGCCCCGAGCTCCCGCCGGGCCGGGCCGCACCGCCCCCGCCGCGTTTGAATTTGGGCGCGCAGCCGTCGGCCCGGCCCCCCATCCGCTGCCGGTCCCGGCGGTCCGTCAGCCCGGGCTCGGTGTATCCCGTTAACCCCCGCCCTCAGACCACCTCAGGAGGCGCCCGGCAGGCAGAGCCCGCCGCGGAGCCGCCCCTCAGGGCGGGAGGACCCGGGAAACAGCAGCGCTCGCGGGCGGATCCGCACTCACCGCCTGCCTTCATCGCGGCGCGTCCGCGGGGACTGAGCGGGCGGACACAGCGCCCTACCGGGCTCCAAGCGAGCGGCACGGGCGGAGGAAGGAGCGGCGCGCCGGGAGCGGGCGGGACTGCGGCACTGCCACGCCCCGCTCGCAGCGCGGGCGCGTCCAGTGAGCGCCGGGAGCAGTGGGAGCCCCGCCTACCAGCCCCGCCCGCCGCCCGCGCGCACTTGTTTTAAACACAGCAGGCTCTGTCATTGGCCCGGAGGCCGATGGGGGCGGGACCGGACTCGCCCCGCGCGCCATGATTGGTCAATGAGGATGCGAATTCGAATTGGGGCAGTTGGCGGTTCGAACCTGTGGCGGAGTTGCGCATGCGCAGGCGGCGCGGCGCTCCCTGCCGTGCGGGCCGGTGCGGTGTAGCGGGACACGGCGCTTTCCCTCACGGTGGCGCCGCCATGTTCCCGTGGCATCGTCAACTCGGCCAAACCGCGGCCGCAGGGCACAGCGGCAGCCCCAGCTTCCCTGGGGACCAGGAGTCCCTTCCCTCTCTCGGCCCCAGCCGGCAGCTGCCGTCTCTGCCGGTGTAGTGCTGGTCGCAGTCACCTATGCTGAGCCGAGGCTGCCTGGCCAAGGTAGCTGTTGAGGGAGCACTGGGAGATTATTGCTGCCTCATGATTTCCACCTTGAACGTCCAGTGCCTGAGGGTGTCCGTGCTGGAGCTAAAGCAGAAGGGAAATCATTGCATGTCCCAGCCCGAGCTGGGGGTGGCCTGTGAAACAGCAGCTCTGCAGAGAAGGCTCTGGGGGTCACGACTGTCCTTGACCAGCCATGTCCCTTGGGGCAAGGTGGGCGATCCTGGGCTGTGAAGGGCATTGCTGGCAGGTCATGGAGGGGATCCTGTCTGTATCTTCAGCCCTGATGAGGCACATGTGGAATGCTTTGTGCAGTTCTGGGCTGCCCAGGACAGGAGGGACATGGAGCTCCTGGAGCAAATATAAAATCATAGAATGGAAGGGACCTGAAGGACTGTCCAGTTCCACGCCCTGCCGTAGGCAGGGACACCTCCCACTAGATCAGGTTGCTCCAACCCCTGTCCATCCTGGCCTTGAGAGATAAGGCAGCCACAGCTTCTCTGGGCAAACCGTGCTAGGGCCTCACCAACCCGACAGCCAAGAATTTCTTGCTAAAAACCTAACCCTGCCAGTGTGAATTCATTCCCTCTTGTCCTGTCCCTCCAGGCCTTTGTCCCAAGTTCCTCTCCAGTTCTCCTGGGGGCCCTTTAGGTACTGGAAGGGCCTCTAAGGTCTCCCCAGAGCCTTCTCCAGGCTGAACATCCTGAGCTCTTCCAGCCTGGCTCCAGAGCAGGGGGACTTCAGCCCTTGAAGCATCTCCATTGCTTCGTCTGGACGTGCTGGAGAGCTACACAGAGGGAGGTTGATGATGGGACTGGAGCATCTTCCTGATGAGGAAAGGCTGAGGGAGCTGGGGATGTTCAGCTTTGAGAGGAGACACAGTTGAGAGGGGCCCTCATCCCAGGGAGGGCTCAGAGCATGGACCAGGATCTGCTCCGTGGGGCTCAGCACAAGAGGCAATGGGCAAAAAGTGGAACACAGGAAATTCCACCTGAACATGAGGAAGAACTTTCCTGTGCTTGTGACTGAGCACTGAAGAGGTTGCCCAGAGAGTGGGTGGACTCACGCTCACTGGAGATACTCAAAACCCACCTGGACACAATCCTGTGCCATGTGCTCTGGGTTGACCCTGCTTGAGCAGGGAGGTGGGACCAGGTGATCCAGTGTGGTCCTTTCCAACCTGAACCATTCTGTGATTTCCGCTGGGGGAAGGAGCCAGGGGCTGCTTGGACAGAGTCCATTTCTGATGTCCTGAGCTGCAACTTTGCCCTGTCACTCCCCAGCACACAGCCTTGTTCCTGCCCCTTCCTGTCCTTGTGTGAGGGCGAGGGGGAGTTAGGCAGACAATTGGGAGTCAAAGTTCAAACTTGAGTGCAGAATTCAGAAGAAAGCGCTGATCCTCACAAGGCAAAGGGCAGAGTGGGATAAGGAGGTGTATTGAAAAGTCTGGCAGGCAAACAAAGCAACATAGGGAAAATCAGATATCGAGTTCACTCAGCTGAAGACTTTGTGAGTCTTAAGACTCACAAGACTTAAAAGCAGTGAGGAGCTGTTGTTTTGTAGGACATAAAGTGACTGCACCCCAATTAGTGGTGGCTGGAAACTTTCCCAGATTTGTACCTTGAATAAACATCGTCAAGTCCAGTGGAGCTGAGGTTTCTTCCTGCTAGCATGTATGAGATTTGTTTGAGGGTTTTACAAGTGCTTTTCATTGTTAGAACATAAACTTCTGGATGCTTCTCTGCACCCACACCCTTCCAAGGGGTTGGAATAGCTTTGAAATCTCTCCAGAGATCTCATTTTATGGCTGGGGAGGCTGAGCTTGGGTGGCCTGATGGCTTCACTGAGCCCACCCCACAACGCTGGCCATGTTGGGCCTGGCGCCCTGCGTGTTATGCCCCAGTTCCATGACGTGACCCCAGGGCAGGAGAAGCTGTGGAGAGCATTTCTGCCATGCAGCTCCACCTCTGCCTTCATCTGTGAAATTGTGTCATGTTCCTGGGACCACAGCAGCTACCAACATGGAAAAGTGGCAGCAGGAGCACAGGGAATATTTAGCTTCTTTTAATTGAGAAGCAATTTGAGTTAAAAAGTTAATCATGCTGTCAGCTTTTGTTCCTTATTTCTTCTCCCCCTCACAGCTGTTTCTGTCAACTAAAAATAAATTGAACCAGCAAACAAAACATGAATAATCAGCTCCCTACTGAGAGCTCAGATCTCAGCAAGAGATTCTCCTTGGGTGATCTGCAGTGCAGAGTCCCCTCAGGTAGATCCCATTCTTCCCAAACATGGCAGCAGCAGAGGGAGACAGGACATGGGGAGGGAGGGTTATATTTAAGGGACAGGTGTAACCAAAACCTGGGCACTGGGAGGTGGGAGGTGAGATTTTCAGCAGCAGTACATTGTGGCCTGATTTGTTCTCTCTGGAATAGGATGGCAGGACATCCAGGTGCTTTTATCACTGTCAGACAAACCAGGTCAGAGGCTGACTGGTGTGGGGTGGGGCTTGCAGTACCTAAACACGGCCATCTGACCTTCCAAAGCCTGTGATCTGCAGCCCCTACCCAGAGGTGGCAGGCAGGACAGGAGTGGGGCCTGTGCCTTCTACAGGCAGCGAGATGCCGGGTGGGATATGCCCTCCTAAACACACCTGCACCTCTTGGTGCCATTACACAGTGAAGAGTCAGTCACTACAAAGGAGAAGGCAGATTAGTGCATATTTTAATCTCTGTTGCAAAGTCTTGAGCTGGATTTCCCTTGGAGAGGGACTTTTCACAACAGGGAATGGCCTTAAGCCATTCTTAAGCCTCATCCTGTAGCTATCCTATCACATTGTTCCCTGTGAAGGTAGTGAGGCCCTGGCACAGGCTGCCCAGAGAAGCTGTGGTTGCCCATCCCTGGAAGTGTCCAAAGCCAGGTTAGACAGAGCTTAGAGCAAACTGGGATAATGGAAGGTGTCCCTGCCCATGGCAGGGGGTGGACTGAGATGAGTTTTAAGGTCCCTTCCAAGCCAAACCATTCTGGGATTCTCTGATTTCCTTTGTATGCCTCTTTCTCCACTGAAGAGCCCCCCGAGGGTCGTGTTTCTCCTCAATCCGAATGCCTCCTTGCTCCCTTCTCTTCTCCTGACCCTGGAAGTGGGGCTGAATACAACAAAGGCATTTTGTTTGCCTCTACTGTTGTGATTTAAACAAAACTCAACATAGGTGTAACACTTACTTGCCATTCTGCCAAACCTGGGATTCTCTGGGGGCAGGAGTTGTTGCTCCAGTTTCACTCATGGTGTTGATCTCTCTTCTGAAGTGATCCAAGGGCTTGAGACCATGGCATCTAAGCAATACATCCAACAGCAGCATTCCCCTGGGAAAACTGAAGATTTGCTGAAAATACCTCTTAGCCAGGCAATATCAGCTCCCTCTTTCACAAGTCCATGTGTGAGAGAAAGAGGATTCTTTGCTACACAAATCATCACTCACTCGCTGCCTCTGCTACTTCAGCCTTTAAAGCCTCTTCAGATGGGCGCCATGAAAATCTCTTCTATTTTTCCACTTCAATATTGTGATCAGATTCAAATGTGCAGATTTTACAGACAGAGCAAAGATGAAGAATTTCAGTCAAATAGGATTTAGAGAGAGTGTTATAAACAAATATGAATGAAACACCCTCTCTAAATCCTTCAAATAGTGAACAGCTTAACAAATAGCTCTATTTAGACATTTGGAGTGTTCAGTCTGGTGAAAAAGTTGTAGACAAGCACCTGAACACTGGAGATTGCATTACACACCGTTGCAAAAGTAATTTCATTTATATAGACAGTAAAATGACATCTGTCTCATTGCACAGTGGAGCTAACATGATTTGCAGAGGTTTTTCCTGCAGATTATCACTGTCCAACATAGTTCCAGAATTGAAAACAAATGCCTGTGCTATTACAGGGCTACACAGATGTTAAACAGGCAAGCTGAAACCTAAGAGTAATTAGCTCAGCTGCAGCAACATCCCAGCTCTACTGCCTTCAGAATCCAGTGCTTCTGCAGGGCCTAACATGCTGTTGTGGATATGAGTGTGCCTGAGGCTCACAAAAAGCGAGGAACAGGGAATCATTTCGCTATCATTTGTACATGGTCTGTGATTATTTAATCAATAAACATGAGAGTTTTATATTAGAATGGCCCAAAAATGTGTTTTGGCAGTTGTAAAGTGGTGTCTTTCCTGCAGTTCAGAGGGCGCACAAAAGCAGTCTAAGCCATTTGCTGCATGAAAGGCTCAAAAGCTCCATGAATGCACCTGGCAAATCACGCTCTGCTAGAGTGGTGAGAGGGGAGGAGAAACCATTTATTTTTGAAAGAGCCCCTCAGTTCTCAATTGAAATGTTGGTACCAGTCTGTAATTTCTGTTTCACTTTTTAAAGGGTGAGATAACTCAGCCCTTTATTACACCCTTAGGACAATATAATGACAACTGGGCTGTAGAGGGAAGTTGCCCTCCAAGGGAGGAAAGAGCTCCTCCAAATCTGCAAATCTAACTGTGAATTCAGTAGGTGTTTGTCTGAGGTCCCAGGATGATGAGGCAACTATGGGTAAAGTTTTATGTCAGGATATCTCAGCATAATCTGTGATGGCTGCATCCTTATCCAGTAGGTATTTCCACGTTATATTATGGAGTAATATACAGTCCCCCGGTTTTACACTCATAGTAACATTTATTAACAATGCGGTGGAGCTGCAAATCAGCAGTGCAGAGCTGGACATCTGTCTATCTTCATCCTTTCTCCAAACTGTGTTTCTCTCTCAGAAGGAACCTGCTTGGGAAACGTCCCAAGAGTGAAACTCTTCGCTTGCAAATCAGGACATGGAACTACCACGAGGTGGCATCAAACCCATGTGATGGGGCATCAAACCTTCAGTTATGGGGCATTTTTCCAGTTTTAGGACATCTCAGGGCAGGACTCCTAACCCAAAAGGGATGCACTGGTATTTTAGAAGAAGCTCTAATTTCACAAATCTTCATGATTAGTACTGCTGTGTGTAATTTGACTGAATAGTACTCCATGGTGGTCTGTGAACAGGGATCAGGCAATCTGCATGAAGTAGGTTAATGCAGTGCTTTCCAAAATCCAGGGCTGGCCCCACCAAGGAAGAGGAAGGGTGAACATGGCTTTTAGGAACAAATGATGTAGCAAAAGTGTCATACAGCAAGTTTCTTTTTCCCAAAAAGAGGGCTGTGGCTTCTGCTGGTGCTCTCTGCCCCCTGCCTCTGAAGGCTCGGCACAGAAGGTGAAACCAGCACGTGGCACCCTGAGCCAACTCACAGCTGTGTGCCTGACCTGTGCGAAGTCCTGGCAGGCTGTGTGACGGGGCAGAGCCCACAGCACCATGTGGCAGGTGGCAGATCACCCAGGAGGGCTCCTGGGGGTTCTGCAGGACCCGGGGTCATACTGCACAGTGCATACCCAGCCGTGAGCAGCATGGGGGAACTCGAGGTGGGAAAAGCCCAGCGGTGCTGCAGGAAACCCATGGAAAAGGGAGCACGAGTAGTGTTGCTAATGGCCCATGGGATCTGACAGCTTTGTGGCTGAGGTGCTGTGGGTGAAACCAGTGCCTTGACTCAGCTACCAGCTGTGGTGGCCAGACACAGCTTGGGCAGCCTCAGCAAAGGCTGTGGAGCAATGACTGATCTCCAGATGTTCTGGGGTGAATTCCAAAGATTCTGAAGGAGGTTCTGGAGGTTCAGTGACTTCGCTGTCAGCCCAGACCTTTCCCATCCCTTGGCTGGTTCCAGGTCTTCGCTTTGGGGGTCTCTCAGCAGGGCAGATTTTACTTCCTCTCCATTCAAGTGGAAGCTTATCCCCTCGCCTGCCAGAGAACAGGGAATTTGGCCAACTTCTAAACAATATCTGATTCACTTTAAACCCTTGCACTTTAAACACTTGAGGAGTACTGCTTCTTAAAAAACCCCACACTTCAGTGGGAGCAAGGCACCTGGAGCAGAGCCAGGGAGCTGTAACTGGAAGACAGGATTCCAGGAGATAGGGAGAGCAAGCAGGGCTGGATCTGCCAGACAAGCACTGGCTGTCATAGCACAGAGCCCAAGGCTCTCACTATCACCAGACTTTCTCCTCCCAAGCTCTTGCTGATATGAGACATCCAGTTTATAACTTTTTATTTATTATTCATTTATTTATCTTTTTATGCCATGTTTCCAGGATACTTGAGGCAGACCCTCTACACCCTAAAGGCTGAGATGCCAGGAAGGGGCTGTTGGGCCCATAATAGCTGAAGCCACTGGCACTACTGGGTAAGGTGAGCAACAAGTTGGCTCTTGTCTGTGTGAGCACTTCTTTCCTATAGGTCCCTAAATGCCACTAAGGAGGACTGGCCTCCCAATTCCAGGACAAGTCTTCAGAATTAAAAGCCCCTGGATACCTCTATAGTCTTTTTACACATTATTCTCCTCTCAAAACAATGTGGTTGTGAGCTGGGTCTTCCTTACCTTGCAAGGTTGAAAGCACAGCTTCCCTTCTGTGCATAAAACCCATTCCTTGAGGCCTTCTCATCTCCTCCCTTCCTTGGGAACCCTCACTGTTGTCCTTCCACCACTGGACTTAGAGGCACCCCATTTTTCTGTTCATCTCTCGTCCTCCAAAAGACTTGATTTCCCACTCATCCTCCAAGAGACTTCTTTTCTTTTTGCCTTCTTTCCCCAGTGTGCATTGGGGAAGCACAACCCAGGTTCCTGCTGGGATGGTGTGAGAACACAGGGTAAGAGGGACACCTGCATCACTGAGCTCAGCTCCCACTGTACACAGCACCCATATACTGGGTTTGCTTCAGGAGAGACCCTGGAGCTTCTTGCACATCCTGTGGCACTATGGGCAATGAAAATGTCTTCAGGACTTTACTGTATGTTTTATAAGTACAGGTAGAAAATGAAAAATTAGAAAGTAAAAAACAGGTAAGTAAAGAAAGTAAAAGACAGTCAAAAAAAGAAAGTAAAAAACAGAAAGTAAAAAAGCAAAGGGGGCTTATAAGAGAGCTGGAGGGCGACTTTGGACCAGAGCAGGGAGGGACAGGACAAGGGAGAATTGCTTCCCACTGCCAGAGGGCAGGGATAGATGGGATATTGGGAAGGAATTGTTCCCTGTGAGGGTGGGCAGGCCCTGGCACAGGTGCCCAGAGCAGCTGTGGCTGCCCCTGGATCCCTGGAAGTGTCCAAGGCCAGGTTGGACAGGGATCGGAGCACCCTGGGTAGTGGAAGGTGTCCCTGCCCATGGCAGGGGCTGGAATTGGATGAGTTTAAGATCCCTTCCAACCCAAACCATTCTGGAATTCTGTGATTCTAACCTGCTGCCAGCCCGGTGCTTGCAGGCCAGACCACAGCTCAGTGCTTCCCAGCAGCTCCAGGTCCTTGGGAAGTCCATGTGAAATCTTGGAATCAAACAATGAATAACTTCATTACATCTGAAGCAGTTCTCCGTGACAAACAAAAGTGACTGAAGGAACTGCTGGGAAGAGCTTTCTGTGTGCACAGCTCCTCAAGCTCAGCCCCTCTGTGCTGCCGACCCACCTACAGCCAGGCACTAATTCATGGCAGACAGTGGCATTGCCCCAAGTTTCGGGACATGCGAAGGAATACTGTCCCAATTCCATGGTTCCATGCTGATTACACAGCCTCAGCCACTTAATACTGGGTGTAGGGTTGTTTTTATTTCCTGCAAAGAACAAAATGTTTGGCAAAAGAGGAGCGTGAGAATGACAACTGTGTACATATTTCACATGTTTCTAGTATTATTTCTCCTCCACAGAAGAACAGAGCTGTTATTAATAATCACCTTGCCAAGTTTCTGAATTGATATTTTGAAATGACCTGGGTATATAATTTAGGAACCACAGGCAAAGGAGAAAATGTGTTTTCAATTGAATTTGAAATGGGTGGAGACTTGATGATGCAGTGAGATAAATGATGGCGAGTCTGGAGGGCTAGAGCTGAGCAAAGAAAGCTGTAAAACAGATGTTTTTCAGACTTTGTGAAGCCAGAGGCATCTCAAGGACTTAGGGAGTGAAAGGAGGTACAAGAGGGGGGAGTCACAGGCAGAATCCATGTGGGTGAAGTCCTTAATCTGGAATGGAAAAGGCATTTATGTGGGGCTGAGCATCATGAGGCTGTGTCTTTACACAAGCCAGACAAGTGCTGGGGCCTGGGAGATTTCAGGTGGGGAGGAGGGAAGGTGGCTGTAATAGATGAAGACATTTGGCAAGCATGTTGTTGCCTAGGTAGAAGGAGAGCTTGCAAGGCACTGTGGGCAGGAGCAAGCCTTTGGAAACAAGGATTTGGCATGTGAAGGATGCGAGGTAAACTGTGGGGTAGTAGAGGTACTGGGCAACTTTATCAGTGTTCCCTCGCTTGTCATCTCTGACCTACAGAACTAAGCTTCTGTTTGAACAGAGGAAAAGAATGAGCTGTTGAGGCATTACAATTCCAGCCTCTCCAGCTGTGACTCAGTGCTGCAGTATCTGCGTGAGCCTTCCTCCATCCAACCTGGAACAAGGTCTCTGAAGGGGAAATTGTGTGAGGTTACTGCTTCCTCTCTGTAATTCCAACAACAATAAATCTCTTTCCTGCAACAGACAAAATCCTTTAAAAGCCCTGCCCATGGCTAACCTTACACTGGAGGTTTCTCTTCTCGCCTGTGTCCCATCCCAGACTGCTCAGTAGCAGGACTGGCATTCACTTATCACATCAAACCCATCTCTGCCATCTTTAGACCCAGTGCTGCAAATATTCTTGAGTGTTTCATGCGTCCTGGCTACTGACAGGCCCCCTTGTCAAAGGACAGGCAAGAGATGGGTGACAGAAACACCCTTTACAGCCACTGGCCAGCTGCAGTCACAGAAAAGCTTCATTGTCATAGAGCAACCATTTAACACAGACCAAAGGCCACATGTTTGGAAATGAGGCATTTCCAGCCAGCAGACACCCATGATCCCTCAGAGACCCTCATGGTCCCCCAAGCCTGAGTGAGCTATGTGTGAAGGGCATAGCACTCTGGAGCTGCCCATGGTGCCTTCCCTCCTAGGCTGCACCCATGGTTTTCATAACACATGGATGATTTTCCAGAATGTGGCTCTCCAAAGAGAGTTGCTTCCCTTCCTCAGGGCTCACCTGCCCGGGTCCAAGGGCAGCTCTGGTGTTGATGTACATATTCCAGACCTGGGATTGGCATGCTATAAGGACAGGGCAGTGAGAAGCCTTGTGGGGTCTCCAGAGCTGTCTTTAAGCTCAGGCTCCTGTCCCCAGTGCCACTACACGAGCCACATCCCAGCCATGGCCACACTTCAGCATGTGTCTCTGGTTTGGTCCCTGGCCCCTGATGGACTTCTTGGCTTCTTGACCTTGAGCCAAGCCCTACTGCATGAAGAGGTGCTGTGCTCTCCCTTCTCCCAACAGGCAGTGTTTCCTCTGCAGCAGCATATATCAACATGGAGTTTGGACCTTGATGGAACACAATCTCCCGTGACTTGGATTAAACAGCCTGGCCAGGCTGAGCCCTGTAAACACGGTAGCTTCCAAGGAGCTCCCAGTGGTGCATTTGCACTTGTGAAATCTAAGCCTCAAAGCACTGCACACACGGCATGAAAATGTCAGTCACTTCCCAGGTTCAGCTTCAGCAAAGAACAAATCTATGCAGAGCCATGATGGAAATTCATTTTCCTGAGTTTTACAGTGCTGGGATTTTCACTGTGTCTCCTGTTACACTTCAATGTCAATTTTACGAGGTAGATCTTTAGAGATTTGGATTCTTAATACAAAAGAGAAATAAAATATGAGAGGTTGAAGAATATCTTCTAAGCTCTCCGCAGACAGAAAGAAACTGCTTTCCCTCGTGTGATTTGTCTATTGCAAATAGCTAATGACATGCATTAAATACAGGTCCAGATCCTCAAATGTATTTTCCCAGCTGCCATTGATTTTCTTTATGGATCCTTGACTGGTTTCTTTGTACCGTGCTCCTCTTCACAGCAAACTTTGCAGAAGTGTAGGAAAGACTCTGACTGACTGACTGAATCTAATTGCTGGAGAATGAATCATTAGCACATTTCTAAACAGTTTAACTAGAACAGAAAACAGAATCAAGCTGTAACACCACCATCTGATTAATTAGAAGGGCAAGGCTTAAGAATTAGGCTGGAAAAAGTTTCCCATATGAATTCTTTTGCAATGGAAAGTTAACAATTGCAAAGCAAAATCAAATTGAGGAAGCTATGACCAAATTGTTTTTGATTGCTTGGGTTTTGTTTTGTTGGTCTTTTTTTCAATTTGGGACAAATTATTTGGTTTGTTCTTTTGAATATAATAATTTTCAGACACAGCTGTAAGCAGGGGGAGAAATTACAGCTCCCCCTGAAATCCACAAGGCAGGAAAAAGTCTGTGCCACTGTGGGACACTGTCAGTTCCTTTGCTTTTAGTTAATTGCAACATAAAAAGTTGGAATTAATACCAAGAATTTCTCTCTCCATCCCAATTGCCTTTGTTTCAGTTTGCTTCCCCCAAATTGTCTCTGAGTAGGTACGAGTGAAACGTCTGTGCCCTGCAGTGAGAGGCACCACTGCCTCTGTACCAGCTGCAGCTGTGGCTGAAATCTACATTGAAACAGGAGAATTGGTTCTTTATTCAATGGGTATTTCTTTGTCTTCTCTAATGGATCAGTGAGGTCTGTGCACCTGGGCAGCATTTGGTGAGGGTGAGGGACCCCACGAAGTGATGGGATGGGTGCAGGGTGACATTCTTCTGCCTTTAAGGCTTTTTTAGCTAACATGTGTGCTGTAATGACATCTCCTACATTCCGTCGGCTTGGAGTCTTTGTGCTCACAGAGGAAGCTCTGGATTTGCCCTGCCTGAATCGGTGCAGCAAACCAGGGCTAGGAGCAGAGAGCGTGTGGCAGCTCCTGCCTGGCACAGCCTCTCTGAAACACGAGTAACCCCTGGGCTCCTGTGGGTGCATTGGGGGCTTGTGTGAGCTCTGGCTTCCAGTGACACTTCTTGGAGAGCCAGCCTTGTTCATTCCCTGCCACGGTGGGGTGGGAAGGCAGAGCTCTGAGGAGGAAAGACTTCTTAGTTCTTTCTTCCACGACTGTGATCTTTAGGAGCAGATGAACATTCATCTGCAAAGGACAACACAGCAAAGCTGGTTGATGCTGGTCAGACATCCAAGTCAGCTCTGGGCTTTCCAGCCTGTTCTTGGTCATGGGATTAGCTCATGGTTCTGGTGGTGCAGTATCTGAGCCATTCAGCTGTACAGCTGAGGTATCACTCACAAACCTGACAAAATCCCATGAGCTATTAAAGATGCTTGAGTTAAATGGCAGGAGCCATTGCATCTCCTTTCTGCCACAACCAAAGCAGTGGAGGCCACCACAGAAGGCACAGACAACATACAAAGGGCTGAGCAGAAGCCCCAGAGCTCCCTGAAAACCAACCTTGTAAAAGCGCATTTTCCCTGCACGGCCCCACAAAGCTGGGGAAAGGGCACAGCAAGGGGGAAGGTGGGCACTGGCTGCAGGGATTGCATGGGTCTGAGCCCAGGAGTCTTCCTGTGGGTCAAGTACTTCCACTGCAAGGAGATGTGGATTCCTAAGCAAGGAATCTGTCATCCTGCTTGTTGGTACTCAGGAAGGCAGGCTTTGGGTGGGTTTTCTGTGCATATGTCCCATCACACTGAGGAACTTACCTGACTGATCCTCACTCTCCCTCTAGCAGATCCAGCCGTGCCAAATCCCACCTGTTCAGATTCCACAAAGGCTCAGCAAGAGGCCAGTTTCCACCTCCCAGACCCCACTGAGTAGGTGAGTGAAATTTTCACTTTGTTCCATGATCACCATGATGAAGATGAAGAGCTAACACTCATCCAGCCTACGTTCACACCTGAATTAAATCACCTAACCTGAGTCTTGGTTCCCACTGGTCCTGGTGGTGCCAGCAGTGAAAAGCCAGAGCTCGGGCATCTCTGGCGTGTGGATCACACACTGTGTGGGTATATCACCAAGACAGACCAATTTTTTAGGCTCCAAATATATAAAGTGGGGTGAATTCAGGCAAAAGTGACATCCTTGATGTTGGAAATAAGATCTGCAGCAGGCAAGCCACAGGCTGATAACTCATCTGTGGAACTGGCTTTCCTCTTGCTCTGGTGTAAGTTAAAGACTCCTCCTGCAAAATCACACCCCTGCTGAATTTCTGTTGTTGGCATTACAGTAGCACTGAGTGGTCCTTGCTGTGTGTGAGGACCCTCATGTTTCAGGCTCTGCACAAGCACTGTGAATTGATTCCTGCCAGAAGCATGTGCTCACTTGGCACTGCATGGCAATGTGATAAATCCAAAAAATTGTGCCCAGGTAGTCATAGACATCAAGTTTGAAGATGACATTTTCCAGTTTCTACTGTAAATCAAGCTATTTTTTAACATCCTGTGAAATAAAACATTTGCAAGGGAGCCCTGGTGTGAGAAAAGGAAGTTACTGTTATGCTTGTAATTGCATTTCTGGCTTTATGAGCTACAAAATTAACAGTCGTTTCTGTAAGTGGACTGAAGGTGTAACAGAAGAAGCTTGAACAAGGAGATCCAAAGAGACCAGCATGGGAATGTGTTCAGAGATCTGCCTTGGGCTCAGTCTGTGTGACGTGTCACTGACAGCTGGCCAGCATACACCAGGCATGCTGCAAGGCCCAGGCTCTGTCCCAGGAATCTGCAACTCAACACCGCAGACTCGGGACCAGGACATCACCAAGGAGGAAGGGGAGTGTGCAGAGTGCTGCAGAGAGTTCCTCTGCAACAGGAAGGAAGAGAAGAGCAATAAACACAGTTGCAGAAGCAAAAAGGTTGGTAGGGGACACTGGAAAACAGGGAATGACTGGTCAGAGGGTAGAGGGTGGAGAAAAGGCAACCTGAAGGACAGCAAGAGAAGACAGGAACAGACAGTGGGAAGGAAAATAGGCTCAAACTCAATTTTTAGTATTATTCCTTGTGGCTTGGAGCATGTACCTGCTGTAGGGAGGCCTATGAGCATCATCCCATGCTGGGTGTGGCACACCAGGAGAGGTCTGCACTGCTCCCAGCCAGTGCAGCAGCACCTCTCTGTGGTCCTGAACCTTCCAAAGTTTCTCACAGACCCTGGACCCTGGTGGCACCAGGAGGGTGAAGAGTCAGGCCAAGACCTCTGCATGTGCTTTCCTGTGATTGCCCCAATGCTCCAGCAGGTCCACAGTTCAACTATTACCCTCTGCTGGTATCTGCCCTCAATAATTATAAAATTTCATTTTCTTTGTGATGATGCTTTAACTGAGTGAGCTGGAAACATTCCCAGAGAGAGAAGAAAAGTGTACTCTGAAGACATTTATTTTAATTGTTTTATGAGGCCCTGGTAGAAAATGACACTAAGTTCTCTCTAAAGAGGCAGAATTAAAGTGTGGGAGTTTCTCCTGCCAAAGAGGCACCTCATGCTGAGTCTCTGACAGGTCCACTTTGCCTCTAATGGGCTTCTTCGTGCTGCTGTATGCTCTTTGCAGCTGATTGATGGCTTGATTTTCTGCCCTTCATCTCTGATGACAGTTAGTCAGCTTGACTTGGACTTCTCCAAATTAAGATGAGAGCAAAGTTGCCAGGAATCCAGGTGATCTCAGAGAAGGTCTCCAAGGGATAAAGCTTTTCTGATGGGGTTTGAAGATGTCAAGCTGAAGCCATTTTCAAGAAGAAAATTTCAGGGAAAAAAAAAAAAAAAAAAAGAGAAACAGTGGAAGAATAAAAAGAAGAAAGGCTTCAAATGCTCTGGAGTGAGCACTGCACTGGCAGGAACCCTGTGAGGCTGTGGCAGTAGAACTTCTGGACTGTAATTACAAAGTAAATATGACCTTTCAGGGTAGTCTTAGGTAGAGGCTAGGTGGAGAAACCAGAGAATAAATTTCTGGGAAGTTTGGTTTGCCGGTGGACAAGTTGGGTGAAGAAGCTGTGGCCTCTTTCAGTGCTCTGGGCTGTGCTGGGGAGCCGCAAGTGCCCCACCCCAGGCTGCAAGAAGACCCAACAGTCATCAGTGTCCCGTGAGCCTTCCCTCAAGCATGATACAGACCCAAACAACCAAACCACACATCCAGTGCTTCAAAGTCTGGTTTAAATACTCACAGGGGGCAGTAACTTTGTGAACCAGCTTTACTTCACTGAATAGTCTCTCCATATTCACAGCTGGTACAAATTGAGTTCAAAAGAGTGTGTTAATGTCATTAGCTGAAGATTGGGTGAGGAAGTTATCCAGTCCCTTGTGATTATCCATCAAGGCCCAGCACTGCACTCTGTTAGCCTTTATGAAACACACAGGGTGTGTGCATGTAGAGAAGATGGTAATTGCTTTAATTATGATTCTTTTGACTAGCAATTTTTTATTCACTGTCAAGAAGGTTGCCTGCTCCTGCATTTGTGGAGAACAGTTTTTATCCCCTCCTTCCCAGGAATATGTTTTGCATGAGCGACAGCTTCTTGCATTTCTACAGCTCCTTTCTGCAGCAGAGCACAAGGTGTTTGTGTGTGTGTGTTTGCATGAGGAGAGCCATCAGATTTTGGTGCTTTCCAGGCTCTCTGTACCCCTCTGCACCTTCAGAGCCACAGGATGGCTGTTTCAGGAGCCAGCAGACACTTGCTTTCCTCCTGCTTCGTCTGACCTCAGACGAGCTCATTGATGTTGCTGCTGTCTTGCACTTCAGTGCTTGCTTTGCTCAAATCTTGCAGTCCCAGAGGTGAGGAGAGCTGGCCCTCACTGGGGGCCATGTACCCAACAAAGCCATCAATCCCCTCCTCAGATGGACAGGGGAGAGGAAATACAAAGACAGGCTGGTAGGTTGAGATAAGGGCAGGAAGAGATCACCCAGCAATTACTGTCACAGGCAAAACAGACTCAGCTTTTCAAATTGGTTTAATTTATTATCAATCAAATCAGAGTAGGAAAATGAGAAATAAAAGTAAATCTTAAAACATTTCCCTGCCCCCACCCCTTCTTCCTGGGCTCGACTTCACTCCAAATTTTCTCCCTTTTTGCCATGCAAACCCAGTACAAAAAGAGAACTTTTTTGATTGCAGAGCAAACTTATATTTCCAGAGTTCTCATCTGATAGCAAGGATAATTTGAATGCATGGAATTAGGACAGAAGTCGGGATAGTGCTAAGTAGCATGTTGGAAGAGAGCAAGACTTGTGTAGAAGAAGACTGGCAAAGCCACCGATGGCTCTGGGGTGAAGGGAACAGAGATAATCACGTCACAGAACTGCCTTGCATGTGCTGCTCCAACTCCATCTTAAAAAATGAGGCTCTGCTTACTGAAAAGCTCTTCCAGAACCCTGTACTCCTGACAGTTACAAATCATCTATTTTCCAGCCTCAGCCTTTTTCCTGGTCTATTAATTTACATTTATTATTATACAAACTGTCTGTTACTTGAATTAGTTCTTTCCTGAACTGATGCTTTCTTCTTTAATGTAAAGATACAAATAATAAGGAGAGTAGCAAACTTCAATAATCTAAAAGCTGAGCAGCACTCATTGGCACAGACTCTTCTCCTGCCTAAAAGGAAGTGAGCAACAAGTCAGTGCCAGACTTGACAGAAATGCACAGAGACAAGAGAGTAGATGCAAGAAAAGGTTCTAAGCTGTGCTGGGGGGTATTAGGGTTCAACATTAGGAAAACTTTCTTCCCAGAATGAGTGATCAGATACTGGAATGGCCTGCCCAAGAGGGTGGTGGACTCCCTGTGGCAGAAGGAGTTGAAGAAAAGCCTGGGCGTGGCACGCAGGGCTCTGGTCTGGGTGCCATGGTGAGGAAGAGTTCCAGATTGCACTTGATCTCAAAGGGCTCTTCCAGCTGAATTGGTTCTGTGATTCTGTGACACCACAGACTTTGGGGACAGCGTGGTGGTAGATCAGTGTTCCCAACTCGTCACCGTGCCCAGAGCCCAGGCAGACGTGGGCTGGGACGGACGGGCAGAGCCTTGCAGAGGTGGCAGCTCGTCCGTCAGCAGCACCATGCTCCGCCGGCTGCTCTCCTGGCTGCCGCTGCCGCTCGCGGTGCTGCCGCTCCTGCTCCTGCCACTGGAGCCTTGCAGCCACCGTGCTGCTGTGGGCAGCGGGAGCTGGGATGTGCTTCCCCAGGCCCAGGAAGAGGAGGATGTGGCGCCAATGAGGGACACCTGGTTGGTCCTGGAGGCGCTGCCATGGATCTGCGCGGCTTTGGGCCTGTTGCTCAGGGCCGTGAAGCTCGGCTGGGTCCTTGGCAAGTGGCTCTGGAGACGCTGGGGAGAGATGAGCGAGGGGCTCAGGCAGGTGGGACGGGGCCGGGGGCCGGGAGCCGCCAAGGCCTTGGGCCAGGAGGGTGTGGGGCTGGGGCTGAGGGTGCCCGTGGGGGAGCGCAGCTGGACAGGCCCCGAGGGCGCTGGGCCCCGGGGCAGCCCTTTGGCCAAGGCGCGCAGGCCGAGCGGGGCTGAGCCATTGCCGGGCAGGAACGGGGCCCGGGCTGAGCCCCAGAGAGCCCCGGCACAGGCGGCCGCAGCTCTTCTTGCTGCAGCCTGTGCGCGGGGCAGCCCAGCCGGGCCCCAGGCTCTCTTTGGCAGCAGAGGCCAAAGGCAGCGCCCGAGGGCTCAGCCCCCGCAGGCTCCTCTGCCCCTTCCATCGCTCCCTGTGCTGTGTCTTGCAGGAGAAGAGCCAGAGCGCCTCGGCCTCTGCGTGCCCGTGCTGCCAGGGCCACGGCTGCTCCGAGGAGCTGCTGCAGCTGCTGCTGCAGAACTGTGCCCTGATGAGGCGCTGCCTGCGCCACAGCTCCCGGCACAGGGCAGTGCCCAGAAGAAAGAGGCCAAGGCAACCTGGCACTGGGAGGAGGAGGAGACTCCGCTTGTCACCTCTCCAATGACTCTCCAGCTCCAGCTCCTCTCTGGGCTCGCTGGACAGGGCAGGGAATGTATGACCAGTGCTGAGCCCGGGCACTGGGACATTCCCGCCCATAGTTGTTAGGAACCCCCTGTTTTATATAGACTTAGGAACCCCTTTGTTGTTAGGGAAGATAGGTTTCCCAGAAGTCTTCTCCACCCCCAGCTGAAGTTTTTCCAAGAGTTCCAGTTTTCGTTTTTTAGGCACAGTCTTCCCAGTAATATTCTCAGCCCCTAGTTGAAGCTGGGAAGAGTAGTCTAGTTCAATAAAGTTCCTGTTTTCTCTACATTGCTGTGTTTACTTACTGTTACTTGGGAGTTGGGGGGACACCGTGATGGATGGTTTGTACAAGGGCTTCAGAGCCTTCAGAGCCAAGGCCCTGGGACAAGGCCCCTGTCCCCGGCCACGGCTCAGCCAGGCTCTCTCGGGGCTGGGCTCCCAAGAGGCTCGTGGCCGGGCCCAGGCAGTGCTGGGCGCTGGTGCTGCACTCAGCTGCTGTGAGGGCGCTGGTGCTGTGCCCTGGGGGTGAGAGCAGAGGGGCCCAGGCCTGTGGAACGTCTGTCTTGATGGTCTGGAGGAAGGGCTTGAGGGTGTCAGGAGCAAATTGGCGAGGACACCAAGTGGGGTGGGAGTGTGGGGTGCTGCAGGGTGGGAAGGCTGTGCAGAGGGCCCTGGCCGGGCTGGCTGGGCCGAGCAGAGCAGCCGGAGGTTGCAGAGGCCCAAGCAGTGCCGGGTGCTGCCCTTTGGCCACAAGAAGCCCCTGCAGCTGCAGGCTGGGGCAGAGTGTGGAAAGGTTGCCAGCGGGAAAGGCCCTGGGGGTGCTGCTGGACAGCGGCTGAGCCTGAGCCAGGGGTGGCCAGCAGGGCAAGAAGGCCAATGGCCCCTGGCCTGTGTCAGCAATGGCGTGGCCGGCAGGAGCAGGGCAGTGCTTGTGGCCCTGTGCTGGGCACTGGGGGGGCCACAGCTCGAGTGCCATGTCCAGCTGTGGGCCCCTGAGTTGCAACGGGCATTGCAGGGCTGCAGCGGGCCCAGGGTAGGGAAATGGAGCTGAGGAAAGGTGTAGAATTCTGGTTCTGTGATGCAGGGCTGAGGGAGCTGGGAGTGTTTAGTGTGAAGAAAAGGAAGCTCAGGTGGGACTTCCTTACACTCTACACCTCTTCGACAGGAACGTGCAGTCAGATGGGGGTTGTGCTGTGCTCCCAGGGAAGAGGGGAAAGGAATCAGGAAGATGGGACTCTCACAGATCATCGAAGTCCAACTCCTGGCCCTGTCCAGGACAGCCCCATGCATCCCACCTTATGTCTGAGGATTTTGTGCAAATGCTCCTTGATCTCTGTCAGGCTCAGTGCTGTGACAGTTCCCTGGGCAGCCTTTCCCCTGCCCAAACACCCTCTAGAGAATGAACCCCTTTCTAAGATGCAACACAAATCTTCCCTGACACAACTTCAGGCCATTCCTTTGGGTCTGGTCACTGGTCACTGGCAAGGAGAAGATATGAGTGCCTACCCTTCCTCTTCCCCTCATGGGGAAGTTGCAGACTGCAAGGCTGTCTCCCCTCAGTCTTCTCCAGCTGAACAGACCAAATGACCTCAGCCGCTCCTCAGATGGTTTCCCCTCAAGGCCCTTCACCATCTTCTATTGCCTTGCCCTGGATGCTCTTCAATAGCTTTCTATCTTTCTTCTATTTTCACACCCAAAACCTCACACATGTCACTGAGGTATGGGGCCACCATCATCCTCTGGGTGTCCCTGTGCATGGACCACCACATAATCTGATGGTTAGCTGTTTCTCCTTGCTTGAAGTCACCTGGGGACATTTTGCTGATACCAGGTTGGTAGGTGGTGTGTCTTCATCAAGGACTCCAAGGCTACAGAGAGAGTCAGATACCCAAAATATGAGACAAAGAAATTCTGTTCTTGAAGAAAAAATCCAGGGCATTGCTAGGGATGGACACTGGGAACAAGGAACATATGACTGTCAAGACAGAAGGCATCTGTGACATTGCATTTACAAAACATATATAAAATATCAAAAAAGATGGGAACCCCTGCTGCAGCCAAGTAACAGTACCAGAACAACCTGCATAGGCAGAATGCTCCCGTGTAGATTGAAATCAAGCCAGGTCCATGGAATTAATGGGTTCCTCCTGGGAATGTACTAACAGAACCCTGCTTGACTGAGGGCAAGGCTGAGCCTTCTCTGTCTTCAGTTCCATCCAGCAGGAGGATGGTCTTGGGCATGGTCTTTGCCAGCAGAGGGACAGTCATCCCATGTTGGGGCCACAGCACTGCCAGTGGAGCTCTCTGATCCTCTCATCTAATCTTGGGCCAAAATTCGTGCTGTTTCAGTTGAGATCTGGCAGAGGTAGCCCCCAATTCAGGCAAGTGTTAGAACCCTAGTAAAAGCATTCACTGGAGCCATCCAGCTGGAAACTCCAGATCTGTCATCAGCAATTGAACACCTGGGACCTGGGAAGGGGCAGGGCCTCGGGCACTCCCTGAAGAACTCTATATATTCTGTGTTTCAGGAGGGATTGCTTTTTGGGTGCCATGCTGCCCAGCCAGCCTGAGTTTGCTACCATCACAAAACAGTTTTTGGTAAGAAACATCTGGCACGAAGCTGCAGTTTGTGCCTCTGCTGCTGGGGTTTGCTCTCATTCCTGGTCGATAGCACCGCTCTGCAGCCCAGAACTTCATTAATATTAAAGTGATGGTACAATACACAATAAACATTCTCAAGGCTGCATTAGATACCAACTTGACATCTTTTTGTCAAGCAAAAGTGGCAAACAAGAAATGAATACTGATAATGTGGGCATCAAGATGAAGATGAATAACATACAACAGCTCCTGTGACATGCAGTGGGTTTATACTACAACAATTTTCAGAAACAACTGAGGTTTCCTTAGGTGCCGTTTGAGAGGGTGACACAGCCATTCCCGGCTCACCCACCTCACCTCCCTTCCATGCTTTGATCAGCAGAGGCTTGGATGAACAGATGGGCACTTGGGTCAGTCACTCTTCCCAGCATCTGCACTCGCTCCGCTTAGCCAGGCACCGTGTGGCACATCAACTGTGCAGCCTGGAGACAGACACTGATGCATCTATTTGCACTCTATTCCAAATGCATAGTTTTTTGTCTCTGCAGCCTGAAGAGATTAAGTGGTTTAATTTGGATGTAAGGTTGGAGCTTCATGGAGGAAGGCAGTCTCCAGAGTAGCAGGACAGGGCTGAACTGCTGCAAGCCTACCCTGAAGAGAAGTGTGCGTGCAGCCCCACCCCTCCCCCCTCCCAGATGGAGCTGTCTCCAACTCTGCCAGACTTCAGACAAAGTTAGGACCCATGGATTAAAAGTCTCCTGATACTGAACTTCTCTGAAGTTTGGAAGAGCCAGCAAGACATACCTAGGAGAGAAATATTCACCTGTCCTTACACAACAGGGAAGATTGAGACAGGAGCAATGGAAAGCTTTTAGAGAGCTATTTTCAGCCCTTCCTGGCCAATTGAAAAGCTTTACAAATGGCAAGTGAGGGTTGTGCCACAAAAGCTTCCTCGGTGTCAGTCCTGTCTCCCAGGAGAGCACAGGTTGGAGAGGTGCATTTCAAAGGGCAGCAGCTGTGCCAGCTGCCAAACAGGCAGAGCTTCCATTTAGGATGAATCATCACCAGACCTTATCACAGCATCCAAAGGCTGTCTTTTAAATCATCATCTTCTGACACAAGGCACTGCAGTCCCTGTCGTAGAGCTCAGAGCTTCAGCAGGAGATGGCAAGATGCAAAGCAAAGGCTTTGGATAAGTCACATGTGGAATCTACAGCAAAAATGGGAACCAGTTCCAGATATCCAGTTCTAAAGGCAAAGCATCTGCCTTAAAGCCATTTTTTGTTTCCAACAGGAAAGTTCCTTACATTTACTGCCTTATCATCATGGAGAAATTGAACCAAACACCAGGTGCTAGCAATCAGCAGCAGAGTTTCTTAGAGGGCAAAACTTCCATGTTAGATCTTCAGATCTCTCTCTTATAGCCAAGGGCTGTTTTCCATCTGGTTATTGCACAATGCTTAAACAAGAGGATGGGAAGATTCCTGTTCTCAGAGAGAAACCAAGTGAAATGTCAAGAGGAATATGCCTGCATGTTTAGCATTGAATGTAAATATGCATGAAACCCCAAGGCTGAGTCCTTTCCTCTGAGAAGACATTAATAAAACTTTACCCTTCATCTCATAAGCCTGAAAACTGGTGAATAACAGTCACATTCTGGTAAGCTCCGAAAAATTTCATAACAGAAACAGAGGAACCTCCTGGGCACTGTTTCATTAAAACATGAAGGGAAGGAAATAGTGGCTTTTACTAAGCCTAGGAATGTCCTTCTTGCACGGTCTGGCTGCTTGTGCTCTGCACTCTGAAGAGTGGAGCCTGGGAGAGCTGCTCCCTTCTCCTGAACCGGGGCCAGGTCGGCTCCGTGGCAGAGGAATTTCTTCAGTTGCAGCACACAAATCCGAGGCACTGTCTGCCTCCCAGAGGGATGGTGTTATCCCTCTGAGGGAGCACGTGTGTCTGACACTCCAGGGCTGGTCACACCTGGGATTTACACCTGCAGAAGGCAGGAGCTTTCCTGTCCTTGCTGGGGCTGCTGTGTGTGCCCAGGGGATAACAAGTTTTGGTGCTCTCCCTCCCCTGAGAAACCACGTGGCCACATGTGCTGGGAGCCAAATCTTAATTCACTGGTGCCTGGTTTCAATATACTGCAGCACATCTCAAAGACACATCTCGTCTGAAATAAAATTACACCTTAGGTGTTATTTTAATAAAGAATAAGACCAATTACTTCCATGAATTTGCAGTGTATTACTGAAAACTCGTCAACGTGTGACACCACAGGCCAGCACACCTATTGAGTTCCCATTTCTCATGGCAGAATTCACACCAGAGTTCACACAGCCTATTGTATTTACTAAATTAATCTGGGGTCCTTTGAGGGGGTTGGCTGTTAACATATTCTCCCTCCTGCAGAAATTAAACATTAGCATTTCTCTATCCCAGTGAATTCCAAAGAAACAAAGGCATAAAACACAGACGCCTCCACCCACGTTAAACTGGTGTTGAAGAGGAATGAAATGCACTAGTGTAAGGAGAGGACAGGAGTTCTTGAGTAGTTCCTGGAGCCAAAAATCCTGTTAAATCCTACTTACCCAGCAAATGCACTGAAGCAACACATCTGACCTGGAGCCTGACTGTGCTGGAAACAAGGACAGCTGTCAAGGATGCAGAGGGAAGCAGCAGCTCTGTAGGACTGAGGCCTAGGGAACTGCTCAGAAATAGAAATGGTCAGTGTGTAAGGGGAAAACTCCAGCAGAATGATGTGAGACTGGAGGAGAAAACTCTTTCCCATGATCTCAGCTGAGGCATCTGAGAGCACGTTAGACTGGGACCACTGCACTCCTGCATGGATTTTTGGGGCTTTCCTTTAAAAAGAGGAGGGAAACTGTTCTCTTTAGGGGTGAGAAGTGACTCTTGGGGAGCTGCACAGTTGTGGCAGGTGATGATACCCCCTTTAACTCATGTCTCACATGGCTCTGTGCTTGCCCAGCCTGTTGTGGGGACTGTGCACCGCAGCACCTGCTGGCAGGGCCAAAGGGGGCAGACAGGGCTCAGGACAGGACACAGGTCAGGGTTCAGGACAGGGCTTAGCACAAGGCTCAGTTCCAGGCTCAGGTCAGGGCTCAGAACAAGGCTCAGGCCAGGGCTCAGGACAGAGCTCAGGTCAGGGCTCAGGACAGAGCTCAGGCCAGGGCTCAGGACAGAGCTCACGTCAGGGCTCACTTCCAG
The DNA here is from genome assembly GCA_013397895.1 of Origma solitaria. NCBI lineage: Eukaryota > Metazoa > Chordata > Aves > Passeriformes > Acanthizidae > Origma > Origma solitaria. The sequence continues at coordinate 672,183 of VZRL01006906.1, read as the reverse complement.
GCTCAGGTCAGGGCTCAGCACAAGGTTCAGCACAAGGCTCAGGTGAGGGCTCTGGACAGGGCGTTGTGGTTGCACATCCCCTTGGACTCTGCTCCCCACCCTCCCAGGTCCTGTGCTGCACTGGGAGCCTGTGATTCACCAACGGCCTTGTCTGGGGCCCCTCTCTGATTCCCTACAGGGAAATGAGTCAGGGTAATGAATGGTGGAGAGAAAAGGAGTAATAAGTGAGTAAAGGTACTTCCCTGAAACTGCCTGTGAGCCTGAAGGGAGAAATTTAACAAAGTTATCTAGGACTGAGTCCTTGCCTTCCCGTGCACCTTCCCTGCACCCAGGGCTGGCACGGCTGGGATGAGGGTGGTGGTGGATGCATGGCTGGCACAGTTGGCAGACACAAGGCAGCCCTGGCCAGCCTACACCAGGAGAGAATGGAAAACTACAGAACAATCTGAAGAGCTTTCTATAGCCCCAAGGAGGCCAACGAAGCAATCTTTAAAGCCGTGTTACTATAGCAGCCCTGATGGTAATTTACCAGTACATCTCCTTTTCTCTTCTTCACACCCTTTTCACAACAAAAAATGAGATTAGGCTCATCTTCCCCAATTACCTCGCCATGTTCCCTCGCAGCCCTCAGCTAACAGCTTTCCAGAAAAAGCCCCACAACACTTCTGTGCAGCCCAGAGCCCCTGCTGTTCTCCCCTAGAGCCGTGAGGAAAACAGTCTGTACCAGGAGCATCCTGTGGGGACGGGGAGGATGGCACAGGAGAAGATATGGCACTTGCACCATGGGCTTCTATATGGTGCTTCTGCTGTGCCAGCCACAGCTCAGGCAGGAGCTTTTGCATGAGCAGGAGAGAAGTTTTACTGGAGGTGTGGGCAGGAAACACTCCTCTGTTTCAAACCCCATGAACTTTTGGGATTAGGAGTGAAGACAAACCAGTGCCAGATTGCCTCTCTCTGGTTTTGCCTGTGATAATCTCTTAAACTTCCCTGTTCAAGGCCAGGTTGGACGGGGCTTGGAGCAACCTTGTCTAATGGAAGGTGTCCCTACCCTTGGCAGAGGGTTGGACTAGGTGATTTAAAGGCCTTTTCCAACCCAAACCATTCTGTGATTCTATGACTATATGATATTATGTTCTTCCCTGGAGAGAAAAATAAGGTTTGAGGTTTGGTCCTATCTCAGAGGCATGAGGGCAGCAGAGGAGGGGTTTTGGAGTGTAGTCCACTTGAGGAAGCTCAGAGAATATTTAATGCCTGTTAGAGAGCAGCTGCTGAGCACCCCATTCCCTGTTGCAGCATATGCTGAAGGACATGCCATGCCAGCTCACACCTGCCTGGTGCCATGTGGAGCAGGGCTGGAGGGGCAAAATGGGGATCAAGGTCCTTTGGGACCCTCAGCCAGGGCAGTGATGCTGCAGTCCCCTCATCTGCCCACCATTCCAGCAGCCGGGCTCTCTTCTCATGCATTATGGGATTTTTCTCTGCTGATGGAGCTGTGAGTGAGGAGCAGAAGCCTTGGGTAAACCTTCATGCAGGACGGTCAGCGCAGACCTGGTGCAGGTCAGCCTGGCCCAGGCTGCTTCAACCTCTGCACCATCCTCCTTCCTCACCTGCACTTCTAGTGTGGATCCTGAGGCCACCCAGAGCCAGCCCTTTACTCTCTCCTGTCCCTTCCCATGTCACAGCATCTCCGGAGCCTGCTGAAGATCTCTGTGGCAGAGCTGGTATTCAACATGCTCTTTCTTCCTTGATACTGTTCCTTTATTCTGCACCAGAGGGGATGTGAGAGCTCTCCCTTCTCTGTCGGTGCTGCCTAAGGAAGAAAGACTGCTCCCACTGTGCTTCCTGCACAAATCAACCTAATTACTGTTCTGGTGGCAGCTAATGAGCTTAAAGCTTTCATGGCCAGCGCCTCCTTCCCTCCCTGCGGGAGAGCAGCTTCAGCCAGGACTGTCCTTAGCTGAAGAGCTTTGATGGTGGTGGAGGAACAGGAGGAATAATCCTTGGGGAATAGCAGAGCATCACTGGTGCTGCTGAGGCTGCTGAGCACAGAGGTGTTAGTCCTGGGCAGGGCTCTCGGTGTGCTTGAAAGCCCTGCTGTGGCAGTGAGGAGCAGTACTGATGGAAGGGAGTCTGGGGGCTCACTGCGGCAGGGACCTCCCTGCTCCCAGCCCTGTGTCCTAGAGCACCACAAGGACATGGGGGACACATTCCCAGGCTGAACACCACAAACCCCTTCTCCACACTGCTGACGTGATTGGCAGCACATCTGTGGGGCAGTACAGGCTTCTGGAAGGTGAAATCCCTGTGATCAAGGGAGACACCAGCAAGTGCTGCTCATGGTGACATCTCCGGGTGCATGGGGGTCTGGCTGCTTGCCCATGATTGCTGTCCCCAGACCAGCTCTTCTGGGGAAGGACAGCCCATTCCCATCACCAAACAGGGTCACAGAATCACAGAACCACAGAAAGGTTTGTGTTGGAAAAGACCTTAAAGATCATCTTGTTCTACCCCCTTGAAACCTTCCACTAGCCCAGGTTGCTTCAAGCCCTGTCCAACCTGGCCTTGAACACTTGGAGGGGTGGGGCAGCCACAGCTTCTCTGGGCACCTGTGCCAGGGCCTCACTGCTCTCGGTACAATAAGCTTCTCCTGGTGCTTGTCTTCCCAGTGCCACCTGTGCCCCTGTGTCACCCAGGATGAGCCAGGTGGAGCTGAGATCCTCTCTTTTGCAGTGCCAGCATGCATCAGCAGCACAGTGTGGTGCCAGGCTCTGGGGTGCCAGCTGCCAGCATGCTCCCCGTTCAGTGCAGCCCCTCTCCCCCAGCCGTGGGGCCGTTCAGCCCTGCAGCACTGACCCATCACCCGCAGTGGGTGCCAGCAGGACGCTGGGCTGCTGCCGGTGACTCACATGTGTGCACAGAATGTGCTGCACAGAGGCAATAATGCCATTTTTTAAAACTATGATTGGTTTCCCAATTTCAGAAAAGCCGTCTGGCAGGCTGGGCCCCCTTCCAAGGTTTCCTGGAAATATGAAGATGTCAAGAAGGTGCTGCTGGCAGACGTGCCAAGCCAAGCCAAGATCCTGCCCATCGCTCAGTCCAGCATTGCCTGGTGGTGCCAGGCCAGAACTGTGCCTTCCTAAGTGCAGTCAAACCCACCAGGGCAAGCCTGCTCACAGGCCCAGAGCTGAGGAACTTCTGGCTGAATTCCAGCTTGGCTGGCTCATCCCACACAACCCAGTTTATTTTCAATTCAGCCCCAAATTTATCCTTCGCTTCCAGGCCTGAGTTGTGCAATGTTAGTTAGCGTGTGCTGCCATGCTCCTCCCACCCTCACCAATGTATTTTGGGGCTGAGCGAGGTGATTGCTGTACACAGAAGAACGGGAAGTGCTTGGGCACCTTGGATGTGAAAAGATGAGGGCTGGAGATGGGGGAGATGCTCACAGAAGGTAGGTGAGGAAAGAAGAATGTGAAGCCTTCAAGAGAAAGCTCTAGCCATGTCTGTCCTCCAGCTACTCAGCAGATTATTTATTACCTTTATTAACTCTGTGTTAAATTACCCTTTTCCTTTAATTTTTCAAGAGGTTTATTGTTTCATTTGTCTGGCTTATCTTTAAAATTACTTCTTGTAAAAGTAAAGCTTTCAGGGGAGACTGGCATGAAAGAGCATCCATCTATTCCTAGCAGGGGCACAGGGCAGTGCCAGAGGACAAGGTACTCTCTGCACTAATGCCATCTGGGCAGTGTGGCAGAGCTCCCTTGGCCAGGCACCTGATGCAGGTGAAAGCACATTTTCTCCCTGAGACTGATTTCATCAATCAAAAATCAACACATTAAAACAAGAATCAGAAACACAAAGCACCACCTCAGCTGAACCTTTCCTTGCAGACACACTGCCCTCAGTGCCTGACAAGTGAAATAGATCTTTTATCAATTTCACGTGGAAAAAAAATTCATTTTATTCTGTGGTGAGGTTCTGGCTCTGAACCTGAGGGACCCTGAGGGGCCACGTGTCCTCACAGCCTCTTCTGCTCAGCTGGGGAGGAGAGGGGAATTGCAGCTGGGGGGATGAAGCAGAGGAGAGAAAGGGTCCCTCACACAGGTGAGAGCTCAGGCCTTTGGGGTTTCAGAGGCGAACAGATGCCAGTTTACATTTCTTCACAGGTTTAGAACCATAGAATCACAGAATGGTTTGGGTTGGAAGGGACCTTAAAGCTCATCTCATCCCACCCACTGCCATGGGCAGGGACACCTTCTGCTATCCCAGGTTGCTCCAAGCCCTGTCCAGCCTGGCCTGGGACACTGCCAGGGATCCAGGGGCAGCCACAGCTGCTCTGGGCACCTGTGCCAAGGGCCTCCCCACCCTCACAGGGCAGAATTCCTCCTCAATACCTAACCTAAGCCTACTCTCTGAATTTCAGCTTAAAGCCATTGATGCGCATGGGAGGTGTGGGCAGCCACCTCTGCCAGGGGGATGTGCCTGGTGTCCCCCTGGCAAGAGCAGAGGAGCTGCAAGGATGGTGCCAGAGCCTGGCAGAGGGTCCTGGAGCAGCAAGGGCACCTGCGAGAGTGGGTGCAGACACTGCCGGGGGTGCTGGCACAGCAGGGGCACTGTCCCCCCTGTCGCTGGCACTACAGGGGCACTGTCTCCCCGGGTCGCTGGCACTGTCCCCCCTGTCGCTGGCACTGCAGGGGCACTGTCCACCCGGGTCGCTGGCACTGCAGGGGCACTGTTCCCCCTGTCGCTGGCACTGTTCCGCCGGCTCGCTGGCACTGCAGAAGCACTGTCTCCCGGGTCGCTGGCACTGTCCCCCCGGGGCACTGTCCCCCGGGTCGCTGGCACTGTCCCCCCGGGCACTGTCCCCCCGGGTCGCTGGCACTGTCCCCCCGGGGCACTGTCCCCCCGGGCACTGTCCCCCCTGTCGCTGGCACTGTCCCCCCGGGTCGCTGGCACTGTCCCCCCGGGTCGCTGGCACTGTCCCCCCCGGGACACTGTCCCCCTGTCGCTGGCACTGTCCCCCGGGGCACTGTCCCCCTGTGGCTGGCCGCGGGCCGGCGGGGATGGATGAGCCGTGCCGTGCCGTGCCGTGCCGTGGCGTGGCGGTGACTCACGGCCCTGGCTGTACCTGGCCGTGACTCAGCTCTCACTCTCCGCTCCCGCAGAGCTGCAGTGAGCTCCCGGCTGGGCGCTGGCACGGTGTTTGTGCCACCCCAGCGCAGGGCCGGGTGGCAGCAGCGTCACAGCAAGGCTCCGGACACAGCCCGGGGCTGATGGGGAGCCTCCTGTCAGCTGGCCAGGGCTGAAAGACTGAAGATAGAGCGAGGCACGGTTAAAATGCCATTAAATGAGAACAGGTCCAGACCCTGCTGAGCGTGGGTTTGTGTCCCTGGGACCCTGCGCTGAGGGGAGGGACAGCCCCATCCTTCTCTCCCCAGCTCAAATCTGCAGCTGGGGCTGCACTGCTGCGGGTGAGGAGCAGCCAGACCCTGGAGACACACTGCTGGAATATCCTTGAGGTTTTGCTGTGGAGAATGTGCTGCCACCTTCACTGAGCACCACCAGCCTCCCCAAAAGGTTCATGTGGTCTTTGGGGTCCTAACTCTAAAGGTTGGCATTTCTGCCCTTGGGCTTTTGCTTTCTCCTCCCCTCTCCCCGAGAGTCACCTCCTGAGCCACCCTTGAGCCATGCAAGGACACGTCAATCCTTGCATGTCCAGAGACAGGCTTTCCTGCTCTCTCCTGGATGCTGCTCTGACCTCTTAGGGGAGAAAATACCCTTTCCCCTCCACTTTCTCTTTCACAGCTCTCCTCTTCCTCATGTCACAGTAATTTTACACCCTTCCTACACATGCCTCAGTTTCTCTGGCCACGGATGCTGTGTTCTCTGGATGGGATCTCACTGGCATCACAGCCAGGCTCCCTGCAGGGCAGAAAATGTGGCCTTGGAGAGAGCCACTTTGGATGCAAAACAAACTAGGGATTTTTACTGTGGACCCCGAAATGCTGCAGTGCTGCTTTTCTGCAGTGCCTGTGGCTGCAAGCAAGGATGTAGAGCATTAATGCCCCAGAGACTCCTCAAGCGAGCTTCTACTCCAACAGACCAACTCTGTGAGAATCCCACTGAGGAATACTGAATGAGAACAGGATTTTTGACACTGCACAGACTCTTCCTTCTAATATTCCCACAGCAAATTGCATAGATCACTGTATTTAAAAGGAGAAATGCTGCTGATGTGGGTCTGAAGCACGATGTATGTTCAGGGTACAGCCACAGAACAGGGTGATGGTCCCATCCCAAGAGCTTCCCATCCAAATCAACCAGCAGGTGCAGCCTGTGCACAGAGAGAACGGGAAACAGCCAGGATTTGGTCCTGATCAGCACATGCTACTTCAGAGCAGCCGTCCCCATCTCCATGACTTGTAGGCATTGCAAGAAAGGCAAATGCTGAGAAAAGGTCTGAAGAACGATGGGATGGGTCTGTGGCTCTGTACAGGGAGGTTCTCCAGAGAAAAGGGAACAAAACCCCAGAAAGTGTTCCCATCAGAGCCTCACCAGGAGGCCTTGAATGAGTGTCTCTGTCCAGAAGCAGCCTGGTCACAAAAATAAGAGTTCCTACCACCATGCGCAAGGACAAAAGCTCTGAAGTGCCCAGGCCGAGGGACACGGTGCCCCAGCAGCTCCAGGGACCCGGCTCACTGCCCACTGCCCACACAGCAGACAGCCCTCACATCCGGGGGAGTGCTCTTGCAGGGGACCTCTCTTCAAATTGCCAGTGTGAGACTTTTTGGTATGTGATGTTTTGGAAATAGCCCTCAGACTGATGCCATCTCCTTGCCCTATTTTTATCTCCTGCTTACAGGGCAGAGGCTGTTCATTGCTTCATCCTCCTCTGTCCCTCTTTTCCACTTTTGATGATGTATTACTCCATTTTTATTTAATGTAGCCTGTATTTTCTGCTGGGAGGCTGGTCATAGAGTTCAGTCCCTTCTTAACCTTTTCAGTGCTGCTGACTGTCCCTGAATATTAAGGTTAATGCATCCTTAGAGGATGAGCTGACAACTGTCTGTCACATCAGCACATGGCAAGGTTCTGCCCCTCAGCCCAAGCAAGGTGTTTTCCAGGTGTCTTCCATGAGGTTTCCAGATATCTACCAGCTCCACTGGAGTTACTCTTTCAACGTTCTCTGGAAAATCCCCAGACAAACACCCCAACATACCCAATTGCAACAAATCCAACTAATTCTGGTGATCAGCGGTAGGACCTAATCGGGGGGGTGGCTTAGGTTGAATATCAAGATAAAGTTCTTCCCCCCAGAGGGTGTTGGGCACTGAACAGGGAATGGGCAAAGCCCCGAGGCTGCCAGAGCTCCAGCAGTGTTTGGACAACGCTGTCAGGGATGCACAGAGTGGGATTGTTGGGGTGTCTGTGCAGGGCCAGGAATTGGACTGGATGATCCCTGTGGGTCCACCCCAACTCAGGATATTCTGTAATTCTATTTTATACTTCCTCAGTGAGTCCCTCTTTCCAGTTTCATTGCTAGTGCCTCATGCTGTGGATGCCCTTCAGACCCAGCTTACTGTCTGCACAGGGGTTCAGCCTGCAATTAGGAACCCTTTAAAATCCATTCTGTGCATGAGGTTACTAACTTTTTCCTGTTCTTCTTGCAGTAAATATGAAAATTCCCATTACCTGTAATAGTACTATGATATTTGGCCTAAAGAGATTGAATTTAAGTCTGTGCAATGCCCCAGCACTTACAGTTTTTCACTGGTCAGTTCTAAAAAGCCTTTAGGAAAAAACATTTACCTTCTGCGTATTTTCCCACTGAAGGCTGTTCCTGCTGCTGTGAAAATGTGCAAAAAAATGGAGCCAGCAAAGCTACAGCCAACAGAGTGTTGTCAAGAGGATTGTTTTGCCAATGAAAGAGCAGAATGAACATCAGGGAGGCTGGAAGGCATGAAATGGAAAAGTGATGAAAACAGTCTGCTGACACCTGGCCACACGCACTCCATTCCCTGCCATGGGTTATTGCAGGAGCAGGTATTCAGCAGAAGCCCCCACAAAGAGGCTGACCTTGACATGGGGAGGTGCAGGGGTGCTGCAGGACTTCTACTGCCAACAGCAAATGTACAACTTTCGAATTTCTTTCTGAGTGCAAAATGCCTCGGGCTGAGGAGGAGGCACAGGAGAGCAATTGATGGGGAAGTAAACTTGAGTGTGCCTCCAGATCTGAGCTTTTCTCAGTGGATTAAAACTTCAAATACCTCTTAAAGCACCAGAATCCCCTGGCAGACACCCTCAGAGGCTGTTTTTTAGCTCCTGTGCTTGGTTCCTGCAACTTGTGGTTGGTTTAGCTCGAGAACTTCTCCATGCTGGCTCGGGATGCGCTTGCTGGAAGAGCCAGGAGCAGGATAAACACAAACTGATCTGCCTAAATGCTGCACCTTGAGCAGGCTCTGCACCCTGAGAGAGAGCAAAGCTGGCATCTCGGGACACCTGGGGACACCTGGGGACACCTGGGGACCCCTGGGGTGTGACACGTGGGGTGCGACACGGAGCCCAGGGCAGAAAGCAGAGATGCACATGGTGCTTTAGGGAGCTGCTGAAGTGGGACCCTTGGATCCCATCCCTGACATTTTCCATGAGCACTGCACATGTCCCGGACAGCAGAACGCCACAGGGCCATGCTCAGCACCAGCCAGCCAGGCAGAGGGCCAACCACTCCTGCTCAACACACCCAGGTTTCCGCTCTCCCCAGCAGGCTTTGGGGACAGTATAAGCTAGCCTGGCTCGGGGCAGCCCTGCACTGATGCACTGCAGGATTTAATCACAGTGGTGAGGCTCATGACTCCTCCTCTTGATCCTGTCCTACCCTGACATGGGCTCATCCAAAAATTGAGTGCTTATGTTTAACAGTATTAATATATCTTAAATCACAAGAAGGACAGCAATGGGTGGATTCAAACAGATGCCTCCTAGAAAAATGCCACCCGTCATAGAAACCCAGAAAGGTTTGGATTGAAAGCACCTAAAAGCAGTTCCAACCTCCCTGCCATGAGGTTGGACAGGGCTTGGAGCAACCTGGGATAGTCGAAGGTGTCCCTGCCCATGGCAGGGGGTGGCACTGGATGAGCTTAAAGGTCCCTTCCAACCCAAACCATTCCATGATACTGTGATTCTAGGAAATGTCAAAATCCAAAAGACATAAAAATGCAGTGATGTTGATTTAGAATTTAAAAATGACTGTCAGGTCCTCTTAGCTTTACCCCCTGGGTACCTCATTCCTCTGTTCTCCTCTGTGGTCACTGTGGGACCACATGTGCCATGACCAGTGCCACCAGACAGCCCAGCTCTCTAGGAGGGATTGGACACATGGACGGCAGGGATGGGATGTGCTGTTGCAGTGGACTTTCTAATTATTTGTGTTTGTTCTCCTAAGATAGCCCAAAATTTTTAGTCAAACTGAAAATCATGATGTAAAGGCTTAGTAATGTTGGACATATTTTAAAGCTGAAAGCCAACACTTGCTCTGAGGGAGAACAGCTTTTGCAGGGTTTCTTGTCCCCTTTACCGCAGCAGGATCTGGATCTGATGTAGCAGACTGTGAACTAACCCACTTCAGACTCGACTCACGGATTCACTTAAGAATGTGTAAAACTCACCAGTTCAGATCCTTCTGAGCTCTGGAAAAACATTCCAGCATATGGTCTTGAACACAGGCTTGAAATAAATGCCACAGGAATGCTGCACCAGGCTGGAGCACTGCATGGGCCACCAGCTCTGACCTGGGAGTTCTGCAAATCCAGCCTTTGTTGGGCACTTTTAAAGCCCAGCAGAGACAGATATTGCAAATAAAACCAGGCAGCAAAAACTGACCCACAGGGCCTGAGCTGGAGCCATGGGACCAGTGAGATGAGTTTTGCTGGGTGCTGGTGTGTGTTGTGCTGTTCTTCCTCCAAAGTGCCTGCTCAGTGCCCTGGGAAGAGCCATCGTAACAGCTCAGTGTAATGAAAAACCAGGGAAAACAACTCAATTGGGGAGTGCCCTGTGGGAAATCAAATCTCTGAGCCGGCCCTGCGGGATTTCTGCCAGGCAGCTCTTCAGGAAAACATCCTCAGGACAAAGGACTTGGAATAAAACCATTATTTTGCTGTGAACAGAACACGGAAAAGATAAAGTCCTAAAAATGTCACAGAATCATGGAATCATTAAGTTTGGAAAGGACCTCCCGGATCATTGAGTCCAACAGCATTCCCCGAGCACTGCCAAGGCCACCGCTAAACTGTGTCCCCAAGTCCACAAGTGCATTTTAACACTTCCAGTGATGGTGACCCACCACTGCCCTGGGCAGCCTGTGCCAGTGCCTGACCACCCTTTTAGTGAAAATATTTTCGCAATACCTAATTTAAACTTTCCCTGGCACAACTTGAGGCCGTTTCCTCTTGTCCTGTCCCTTGTTTCCTGGGAGCAGAGCCTGACCACCCCCCCTTGGCTGCACCCTCCTGTCAGAGTTGTAGAGAGCCAGAAGGTCCCCCCTGAGCCCCCCAGCTCCCTCAGCTGCTCCTGGTGCTCCAGCCCCTTCCCCAGCTCCATTCCCTTCTCTGGTGCAAAAAGCTGCAGTGATTTTGCTCACAGGGAGCCAAGTTTTGGAAGCCGTGAGGATACAGGGATGCTCAGGGCTGGTGCAGGGATGTGGAACATCCCCCCTGTGTGGCTGGACCAGCACCCACTGGGAAATGCCTCCAAAACCTCCGTGGCATCTCAGCAGAGAAGGACAAACTCACAGGCATTGTGGTTTTGAGTTTCTATGAGGAATGTTGGAAAATGGAGACTTCGAAAATTCCTAACTATAATCCAGGAAGTGTAGTTGCACAGGAAGTGCTTGTAAAGAAGTGTTTTTAGAGAAGGGTCGCTGCCTTGATCTCACTCAGTCAGAGGGAGTTCACCCAGTGAGATCTGCCGTGAGAGCTCTCCAGCCCTGACACTGGGAGCAAACACCACTTCAGTTTCAACAGAACTTCATTATTGTCTCTCTTTATTCCAGCTATTATTATTTTTCCTGGCTGCCTGTTATTATCACCTCTCCAGAGCCTGAAAACTGCCTGTGTTTTCCACCCTCTGCTGTGCTGCCTCCTGCTAGAACAGCTTTCACTGTTCTTTTTCCTCCTGCTCTCCTGGAGGATCTTGCTGCTTCCTTCACAGTCCTCCTGTGTGACACCTTTTCCAGAGGGGTGCAAACCTATTCCTGGCTGACAGGTGCTACAGAGTTCCCCAAAACACCCTCATTGCCCATCTCACCCTCCATTTTAGGAGTTTTCAAGTTAGCTGCCATTAAATAGCTGTGGGTTTGCTCGGATTTTTAACTTATTTCAGAGCGTGCTTGATCCTGTGCGATGGCTGAGTGAAGAATGATCACATTTTTGACTTCATTTATCATAGAATCACAGAACATCCTGACTTGGAAGTGACCCACAAGGATCATGAGTTGAACTCCTGGTCCTGCACAGACACCCCAACAATCCCACCCTGTGCATACCTGAGAGCATTGTCCAAACACTCCTGGAGCTCTGGCAGCCTCGGGGCTGTGCCCATTCCCTGGGGAGCCTGGGCAGTGCCCAGCACCCTCTGGGGGAAGAATCTTTTCCTGAGATCCAACCTAAAGCACCCTGGCACAGCTCCAGCCGTTCCCTGGGTCCTGTTCCTGTCACAGAGAGCAGAGATCGGAGCTGCCCCTCGGGAGGAGCTGCAGCCCCTGGTGGGCTCTGCCCTCAGTCTCCTCCTCTCCAGGCTTCTCTAGGCTGAATGTACTTTTCCTTCAAAATATGGAAGGGAGATTTCACTTCCTATTCAGAGCTGGGGGTGCAGGAATGGCCCCCGTGAGCGGAGGGGACGAGGAGGCCACATGGTGCCTGCGCCTCTAATGGGATCTGATTTTAGTCTGGCAGGAAGTCTGACGTCGGAACTGTCCCTGGCATTTCACCTTGCTGATGCCCTGGGATTTAGAGCCTTCTTCATTCACTTTGTGACATCCTGCTGGTTTGTACCTGGTGTTCAGTGAGTGACAAGGACGCCTTCTGTCATTGTCTGCCATCTCCACAAGTTCCCTGTGCATGGATTCAGGAAAAATGGGGTTTGCATCTTGCTAGATGGGAAACACAGACCAAGCGCGGTGCAGAGAGTCATGGAAGCATTTAGGTTGGAAAAGCCCTCTAAGCTCATCAAGTCCAACTGTTACTCCAGTGTCACCAAGGCCACGACTAAAACATGTCCCCAACTGCCACATTCATATGTATTTTAAATCTGTTCAGGGGTGGTGGCTCCACCACTGCCCTGGGCAGCTGTTCCAGTGCCTGACCACCCATTTGATGAAGAAATCCCTATGTCCAATCTTAACCTTTGCTGGTGCAACATGAGGCTGTTTACTCTGGTCCTGCCCCGTGTTCTCTGGTCCCAAGGAGGGCAGTGAGGCACATGCAGGTTTCTTGTCCTGTTGCATCTCAGTCCCGTATTGAAACATCTCCTTCCTCCTGCTGAGTAGGAGTGTGCTGGTGAGGGCTCCCTGCTCCTCAGCACTGCCCACTGGGCACCCACGTATTTTCATTTTGAAGAAAAAAACAGCAGAATTTTGTCTTAAGATTGGCAGTTGGCATTCCATGGATGGTTTAGCTGCTCCTGGATGTCGGAAGTGCTGTGCTTTCCTATTTCTCTTGGCACAGCACAGCCTGTATTTGTTAGATGGCCTTTAAATGGAATTGCTGTTTGCTAGAATGAACAGCCATGGGCAGCTTCTCCCTGGTCTCAAAGAGCTGTCAGGACAAGATGGGTGACTGACACACAGACCCAAAATGGAGAAAAAATGGGGACATGGGCAGAAAGGTCATGGGAGAGACTATTAAAGATGATTAAGCCCATGGGTATCATTCTTCAATGAAAACAGGGTGTTTCATAATGGGCTGAGGGGCCCCTGCAGGAGGGTCACAGTTTAACCTCAGCCAGCAATCAAACACCACACAGCTGTTCACACACTTCTCCCTCTCCCTGGTGGGGAGAAGAACCAGAATGAAAAGATAAACCTTATGGTTTAAGAGCAATTTAATAATAAAACCAAAATAAAACATAATAAAAGAATTAATAGTGATGATAATACAATGAAAAGGAGGGAGAGGGAGAGAGGACTAAAGCCCCAGACAGACAAGCAGTGCAGTTGCTCCCACCCACGACTGGTGCCCAGCCCAACCCAACAGTGATCAGTGGCTCCCAGCCAACTCCCCAGTTTCTATCCTGGGTATGATATTCCATGGTCTGGAATATCCCTCCGGCCAGTTCGGATCAGCTGTCCTGGCCATGACCCCTCCCCGTCCTTGTCACCTCCCGGCTGGCAGAGCATGGGAAATGGAAAAGTCCTTGACTTAGGGAGAGCACCGATCAGCATCAACCAAACCGTCAGTGCGTTATCAACATTGCTGTCATCATAAATCCCTGGACCAGCTCTGGGAAGAGAATTAACTCTATCCCAGCCCAACCCAGGACACGGAGGCTGTGCCTCAGCTGTGGGCCCCGCATCCATCCCCCTGCTCCCTTCCCAGGCGGAAGCCAGGAGGGTGTCACAGCCATCCCCCCATCCTCCTCCGGCAGCAGGACTGCAGCCCGGTGGAAGGAGCCACCTGTCCCCGCCGTGGCATGTGACACAGGCCACTCCGGCCCATCTGCTCCTCGTGCCGGCAGGGCCGCGGGTGGGAGGCAGCCGGAGCTGGGCCAGCGCTGAAGGACAGAGAGCTTTGTCTCTGTGGGCTCTGTGCTGTGGCACGGTGCCACCGCGTCCCTGGCAGGTGCCGAGCACGGCGCGTCCTCCGTGCTCCTCCCTGCCTGCTGCCACCCCCAGCTCGGGCCCAGGCTGGCTGCCAGCTCACACAGGTGCTGGGACAGTGACATGCACCACCTGCGTGGATGGCGCACGCGGTGTCCGGCGCTGTCCGGCTGAGCGCGGCCGCCCCGAGCCTCCATGGCTGCTCCACTCAGAGAGCTGAGCCCGAGCCTCAGCTTTGGAAAATTCCATGTGGGAAATGGGACCAAACCCAGCGTTTCTGTGCCTCGATTCCCTTCTGCCCAGAGAAGAAAACACCTCCCTGTTTCCTTCACAGCATGAGCATCACAAGTAGAAGGTGTCCCATGGCAGAGGTTGGAAGGAGATGAGTTTTAAGGTCCCTTCCAACCCAAACCATTCTGGGATTCCCTGATCTGCATGCAACTGCTTGCCAGGATGATGCCCATGGATGAGGCTCCAGACACTGCTCCAAAAACCTTCCAGCCAACAAAGACATTGATAAAGGCTTTCTTTTCAGCCTTGTGGTAAACCCACATTTTTCTCACCCCCATTTGGGGCACCTGCCATCCAGTGTCACCAGAGCTCTGCTCCTGGGCACTGAAGATGTCACATGGTGCTGTGATGCTTTGCAAGAAGGATAAGCTGTTCATTTAAGGTGTGCTCTGACATCATGGTGACAAACCAGGTTAATAAACTCCCGGCTGATGCAGGAGATACCCTGAGCTGGGAGCACAGCTGGCCTTTTCCGAGGCTCTGGAGTGGTGTCTGAACTCAGCCTGCATGTGGTGACACAGGGAGAGAGCTGCCACCCCCAGCAGAGCTTTCGGAGGGATCTGCACTGCTTGAGAAACTTCCCTGGGAGCATATTGGAGCCTGGGGATAGTTTTGAGTCACAGCATTTGGAACCTGGACCAGGGGAGCAGACATGCAGGCACATAGATTCTTGGAATGGTTTGGCTTAGAAGGGACCTTAAAGTCATCTCATTCCACTCCCTGCCATGGGCAGGGACACCTTCCACTATCCCAGGGTGCTCCAAGCCCCATCCAAGCTGGCCTTGGACACTTCCATGGCTGAGGCAGCCACAGCTTCTCTGGGCAACCTCTGCCAGGGCCTCATCCTCCTACAGCCAAGAATTCCTTTCCAATATCCCATCTAACCCTGCCCTGTCAGTGGGAAGCCATTCGCCCTTGTCCAGACAAGCTTTGGCCTTTGAACACCATCAGTATCTCTGCTGCACTGAGCCCCCATCACCTTGTGATGTGTTTTATGTGACACAATCTCCAAAACCCTTCTGAACCTTATCGCCTTCAATCCATGTAAAACCCCAGGGGAAGATGATATTCTTGCCTGAGCCCAAACCAGGGCTCAAGCAAGAAGCAGTGAGAGGAGCTGATGAAGGTGTGACCTTGTGATGTCATCTTGGAGATGAGCAGTGGCCTCACCCTTCACTCCACCCACGGTCCCCACTCACCCCGCAGGTGTCCCCTCCTCTCCTGCAGTGGTGACAGGGACCTTTTTGGGGCTGCTGGAGCACCACTGAGTGCTGCTGCTCTGTCTGCTGGGGGGGACCCCAAATTTAAGACATGGCCACAGTTGAAAGACAGCTTTGAGAGTCATTCAGAGTTCCCAGGAGGAGCTGGAGCTGGCTGAGACTGCCCTGCAGCAGGGACACAGGGCTGCTGCATGGATATTTCTGTGACAATAAGTCCTGCACACACACAGACCATCAGAAACTGCATTTATTTGGAAAAATATTCCATAACTGTCCATTTGGGGCTTCCTAAACCAAGATTAGAGCATGCCCCTGGGACAGAGCGCTGGGTTAGGCAGTCTGTTGGTCATTTCCTTATTACCAAAGGTCTGCTCCCAGTGCCCACACTGTGCCTGGCATCCTGTCCCTGGTCCCTGCCCTGGGAAGACAGAGTTTCCCATGTGCAGCTAGGAAAAAAAGCTGTTAAGATTTCCATTTGTGTCCCTGCACAACAAATAACTATTAGAGGAGTAAATAAATTAGTTGATTAGCCAGGAATTCAGCCCAGCTGTCTCAGAGTTACTCATTATTTTGCTGGCAGTTTTGGAGTGGAGCCAGGTAGCCAGGCTTGGCTGTTCCTACACCTCCCTGGGCACAGGCACTTGTTTTTGAAGTGCAGGCAATGGTGATTTTGGTAGGGATGGATGTCCCAGGCTGTGCCAGCTTCCCTGCTCCTGGCTGGATAAGGAGACCTGCACTAGTGGTGTGAGCTGTCCTGGACCTGGACTCTGCTTGTGGCTGGGAGGGCTTTGCTCCTCTTTCCCGGGAATTTCCAGACCCAGCTGACACCTGGAGAAGCAGCAAAACTAAACGTGTTTTTAAGCCTGCATGGGCTTGTGTAGGAAGGTGGAAGGTGTGTGTATTTTAAGGTGGCCCAGGTGCAGCACAGACACACAGCTGAGCAGGGCTTGGGTCACTTCTTGGGCTGCAGCTGGTCCCTGGCACCTCCATGCACCTGGAGAGGGGACACGGCACAGCCCCAGCCAATGGCACAGGTGTGACCGCAGGTGCATGCCCAGCCCAAAATCCTGTCCCCTGGGACAGGCCCTTCCCTGCCACACCAGCCATGGCAGTGGGAGAGCAGAGTGGGCAGAGCAGGGAATGTCCCCTGTCACAGGGACACCTGCAGGCACCTGCTCTGCCCTCGGCCACCTCACTCCCATGTGACGTGGTGGCTCCGTTCCTCCATCAGCCCTGCTGGCATCCTGCAGCCGCCAGGAAAAACAGTCCCTCTCCAGCTATCCCTCTGTCACTGCTCCTCTGAAGGGCTCAAGGCTTCAGTCTTCACAAAAGGAGTGGGAACAGGAGTCCCCACGGTCCCAGTGAGGAATGAGATGGGGTATCCTGGGGAGACCAGAGCTCCGGTGGGAGCTCCACCTCCACCCTCCACAGCCAAACCCAGGCAGTGGGAGCAGACCCACGTGTCAGCCAAGATAAGAAATGAATGTCAGGTTTATTTTAGGGATGCATATTTTTATTTTTATGTTTCCCTTTTGCAACTGTTCCCAATCTGGCAGCAACAATTCTTAACCCTTCCCTTTGATGCCAAAAAACCTGTGCTCATCCCTGGAATTCTCTTTAGCGTTGAAAGGAGGTTTGGGTGGATCCATCAGAAATGGGGCCCAGGGCTGTCACAGCAGCTGAATACATTGCTGGGATGGGTTGTTGTGTGCCAAAAGCCTTGGGGAGGCTGTCACTGGAGCCAAGGTGAGTGTCCCTAGGCTAGGGAATATTCTCCCTGCACTGGAGGAGCAGCCCCTGACGGGGACTGTTGGTGCAATCAGGGGCAGGTTATACCGAGGCGTAGCTTTGGGAAGCAGACACAGCCTTTGAGCCATCTCTCCTCCCTCAATAACTCCTGCCAGGGGCACAGAGCTCTCTGGAGAATGCAGGTTTCCAGGCAGTGGAGCAGCATGGCTGAGCCTGGCTGCAGCTCCAGGCAGAGCAGATGCAAACTGGTGTTTGAGTGAGCTGGACAGGTTTATTGATTTTTGCTTTGGTTCCCCTAGAAAGGGTGAAGACTGTCTCAGCCCCAGAGTGTGGTGAGGCAGGCACAGCACTGCCTACCCAGGGCACTTCCCCGCTCCCAGGGACAGACAGATCTGCCTGTGCTCCGACGGCTCCTGTGCCAACACCTCTGCCGCTGGCTTTGCACAACGCGGTGTCCCAGTGAGCCACTGTCCCCCAGAAGAGTGCTGGGGAGGGAGAGCTGGCCTTTGGCTCTGCCACGATCCAGGGCTGAGGCACCTGGAGTGGAGGGTGACTGCTGGGCACTGCACGCCAGGAACAGTGCCACAGTGAGCAGGCTGGGTGGGACAGGCAGGTGAGATGTGCAGATGGGATGCTGGAGTGGGTTGCTTGGGTGGGATGTCCTCTGGAGCCACTCCAGCTTGCACAAGGAAGGGAACAGCTATGGCCAGGCAGCTCCCACACATCTGCGATGCCACCATTGGCACCAGATGCCACTTGAGGAGATGGAGGGGAGAGGGTGACGGTGTTTGCCAGCAAACAGAGCCACTGGCTCCATCCTGCACTGCCCAAGGAAGAGCAACATGGGGTGGTTCCAGCAGGGTGGCAAATTCTGGATCCCCACGTGCTCTGTGAGTGCAGACTGACCCTGTGGCTCCTTTCATCTTCTTCCTTCCAATTTCTTTACTGACCTGAGTGTAACTTTCTCAGCCATCTCTCACTGCAGCCCAAACCCCCACTCAGTGCTGTGTAAGGAGCTGAATTTCCTCAGGAGTTGCTCTCAGCCAGTGAGGGGAACCTGCCAGGGTCCCTCAGTGTAAATAAATCCCTCCAGGCAGCAGGAGGGGTGGTGTGGCTGTGCCTCTCACGGCAGAACTCAAATCCCTTTAAGCTTTTAACAGAAACAAAACAAAATGTCAGCCTATGTAGGACTGGTCAGGGTTGGCATTCCAGCTCACCCAGGCTGTCTCTGGAATGGGCTCCACTTTTCCAGGTCCTGCTGAGAGCCACCCTGAGGAAGCTGACTGGGAGAAGGAGAGAGGTGCTTTGGCTCTGGAGAACTGGATTTCAAGATCAAAGAAGGGTGAGATGGAACAGGGCCTGATGCCAGATATTTTGGTCTGGCTTCAAGGCTTTCCTTGGATGCACCTGGATAACCATCCTGGCATCCTGTTTAGATGGGTTGGCTTCGGAAAGGGGGGGAAGAAGCGCTGAGCACTTGAAAAGTGAGCTCAGTTTGGGCCGGATTAGGAGCAGATCTCCTGATCCTGGCAGTGGTGATGGGCAAGGCGAGAGCAGAAGGGTTTGCAGGCAGCCACAAACCTGTTGGCTGAAATATTATAGTAAGGAGGATGAAATTAAAACAAAAAAAAACCCCAAAAAACTGAGCTGGGACCTCAAACCCTCAATCCACAAACCTGTCACTGAGCATCCCCCACACCACACACACACACCACTGAGCCCCCAGGGCTGGAAACTCCTGGTTTCCTGACTCTGAGAGGCTGAAACCACATCTACAGATATTTGAACACCTCAAAACAACAACTAGGCTTACAAAGAACAGCCTGGGCTCAATGTCTGCTAAATTCATCACCCGCCATAGAGCAGGTGACCCCCCCAAAAAATAGAGCTTTGGTCAGATCTGAGGCTGAAAGTACCTCCAAGCCTTCCAAACTCTGTGGGTATTTGAGCCTAAATTTGCAGGACAGGGTCTCCAAGCCCTGGTGTCCCTGTACCCCACTATCCTGAGAATGGTGGCTCAGGGCCATGCATGCTGCGAGGAGCAGCAGCTCCCAGGGCTGTGGAGCACGACAGAATCATGGAACCAAAACTGTCGGGATCAGAGCTGTGGGCAGGGAGGGTGGCATGTGGCACAGCACACACGGGAGTGCCCTGGCTCCCCGGGCACTGCGGGGCTTTGCTCCCGCGTGTCCTGCTCGTGGCTTTTGGCTCCATTCACGGCCTGTGCTGACCGTGGAAAGGCTCCAGCTGCCGGAGCGTGGCTGCCCTCTGTAGCTCTTGGCACGGCCGCGGGCGTGCAGGAGTGCGGGGAGCTGCTCTTGGGAGGCCACTCTGGTGCGGGGCCAGCCGGGGCAGGGCAGGGCAGCAGCCTGGCTCTGCCGCAGCCTCCGCGGCCGGAGAGGGATCCCCGTGCCCAGGTCTCACACTTAGTTTTTAGGGTAATGGTTTCAAAGCGGAATTCAAAGAACGGGAGCACGGACTTCTTTTTTTTAAAA
>VZRL01006906.1:635953-652589 GCA_013397895.1 Origma solitaria | reverse complement strand
TCGTAAAAGTGTATTTGCTCCTTTTGTATGCACCTTCAGCTCCTTCCCCAGGACAGCACTGCTGTCAGGCTCCCACAGCCGGGGGACGCTGCTATGAGCTCACAGCACGAGTCCCCTGCCCCGGGGCATCCCAGGCACACGGAGCCCAGGACACCGCCGGGCTGGGTCACCGCACGGGCACGGAAAGAGCCCCAGCTCCTCCTCCTCCAAAGCAAAGCCCCGACAGCCGCCGCCGCTCGAGGCAGAGCCTTCCATTCCCCGCGTCCCCCCTGCCGCTATCAAGATCCGCTGCCCCCCGGCACGATCAGCTCCCGACCTGCCCTTGTCGCCGTCGCTGTTCCCGGGGCTCCCTGCCAGGCCTGCCCTGCTCCCGCATCGCTGTTCGCTGCGTCCCGCACCCCCACACCCATCCTGCCACGCAGCCCTCGGGCTGCTCCCTGCACCCAGCCAATTTCCTTCTAAACTCCTTCTGTCCTGCGCCACACGGCTCCTCGCCTCAGGAAAAAGCCGCAAGAGGACAGAAGTGACGCTGGACTCTTCCAACACCCGGCGGGGTTGCCGGGCTGCCTCAGTTTCCCGGCACAGAGCAGCGCCGTAGGCTCGCAGCGGCTCCCCGGCGGTGCATGGCAGGGACAGGCAGCGGGTCCCTGGATGGTGACTTGCTCCTTGGCCACTCTCCGGCCTCCTTGGCCACTCTCCGGGCTCTTTCCATGCTGGTCCCAGGCAGGCAGGCAGGAGAGAGCCTCTCGCGTGGCTGGGCTGCCCCTACGCCATGCCGGAACGGGGCTCGCCGGGCGCTGGCGCGGGCGGGGTGGACAATGACGGCAAGCTGACCTCGGGCACGGTCCGGACCTCCTCGGGTGCGACAAAGCCGGTGCTGCCACCCCTCTGCTCGGGGAGGGGGGCGTGTGAGCCGGGGGCTCCGGGTGGAGCTGAGCCTGTGCCCCAGCCCGGGTCAGAGGGCTCCCTGCTCCAGGGCCACGGGCTCCTGGCGCTGCCGCTTGCGCTGCCGCTCCCGCTTGGCCCGCCAGCACACATAGGCAGCCACCAGCAGGCCCACCCCGAAGATCAAGGTGGCCACCGAAACCACCTTAGCGATGTCCATTTGGGGGCCATTGATGGTGAAGGTGATGCACGTCGCTGCGACGCCGATGACCACGGAGACGATGCCGAAGGGGAAGATGCAGCGGTACCAGGATTTCTCGGTCCCGCCCGTGGCCAGGGCCAGTTTGTTGAGGGTAGCCGTAGAATCGGTGGCTGTGGCCAGCGGCAGCCCCGGTTTTCCTCCTTGCAGGCAAGTGAGTGAGTTGGACTTGCAGCCCATCATGTTGGCAAGAAAATCCAGGAAGGAGCGCAGCACAAGGCGCGCGTTGGATGGACGAGAGTCGCGGTGCGGTGATGGAGGGAAGATTTCGGATCCTACATGGTCACTTTGTCCGGCGGCTCAAGGTGCAGGCGGGCCGGGATCTTTGCTGCCACGGCTCTCACTCGCAGCTTTCGCTCCCGGCTCCTTTGCTGCCCGACTGAGCGAGGGCTGGAGAAGGACTGGAGCGAGGATTGGCAGTGGCAGCGCTGATCTCATGACGGTGGGAGGACCGGCTCGGCCTCGCCTCCTGTTAACTGTTTCGGGCAGTGAGCAGGCAGCTGCCTGCCGCCCAGCTGGCATCGCTCCTGGGACGTGCTTTTTTCAATTTGCATCTGTTTTCGCCGGCCCGGACCCCGGCTAGGCAGCGCTGGGGCAGGGACGCTGTCCCGACTGCCCACTGCCCCCAGGGCCACATCGCTGCAGCCCCACGGGCAGGGAAATCCCAAGGGAAGGGACAGCGGGACTTCCAGCCACTCCCCTGAGCCCCTTTGCCTCCTCCGTGGGCAGTGCCAATGCCACCACCTCCAAGTTACTTTTTCTCCCGGTGTCACCCTCTGCCAGCTTTGTCCCCTGGCACAGGGCTTGGGGTGGGGACCCTCACTGGGAACCCACGGACTGGTGATGCTGGTGGGTCACTGCTGGGGGTGACACTGGGGGGAACAGAGGGTGACCAGTCAGGGGATCTGGAAGGAAAGAGGCTGGAGATGAGGTGCAGGAGGATTTGGGATTTGAGATGATTGCAGGGTAAGATCCAGGGGGGCAGGGCACTGAAAGGCAGCTGGGAGCAGGAGAGGATCAGCAGAGCCATAGGAAGCTCTTCCAGGAAGGAGAACCAGTGTGTGCTGTAGGGCCAGGCTCGGGAACTGGCACTGTACCCACTAGGGCCCCCAGGCACTGCTTCCTTTCCATGCCGTGCCCAAATCCAGACTATCAAGATTAACTGTTTTTAAGCAGCAGCATTGAGCACAGGTAGATGATGTTGACTCTGCACTACTCTGGCGCAGAATCACATATGAGCAGCATGTGGCAGAACCCAGTGATGCTACCCAGGGCTTCTGGGCAGGGAGGAGGGAGACACAAACAGCCTGGACACAATCCTCCTGCCCAGCTCTGACCATCAGCAGAGACTTATTTTTGTGGGCAAAAGCTTTTCGTGCCACCTTTACCATGAGTGGATCAGGGAAGCACCGAGACTGGAGATGGCACAAACAGTTCCTATCTCCTCTGGCTTCTCCTACACTGTTTTATTTTTTTAATTGTTTTTCCTGAATGAGAGAGGAAAGGAATGAGCTATTGCAACAAACCTGAAGACCTGGAGCCCTTCCCAGGTCAGAGCTTCCCCTGAGCTGATGGGGCCCAGCTGTGGTTCTGCATCAACTGAGAGGAAGCCAAAAACAAGGGAGAAAATCCACAGTGCAGGGGAAGCAGAGCTCGGCAGCGAGAGGGAGGCTCTGGGGAAGCTGAGATGGAGAATCAGAGGAGCTGATGGGACTGACTCAGGAAAGGGGAGGTTTGGGCTTTAGTCTGGACACGGAATGTATTGTCCTCCCTTTCTTGTGGCCACTGCCCTTGCTTACAGCATCCCCAAGGAAGTCATACCCCTCCGGGGAAGAATAAAGCTCATTTGCATCAGAATTTGACCCTCTCTAGGCTTTCTCTGGAAAGCTGTGTGCAACCTGTAAGCACCAAAACAGAGGGGGCTGGGGCTGCAAGAGCCCTGGCATTTCTTCTTGCTCCCAGTTTCTTAAATAACCTTCAGAAATAACAAAAGTGGATCTGGTTGGTCAGGTATCAGCTGAATTCCCAAAATTCCCATGGTGTTGCCAGAGGCAGGCAGCTGCAGACACCAGGGACCTGGGCACAGGGGCTCTGGCTCTGCACAGAAATAGGAGTGGGAAAACAACTCCAGCTAAGGAAGACATGCAGCACACAGTGCTCTGCAAACCGAGTTTTGTTATTTACTCTCCAGATTGCTCATTAGAGGGGAAGAAGAGCAGCAGAACTCCATGAGTCAGCAACCTCTGAGTGAGGGCAGAACCTGCCCTGAAGACTGATGCCACCGCCCAGCACAAGCTCCAGCTTCAGTTTTGCAGGGCTTTGTCAAACTTGAAAATGTTCAGGCTTAAATTTACCCCGAGCTGAACCCTTGAAGAAAATATCAGCTAAAATAGTTCAGCTGCTGCTGACAGTGGGGTCTGGAAGAAAATACTCCAAGAATGAGCCTGGCAATGGGCTGCTTCCCAAACTGCTTCTCTGGAAGCTGGTGATATGATGCTGCCCCTGAAAACAGCTCCACCCCCCACACTGGCTCTACCCCCTTCAGGATCCCCACACCTCCAGCCTCCACTCAGGGGCTTGGAAAAGCCTCTTGGCTTCCAGCAAAACCTGACAGTGTTAGTGGATTGACAGCTGTACCTGTTTTTAAGTGGTGCTGAAGAGCAGTGACTGGCCTTGAAAAGGCAGGAGGTGTGAAAAATAAGTCCCAGCTGGTTAGAAAAACACCGATTTTCATGTCTCAGTTCTGATCCATGAGGACTTTGAGTATTTGACTCAGCGACACTGATGCGATCCTGCTGTGGCAACCCTGTGTCTCCTGCAGCAGGACCAACCCTCACACCTGCTGCTGCTTGAAATGGTCCAGGAGTAAAGCACAGGTACACACCCATCTGCAGGGAATATGCCTCTGTCAAAGTCCTCCCTATTACACTGAGATGGAGCTCACCAGAGAGTGTTTCCAAAGCACCAGAGGCACCAATGTCTGACCAAAGACCTCTACAAGTCCACACAAGCTTTAAAGGAAATTATCTGCCAAGAGCAGAGTGCACATCACACAGCCGTGCTGCCTTTGCCCCTGGTTTGGAAGGAAAAGCAGGACCAGGACAGCCCTGCACAAGGCTCAGGCTGGGACAGGGCCACCAGCAGGAAACCTCTCACACTCGTGTGGAAAGCAGCTGGATGGACTTCCCCTCCTTCATTCAGGGGCCAAATTCAGGCAACTCTCTCTCCAATTTTGTGGATGTTTTCTATAAACTCACAAAGGTGCTAAGGGAGAGGTTTCCGGATGGGCTGCATGGTGTGAGTCCATATTTTTGGGCACTGAATCTTCCACCCTTGGTGGGGCTGGCAGGCTCCTCTGCCTGGGTGCTCCACTCCTTCCCTCCACACTCCTTCTGCAACCAACGTAAGGGTGTAATTTTCACAGCAGAAATAGAGACTTGTGAGTCCTCCTCCCTCTTCCCACAGGAGGAGGCGAAAGTGCAGCTGGGACTGGATGAGTCACCTTGCAGGAGCAGAGATGGATGACACCCGCTCCGCACACAGACACCTCCAGGGACCACGGGGACATGGATGGGGCACAGGAGCTCTCCCTGCTGCTAGAACACTGCCCAGAGCCAGGCCTGGTGCCCTCGGCTGGGGGAGAGGCTCCAGAGCCTGTGTTTCAGGACTGCAGCAAAGAGAGGAAGAGAGGAAGAGAGGAAGAGAGGAATGGTGTGGAAGGAAGGAAGGAATGGTGCGGAAGGAAGGAATGGTGCGGAAGGAAGGAATGGTGCGGAAGGAAGGAATGGTGCGGAAGGAAGGAAGGAATGGTGTGGAAGGAAGGAAAGAAGGAATGGTGCGGAAGGAAGAAAGGAAGGAAGGAAGGAAGGAATGGTGCAGAAGGAATGGTGCGGAAGGAAGGAAGAAAGAAAGGAAGGAAGGAAGGAATGGTGTGGAAGGAAGGAATGGTGCGGAAGGAAGGAAGGAAGGAAAAACCTGGGAAATTCGTGATGAAGAGGAACAGAAAGAGCAGAGAAGATGAATGGCTTGGGTGAGAGATGGAAAGGTGGTGGTTGAGCAAGAAACTCAGATTCCTAGAAGGGAATGAGGAGGAAAGAAAGGACAAGGAAGCCAGGATCCCCCTGAAACAGATTAATTTCTCCAATTCTGAAGTAAGGAAGCCCAGAATCAAGTATGATGCTGAGCACCACTAGGGAATCCCAGGAGAAGCAGGGTCTGGGAGGAGGTCCACATTCCCTAGCACTGCCCAGAGCTGCAGCAGGAGGAAGGAGTCCCTTGGCAGGTCAGTAATTATGTGAGTGACCAGAGACACTGACACCATCTTCTCAAAGCAGTCATTAGTGCCAAAATCATTTGGAGAGCACATGGAAATGCTGAAACAAAGCAAGCAGGGCCAGGATGCAGAGACAGCCTTGTGCCACTCTCTCTGCTCATGGCTCCAGGTCCTGCTGTGCTTGGGATGGAGACACTCTCTCCTGGAGCTGAACAATTGCACAGGGCTATGTTTGTGTATGAAGGAATTATGCCTCATTTTCTCCAGAACTAGAAGGTAATGGGGTTGGAAGCAAGAACAGAAAGCAACATACCTTGCAGGAAATAACACCTTTTGGCAAAGATAATTGAAGATAATCTCTGTTACACAATTCACACATGTCCCTGCATGAGTCAAAGAAATAATACTCACTCGTGCCCACCTCACTGCTCACTTTTGGGACACACAGCTCGACACTGGAGTCTAGGTTATAGAGATCCAGCAAATGGCAGCCCTGAAACCTTCTCACAGAGGGAACTGTGGTCTCAACAAGTGACCCTCATTCAGTTAAAAATAAGATGCCAACAGACCCCCGGCATTGACCTATCACACAGAGGAACTGGAAAAAACAACAAACCCCAGCAGTTTACAGTAACTTAGAAATCCCCACAAGGGGTTTTTTCCTTTGGCTCTGTGAGGAAATTAATAATTCCGCCTTTATTTGGCTATAAAGAATCATGGAATTGTTAAGGTTGGAAGATCATCAATTCCAACTGCTAACCCAGCACCACCATGGTCACCACTAACCCCTGTCCCCAAGTGTCATATTCATGCATTTTTTAAACCCCTCCAGGGATGGTGACTCCACCACTGCCCTGGGCAGCCTGTGCCAGTGCCTGATGCCCTTTCCATGATGAAAATCTGGTACAGTTCATGCAAGAGCCACATAATGGATTAAGACTGGGGCAGGAAATACTGATTAACAATTTATTACACAACGGTCCCCCACCATAAACTTTCACTGCAATGAAGAGCTGCAGTGAAATGAGAGCAGGTTAATATGGCACCAACAACCACAGCTGACTGTGGAATAAACCCTGGCAAAGCCAGCGTTAAGCTTTGAGAAGCTCTATTAAATTTAAGATAAAGAGCAGGGAAGAAACTCCTCACGCAGCAGGAAAGCGTCATTAAGGAAGCACAGGTGGCATCTCACAGTCCATTTTAAGCTGCCTCGTGCCACGTAAAGCTGGAAAACAGGCAGCAAAATAAATCAGGAGGCACATTCTTGGATCCTCGGTGACCTAAGAAGTATTTTCCAGGTCTATGATTCAGCAAAATGGAAATAAATAAATAATCAAAGCGGGGGAATAAAGCGCCAACAGCCATCAGGAAGTGTGGGGCTGAAAATAGCAGCCCAGTGTCACCTTGATCCACTCCAACAAAGACTTTGGCAACAGTGACAAGTTGCTGGGTGACATCTCTGAGCTATTTTGGGCTTCTGGCTTTACACTGTGCTGGGAGCCCCTCTGGGGCATTGGCATGGGGGGGGTGCCAGCGCCAGCCACAGCATTCCAGAGGAACTTCCAAACCAGGGACGGTGCTTGAAATGAGGGATTCACGTGTCTTACAAGGAGGATGCTTTCCTGTGGATTCAGAGATGAATGGGAGCAGATGGAAAAGGATCATTACATCACCCACCCGGCCGTAGCCACGTTCCTTCCCAGTGTTAGGGCTGAGCTCTACAGACCTTCCCACCCTGTGCTGCTCCTCAGCCCAGCCGGGGCCACAGCAGGCACTCAAACAATACTGAGAACCAGAGATGATCTAGAGCCAGGGAAAACTGCAAAGCAGGAGAAAAGATCCACAGCCGCTCTGCTGATATCCTCTGCCCTTGGAGAAGGTGCCGTGGGCACTCCTGGGCAAGGCACCAGCAGAGCCGAGTGACTCATGCACTGCAAACATCGGTTTCAAGGCTCACAGATAAGAAATATCTCAATACAGAAGAATAAGCCATTTTACTGTAATTAGTTCTTTTTTTAAAGCCCCGATCAAAAGCCCAAACCCCAAATAATGCTGTATTGTCATAAGCAAGAGCCAGAATTCCTCCCTGCAAATGGAGACCCTGGTGCTTCTGCAGGTAGGAGGAAGGGAGATGCAATCATACTTGATTCACTAAAGCTTTGTTCAGTCAAACAAATCCATTAAATCCGGTGAGTTTGCTCTTGCAAGGACAGCAGGATCTCTGCCGAGAGTTCTGTCACCCTCAAGACTCCAGAACAACATAACACAACATTAAACACCATTTAAAACTGAGACAAAACTAGGTAGTTAAAACTGAAAATAGTTGAAAGGATATTGCCAAACACACCAAATTTTCTAATGACCCTAAAAGTGAGCCTGGAATGCTCATAGAAACATGTGGTTATGATTAAATTTATATGCCCAAACTTTTTTAAATATGAAAAATACTGTCTGATTCATCCAGTATCCAACCATTTGAATTCTGTCCCATTACGCAGTCAGCACAATATTGTAATTAAAACACTATTTATGGTTTCACTAAATTTTTAAAGGTATTTTTTTTGTTGAATCACCATCCCTGAAGGGATTTAAAAGATGTGTAGACATGGTTTAGTGGTGGTCTTGGCAGGGGGGGGACATTTGGACTCGAAGTTCTTAAAGATCTTTTCAACCTAAATGATTCTCTAATTCCTGTGCTCTCTCCTGCATGTTCCTGTGCCTGGTTGGTACCCAAAACTCCCATCCTGGAGGCAGTGAGAGCTGTAGATTCTCTTGCATAACAGCACTCAGCTGCCCAACAATTCCAAAAGCAAGATCTACTGCTAACATGTCCTCTAGGAGACTTCACCTTGAGAGAAAACTGCTGTATGTTCTGAAATTCAGAGCCTGAAGCAGGAAAACAAAACCCCAAAGGGTGAGCTCCTCAGAGAACAAACTTTTCCAAATTGCAAAGCTCTGAGGCTGTGCCAGCTGAACCAACAGCTGTGGCACAATCATTTGGAGAGAGGGAAAAGGATGAGCTGAGGTGCTACAGAGCTGCAGGGAAATGCACAAACCAACATCACCTGCAGGGCAGGAAGGAGCCCCCCCTGGGGTCCTACTGACACCAACAAGCACATTAGGCCTGCCTTGATTCTTCTTTTTAAGATGGAGCTGGGATGAGACAAATGCACTGTTTCTCTCTACAAGAGGCAAGGGCTGAGGACAAACCCAACAGCAGCATGAGCACACCTAAGAGCTTGTGCTCCCAGGGACCAGGAGGGAAGACTCCAGACAGGCTTTTCTCCAAGGCCAGGCTCCTCCACTGACTCACGGCTTGCTTCTATTTACTTTTACTTGCTTCTCTTTACTTTTTTCCTATCCAAACTCCAAATCTACTGATTTTCTTGTTCTGGCTAAAAATAAGTCAAACATCTTCATTTGCATGTCTAAATAACCCACTGCTATAAACTTTCGCTCTCTGAAATTACATTTCAAAATCCCCTTTTAATTTTTCCCCCTCTCATTCCCAGCTCTTTATCCCCTGGCACAAGTGGCACACTGCTTCCTGCCCGCTTCTTTTTAACTGAGATCAGTTCAATTAACCAGCTATAGATTTTTCTTGATTACAATGCTAAACCCCTTCTGTCTCCACAAATTAAAACCAAGATGATGGATCTTTTCTTCTGGGTGGTGGTTACAAAAGTAGTACTCAATCCGCATGGTGGATGGTAAGAACTTTAATACCTATTTAATGAATTGTTTTCATGTTAGACTAAGCAATGATTAGGGTTTTTCTTTTGTGAGGTTGTTTTTAATGGCTGTGAAGGAGGATGAGGAAGATGCCAGTGAAACCAGATGTCAACTGCACCAGTCCCAGTGTATATACTTTAAAAAAAATCAACCAAAACCCACCAAAACAAGAGGCTTTGCTCCAGAGAGCATAGAATGCAAAACCAGGCTCAAGAGCAAGTGAAATAACCTCAGTCTCCATTTTACAGATAACAAGTGACAAGCCCTGGTGTCAGATCCATCATCTGGTGCAGCCTCTTAGTGACTCCACAGCCGTGACAGGACTCAGGACTGGAAATGCACAGCCATCATCTGGCTGCCCGCCCACAAAAAAATCCCTGTTGGCTCCTTCTCCTGGCATTCATAAGGCTATTAAAGCATTTCCCCCTCATTGCTTACAGTATACTCAGAATTAGACACCCTGGGACAGCCTGGAGGAGCTCTCTGCATCCTGCAGTTCCCACATCCATCACCCTCAGTATGCTCTGCACGCACGTGGGTCCCAGAAACACTTCTTTCGGATTTAGCAGAAGCGGACAAAATTTCTCAGCAAAGCTTGAGCTGGAAATCCCAAGCTCATCCTGAATTCTGTAACTCAGGGAGAGATTGATTTGAGTAAAAAACCGTAAAAATCAAAGGATGTGTGTGGAGGACATACAGCTCCCCTCAGCAGCTCTGCTAAAATCCAAGCTCTCTGTCCCAGCATTTTGCAGCACCAGTGCTCTTTCTAGAGCTCTAGACTGGCACAACAACTTGCTGAGTCAGGTGTTAATGCTCCAGGCTTGACTCACACACTGTTTTAATCAAGTAACCTGCTCTCTGCAGCTCACAGAAAGCTCATTTAGAGAATAACATCAACAGCAAATTTGTCATCTTCAGAGGGGGCCGCGAGTTTTCCTCCCACTTCAACACTTACCATCTTAAACTGCTCCTTGATGAAATTCCCTTATCCCTCACACAGCTCATCAGGGTTTGCCTCTCCAAACCCTACTCTGTGCTCCTGGCCAAGGGAGCTCCTCCTGCCTTTTTCCCAGGGGTGGCAGTGTGCTGTGGACAGTCACAGCAGCAGGGCACAGGCTGTCGTGCTCTGTCACCACTCACATGCTGCCAGACCCCTCAGCAGGGCTGGCAGAGGCAGGACACTCCTCCACACCACTGCTGGTGTCTTCCTTATTACCAAGACTCAAGTGTTTTGTTTTAGATGGGGAGCACACTAAATCCACACTGTTGAGTCTCAACATGTGGCACCTCCCAAGGAGGGGAATGCAACCCTTGGTGGCAGATCTGCTGACAGCTGCAGGACAAACCCCTTGGAGGGCTCAACAGAGCTTCAGATCTAACCACAACTGAGCTTGTGGCTGCCCCATCCCTGGAAGTGATGGTAGATGGGGCTTGGAGCAACCTGGGATAGTGGAAGTTTTCTCTGCCCATGGAGGGCAGGAACTAAATGATCTTTAAGATCCCTTCCAAGCCAAACCAGTCTGTGATTCTATTATTCTCTAATTCTAACCAAAGACAACTGGTGCACGTGAAAGCCCCCAAGAGGGTCTGCTGGTTGCAGTGTGCACTGCCACTGTCCTTCCACTGGCCAAACACATTTGCAAAACAAGCACAGTCAGTGGAGAAGTTGCAGAGAGGAAGGAAAGACCCAGGGGAAAAAGACAAACTGTAGAGTTGGAAATACTTGAAGTCCCAGATTCTGGAAAGAAAAGAAAAAACCTGCCTCCTCCCTGGGATCTTATCCTTCAGTAGGGGAAACCCAAAAACCTTATAAACACTGCTGCAGGGGACAAAGAAGGAATAAGCTGTTAATCCTCCCTGACCCTCACTGTGCTTTCTCAGCTCATGTCGACACAACTCTGGGATCATCTATCGCTTTCCAAAAATACTGCTCACTTCTTGTATTTCTGTAATTCTATCCCCTGGCATCAAACACCACCTTTTGTCTTTGTCTCCTCAGATGGATGTACTTTCTTTCTGTAACAATGGCACATTCTATAACAAAGACCCCTCAATCCCTGAGTTCAATTACTATTGAATCTCTATGACTGCTATAGCGCAAGACTCGTTTGAAAGAGTGAGTCATTCAAATGATTTAAAGTCTTACACATTTCTGAAAGTTATAAAATGTGGTGTAGGAAGAGCAACAAAACCCCACTGCACCCAGAGGCAGAGAACAACTCAGCTACCTGACATTCTCCACCCCTTCTGCAGTGTCAGCTTGCCCTCTGAGTTTGTAACAACCCCTGTGAACCCCGTGCTGTGGGCTGTCTCCTTTTCCCAGCCCTTTCCCACCTCTGCAGACCTTGCTGTGGTGCTGCCAATTTCCACTGGCCTGCTCTGCGCCGAGCAGCAGATGCTCCATGACTCATGCAGCGCTTGCAGACACAAGTTATCCATAACAACACCCTAATTAACAATACCAAATGTCAGCTCTCCAATTCAAACATTCATGTTCATGTGTTTGACCACACTAATTTAGGAGGCAGCGTCTGCTCCCCTGAAGTGTTCAAGACTAGGTTTGATGGCACTGGGAGCAACCTGGGCTAGTGGAAGTCCCTGCCCCTGCCAGGGCGTGGGATGAGATGAGCTTTAAGGTCCCTTCCAACCCAAAATATTCCATGATTCTATGATAAAAATAAAAATATAAAGGGAAAGTAAGACATGCTGATTTTCATCTATCATATGAATTAATTTTATGGAATTTTTTGAGTCAGAAAGAGCCAGACATTCAGAAGAGCCAGACATCAACCTTGAAAATAAATAAGGAAAAAATGACTGTTTTAGCACTGCTAAGAACTGAATTTCCACACCCGAACCCCTCCCACCCGCCAAATCAAATAGTCAGAGTCCAGCTGAGAGATATGGTCTGAGTCAAACGGTACTAAGCTGTGGTACACTTCCTAAATGGAATTTTAAGCGCTCACAAGCAGTTTTTCCACCTCAGTCCAAAGCTTTACCTGTCACTGCAATGCCAGGGGATTTTGGGGATTATACGCAAAAAGCCCAGAATGCGGGAGGAGCCGCAACCGGTCTTTTCCCGCGGTGCCAAGGTGGGAAGTGCTGCAGGAAGTGCCTCTTCCAGGCCGGGCTGGACATTCCCGGGGTCCCTCCGGCCCCAGCAAGGCCCGCGGGACTCGACCGCCACCTGCCGGGCACAGCCGGCCGCGCACCGCGAGCCCGGGCTCGGTCCGTCCGTCTGTCCGTCCGACCGCCACTGTGCACGAAGGCATCGCAAACAATTAGGTAGTGAATACTAAGTGGCCACTGTAATGCTGGTTATACCCCAGCTGGAGAACGGAGTACCAGCTCAGGTCTCTGGATGCTGGAAGGCCGTGACCCGTGATATTGTGGCTATCAGATCAGCGTAAATCATGTTTTATTGCCGGCTACACTGTCTGCCTGTGGCCTGAGCCAGCCAAGAATCCAGAGCTAGGTGGAGACAACACTTGAAAGAAAACACAAAATCAGTCTCTGAAGCCCTGAAGAGGCTTCACAAAATCTAAGAGTTAACAGGTCAGGAAAGCGATACAGAACAGAATGACAGACTGGTTTGGATGGGAAGCTCATCCTGGTCCAGCCCCCTGCTATGGGGCAGGGACACCTTCCACTATCCCAAGCCCCAAGCCTGGCTCCAGGCTCCATC
The DNA here is from genome assembly GCA_013397895.1 of Origma solitaria. NCBI lineage: Eukaryota > Metazoa > Chordata > Aves > Passeriformes > Acanthizidae > Origma > Origma solitaria. The sequence continues at coordinate 639,755 of VZRL01006906.1, read as the reverse complement.
CAGACTGGATGGATGCTGCCAGGGATGAAGAAGCCACAGTTTCTCTGGGCAACCTGTGCCAGGGCCTCCCCACCCTCACAGAGAAGAATTCCTTCCCAGTATCCCATCTAACCCTGCCCTCTGGCAGTGGGAAGCCATTTCTCCTTGTCCTGGCACTCCAAAGCCTTGTACAAAGTCCCTCTCCAGCTCTCTTGGAGTCCCTTCAGGCACTGGAAGGGGCTCTAAGGTTTTCCTGGGGCCTTTTCTTCTTCAGGTGAACACCCTCACTTCTCTCAGCCTGGCTCCAGAGCAGAAGGGCTCCAGTCCCTGCTCAATTTTCTCCTGATACAAAAGGAAATTAAAAAAATTTTTAAAAGCCCGTAACAAAAACAACCCCCTGGAATTTAGCTGAACAACCACGAAGAGTAAAGAAATTCATAGAAAAGATTTATTGCTTACAGCTGTCTCTGGCTCTGTGCAGGACTAGCAGGTGGCTCCCCAGCTCAGTCCAGCAGCTCATCTCTCACCAGCACAGGGAAGCGCCGGCCGCCCTCGCAGAGCTGGGTGTGGATGGCCCGGAACAGCCCTGCAGAGCCCTCTGGGGACAGCCTGGGCTCCAGGACAGGCAGCAGTTCTGCCATCATCACCTGGGCAGGAGCAAAGGGCACAGTGTCACCAGAGCCAGCAGCACTTCAGTATTCCTTGAAGTGGCTGCATAACAAATGAAATCTAATCAGAGAAGTATGACTAATAACAGGCTAATTGATTGATGATACTTTCTTTTGTCATATTTAATAAAGGCAGAATGGTTCATTCTCTGCTCATGAGCTACCTCAGCAGCCACCCAGCATTCCCAGAGCAGTGGGATAAGTGGTAGCGCTGCTCCCCTGCTGCAGGGAAGGCCCAGCACTGGGATGAGATCAGCATCCTGCAAGAAACTGAAGCTGGTGTTGGTTCAGGAGCTCTGCAGCCACACAGTGAAGCACTTACTCACCAAAGGGTAAATTCAACCCTTCAGTAAGGAGTGTTCCTATCACCTCCCAGTTATTCCAAGACAGAGGTGTAAGTGGCCAGCTCCAGCCCAAAGAGGCTACAGGGGCTGCTCAAGCTGTCCAGCACTCCCTGGCCTGGCTGCTGGCCTGTTAAGCCTATCTTGGGATCTCAGGCCACACTGTCAAACAATCCAGCACAACATCATTATCAGCTCTGGGATTAGGATTGGCTGACAACTCAAGCACAGGTTACTTCAACCAATGAACAACAACTGGTCTTTCATGCCCCACTCTTGAATTAATGCTCAGACAGACATTTTGCCTGGGATTTTTTTTTTTTTTCATCTGGCATGCAGTAATGAAGTCTGAGCAGCCTGCACACCAAAACCAGCCCAGCCTGCTGCGCGCTCTGCCTGCCCAGGACAGTGGACAACTGCATGTGTCTGCCACCTCCCTGAAGGCTGCCAGAGCTCCAGGAGTGTTTGGACAATGCTCTCAGGCAGAGGGTGGGATTATTGGGGTGTCTGTGCAGGGTCAGGAGTTGGACTTGTGATCCTTGTGGGTCTCTTCCCAGTCAAGGTATTCTGTGATTCCCTGGTTGCTCCCTGGTAGATACAGAAGACCCAAACAGAACAGAGTACAGGGTATCTGCAGGAGGTTCCCTCTCCTGTTCTACACAAGGCTCTGCACAGGGACAGGGAAGCAGGACACAGCTGCTCATCTCTGGGAAGTCGCTTTCTACAGACATCAAAGCTACCTAAGGGGAAAGTTGGCACATCAAGGAGTGCTGCACTGCCCCACCTCCATCCACCTGCTCTGCTGATACCTAAGAAGAAACAGAGCTTCACCATCAAAGACAGGCTAAAAGCTACCAGGAATTTCTTCAATAGTTGGCATTCTTCCATGGAAAGGCAATGGACAGGCTTGGCCCAGAAATAGGTACATCCTTTCCCAGGGTATTTATCTTGTTCCATGACCATTTACTTCACCGGTCCCAAGAATTTCACTTATCCTGCACATCCTGCACAGAGCTGCTTCAGACCCTCAGGGCTCGCCTGGCACAAAGCACTCTTTTGGATACATATGCAGAAGAAACTGAGCCAAGAGAGCAGCAGGAATCAGGCTTTGGTCACCACTACATTTCGGGCGGATTAAAAAAATGCTGAAATCCCATTTGAAATTATAATGCTGAAATCCCATTTGCAAAAAGGTAGCAATTTATCTTCAGCCACAGGGTTGCAGCCAGTTATTAATAATGCCTCTCTGGCTTACAAAAAATGACTTTTTGGGCCTCTATCATTCAGGTCAATGGCAAGGAATAGGTCAAAGGAGTAGATGTGATTTTACAGATTTTTCACTGCCCTTTGCTGCTGGCTGAGAACAAGTAATCCTTTTGTGGCAAACTCTCTGCTCAGGCTGCTGAAGAAGCTGACACCTCCTACCTTTTCTTACAGTCTCACAATGGTAAAAGCAAGATAAGCAGCACAGTGCTTTGAGATTTAAAAGGAAAGGAACAGAGGAGTGCACCAGCTGGAGGTCACACAGGAGGGAATGACAGAGTGGGTGCCCTAATAGGGCTGTAAAGGCCTGACAAAAGAGGCCATCAAGCATTATTAACAACATTCTCCACTGCTAAATTCTTTCAGAACAGCTAAGTAAAATCTTATCAGGAGAGGGTCGGGCATGTAAAGGCCTCTGCTCTGGCCCTAACAAAAACAAACAAAGAAGTCCCATTCACCTACAAAGAGAACAAGGCATAAACACAGAAACATCACTGAAGGAACTTGCTCTGCTGCTGCTGCTGCCCATCAAAGCCCCCTACAACAGCTGCTGCCCACAACTGCCCTTTCCTTTCCCTGCTCCAGGAGCGCTGACACTTCTCCAGACTCACCTTTTGTAAGGCAATCTCTTGGTGCAGCATTGACACTTGCAGCTTCAAGACAAACAGGTCCCTCAACTCCTGCAGACTGGAGTAACAGAGGAGAGGGACAGCCAGCATGTCTGCACTGTCACATGTCTGTCCCCTGGCAGGGACACAGGCTGGAGAGCAGCGCCCCACATCCCCAGTGCAGTCTGGGTGCAGCCTCAGCTGGGACTCCAGAGCTGCCAGGGTACAAGGCAAGAGACAAAACCACATAAGTTAAATCTGTACTTGCAGAATTTATGATCTACTTACTGTTCCCAAAAATTAATGACTAATGACACTGTATTAATCAGGGTAAGCTCCTCACACATGGCACAATCAGGACACCGTAAGCTATGGCCTGCACTGTCCCCTTCCCAGCCCTTCTGAACTGCAACAGTTCAAAGCTCCAAGCCTCTCCTGAAGACAGAGGGGGGGCACACAGGCACCATAGCTTTGTTTGCCACCAGCGAATTAAGTGCTCCATTACCATTAAGATAATCAGGAGAAAAATGACCTTGGTCCGGTGTCCTGCACAGAGACGGAAAACAGCCACATTCATTCCTGACCACAAACAAAGGGCCTGTAACAAAGGGTCTCACCTGCTCGAAGCAGCTGCAGCTTCTGCAGGCACCGGGACACTGTGGCTTGCAAACACTCCACCGTGAGAAGGCTTTCATACTCTCCTTGCAGAGTGGAAGGGTCTCCAAAAGAAGCAGAGAAATGGTGTGAGCACTAGAACCTTCCTCCCCAAAGAGTTTCTAGAGTGGCCTTGGATTCACCAGACCTCATTTCAGGCAGAGAATGCTTCTGTCCCTCCCGTCCAGTGCACACCAAGAACACAAAACACATGGAGCCCAAATCATCCTAATTCCACCTTCTGTCCCCCCCCCCCCCCCTTTTCCCCCCCTACCTCCCGGCTCCAGCT